>CP119887.1:600000-914548 GCA_029542825.1 Malassezia sp. CBS 17886 | reverse complement strand
AACCCTAACCCTAACCCTAACCCTAACCTAACCCTAACCTAACCCTAACCCTAACCCTAACCCTAACCCTAACCCTAACCCTAACCCTAACCCTAACCCTAACCCTAACCCTAACCTACCTACCTTTCTAACCTTAATCCACATCAGAGAAAACGCCAAACGTCCACTTCGTTTTTATTGACTCTACAAACCCTGCCTTGTTACTTCTCTCCTTCTCCAACTCCAAGAGATCTTCCCTCCGTTTTCTGTTTCTCTTCATTTTTTTCTACCTTTCTACTCCTTATGTACTCAATTATGTCCACTTTCTTTTATGCCTTACCCTTGTTCCTTGCGTTTATTCTCCCTTCTACCCCCTTTTCCCTCTCCTTCTTTCCTCTTGCGTTCCGCCCAAGTTTCAGCTTTTTTTTTCCTGTCTGCGTCGTATCCACATACTTCTAAGTAAACCTCCTCCATTCGTTTTTTTTTCTATTGCTTTTCTTTTTCGACTGCTCGCTTTTCCGCCTCTGCACTCGTTTCCACCTCTGGGTTCGTACTTGGCTCTGCCTTCTTTTTTGCATCTGCCCTCTTTTCCGCCTCGACCCTCTTTGCCAGGTTTTGAGGGAAATCCGGGAACGGGTTCTGCGAGATAACCCGCGAGCTGCGAACATTCAACAGGTAGTAGTACAGCCAGTTCAACGCAACAACCAGTCGGTTTCGCGATCCAATAAGGAAGTAAATGTGCGCAATGCCCCACAGCCACCACGCAAATGCCCCTTTGAATTGGATAAATCCAAAGTCCGCCACTGCCTTGTTCTTTCCGATGGTCGCAAGGTTTCCCATATTCGTGTATTTAAATGCCTTCTTTTCCTCCTCCCCATTCACACGATCGCGGAGCAACTTTCCCACGAATGTGCCCATCTGCTTCGCTGCAGGCGCGACTCCAGGCACTCGTCCAAATTTCTTCGATGGAACTGTCACTGTGTCTCCCACAGCAAATATCTCCGGATATCCAGGCACCGAAAGGTCTGGCTCCACTTCTATCCTTCCGCCTCTGTCAGCGCTCGCATTCAGCCATTCGGACGCCGGCGATGCGCGCACTCCAGCCGCCCAGAAAATTGTGTTGCTGGGAATGTGCGTGTCTTCAACGTAGATTCCATCCGCCGTCACGTCCGTCACTGCCTTACCTGTCAGCACCTCTACGCCAAGATCCTGCAATGCATTCCTCGCATATTCGGAGAGATCGGGTTTAAATGTGCTGAGAATGCACGGTCCTGCCTCGATCAAGACGACTCGCGCGTGTCGCGTATCAATGTTCCGGAATTCGTTCGGCAATGTGCGATGCGCCATCTGTGCAATGGCGCCCGCCAGCTCCACTCCTGTAGGGCCCCCTCCCACAACGATAATCGTCATCCTGCTTTTGCGGCGGTCCAGATCCGTCTCGCGCTCCGCCAGCTCAAACGCAAGAAGAAAACGTCGTCGAACGGTAGTCGCATCCATAAGTGATTTGAGCCCGGGTGCAGGCAGCCTCCATTGGTCGTGACCAAAATACGTATCCTGTGAACCAGTTGCCAGGATAAGGCTGTCATAAGGCAACGATTTTCCGTCCCTTAAAAAGACTTCCTTCTTCTCCTTATCAACACCAGACACCTCCCCAAGTAGCGTCGTGACGTCCCGCCGCTTTGCGACCAGATGCCGAATTGGCCATGCAATGTCCGACTCGCTTAGCGCACACGTGCCCAACTGGTACAGGAGCGGCTGGAACAGGTGGTAGTTGTGGCGGTCAATGAGTGTGATGTCCACCGGTGCACCGCGGAGCGCGTAGATGGCGCACATCCCGCCAAAGCCTGCGCCCACGATCACAACCCGATGGTTCGGTTTCTCCCCCACCTGGTCTACGCCTGTTTCCGTGCTTAACGCACGTACTCCGACCGCATCCCATCGGCTCGTGGATCTAGTCGAATACGATGGGCGCATTGGTGCCCGCATGCTTTTAGTCGCCGCCGAGCGGATCATCATGGTGAGTGTCATGGACGCGGGAGAAGAAAATATTTGCTGGAGTAATACTTTGTCAGTTTGTTCCCGGGATGCATCTCTCCGTGTAATGCGCGCACGGCCTCGGGCAAGCGAATGTGTGGCTATTTTTGCACATAACGGCTCCGCCATCGCATAACTTTACCGGGCGCCGTACGGATTTCATAGCCATGGATGATACGTGGCGGCGTGAAAGGGCTGAAACTCTTGGCGCCAAGGGCGGAGGCTCGTGGGATACGCATAAAAGCCAAGCGATCAGATGGCGAGATAGTGTCCCATGCATGGTCGCCTTGCAGTGTGTAGCGACCGAACAGCGTTCAGCTCTGTGCACCCTGTATTTCCCCAGATGCTTATCCCGTGCTGCTTCCCCGCATTGCACCGCATCCAGCTTCTTCTGCCGCATCCTCGCGCCATCCCCGGACGACGCTATTCCCCGAGTAGTATTTGGAAATGGTGTCGGGGATACGTTGCGCTGCCATATCATAGACCCCGGGATGCGCGCCCTTGTCGCAGCCACGTACAGTACGAAGGCTGGGGGAACACCAGCTGGCAGTATGCCGAGCTGACCAAGCGCTCTTTTCCTTGCGCCATGATGGCATACATGTACTCTGTACAGTGACCGTTTCCCTTTCTATAGACCCATTATTCACTAACTCGAATGCTGCTTACGCTTCCTGCCCGCTTCCTCGAATTCCTCCAGCAGCCACAGCGGATGCTTGCGGCGCGGCAAACCGCCCCAGTCCCGTGTCGTGTATCCTCTCGTGCACCGCACGTCCTGCATAATTTTGTCGAAAGTCGCGCGGCGATCTACCCGTCTCCCAAACGGTATTCCGATCCCGCAAATCGCCTCCACATGCGTTTTTGTCTCCTTCATCATTGCCAACGCATCCGCTGGTGCTCCGCCAACGCATTCGTCGTCCTGCGACAGAAGCGCCAAAGAAATGGCTAGGTGCGGCAGCGCATCGAGATAGAACTTGTAAGCCGACGTTGCGAACGCATCCGCGTCGACTCCGCGTTCCCGTCCTTTCTGCCAGAGCTGCACGATCCTGTGCAGTGACTTGGAAAATGTTCGCATCCGCGGACGCAGCGCCGCATGGAGCGCCTCCCGCCGGTCCACCTGGTGCGGCGCGGTTAATCGAGGCTGGATGCGCGGTGTCTCTTGCGGAGCGCTGGGATAAAAATGCGGTGCGGGGGATGATGCGGTGTGCGCCCTTGGCGAGGAGCGCAGGGGCGTGAGCCCGAGGTGCGTGTGCATGCTGTGCGTGTGCGGGGCGTGTCCACCGTAGTCGTGTGCCTCCCGCATGGGTGGCACCTCGCCAGGCTGCTGGCCACAGGTTGGAAAAGAGTCATCGCGCTTCTGGGGCGTATGTACAGCGGCGACGCAAGACCCCTGTTCCTGCACCGCACGCAGCATATCGCACACGTACGCGAGCAGCAAATGCGCAAGGATCCAAAGGGAAAAAGGCGTCACGAGGCTGTCGTCGTCTTCTTCCTCGCATTTGACCAGGCGTGAGAGCGCCTCGCGCAGACAGAGTGGGTCCTTGGGGTGCTCGCGCATCGTGTGCGCCCACTCTACCGCGCTCTTGGCCTCCCAGAGCTCCGTCGCGTATGGCAGGCGGAGTAGTTCGACCCACGCCCGGTGCCGCGTAAACGTGCGTCCGTCAAACTGGACCGTGTCCTCGACGACCATGAAAAGAAGCACACGTTTCGTCCACTCCATCTTCACCCAGGCGCCCCAATCTGCGGCGCGGCGACATCCAGGCGCCCAAGTCATCTCGGCCAGGGTGACCGGATGCTTCTGCGTGACGGTGAACAAGAGCCCGGAAAGGACCCGCGACGCGGTGCGCAGGTTCACGTTGTCGCTCGCGTAGCAGGCAAACTTGAGACACAGGATTCCTGCGATAAACAGCGTCTCCTCCCCGCGCTCGTCCAGGCTCATGTACGCGCTGCTCATCGTCCCTGGAGCCGCATGCAGGAGCGCGATGCTGAATGCCTGTGCCTCGCTCGTCTCCACATAGAGCAGGCCAACTGCGAGTACGCATTCGGCAAAGTACGTGGGACACGTGCTGATGTCGAATGTCGCCAGATGCAGGACCGGATACTGTGAAATGAACCGGTCGAAGAATGCCAGCCCTGCACGCCGCAGCATGTCGTGCGTCACGCCTGCGCGCGCCGCTCTGACCGAAAACGCCGCGAGGAACCGCGTGAGCTGCTCTGTGCGTGGCGGCGTGGGCCATATTTCCAGAGGCCCTTCTTCCCGCGCATAGTCGCCCGCTGCCAGAGGCGATGTCGCCGTGTCCCGCTCGTGAAACAGGGCGGACGGGAGGGCTCCGCCTGGGATCGGCGATGCCGTAAGTGGCGCGAGTGGCGGCGTTCTCAGCGGGTTGTTTTGCAGTGCGTTTGGCTGCGTGGCAAGCGTCGGTGTCTGCACCGGGTACGGGGGAGAGCACATGAGTGGCTCCGCCATCACGGCGGGCGCCGCCGCGCCAAAGTGGCAACGTTCCGCATCCCATGCCACCTCGGCGTCGGCGGAGCACAATGCTTGCATGGACGCGCCTTTGGGCGTGGCGCCACTGCAGGGGACAAGGCCCTCCAGACCAGCCCCGCCCCCCGCAGGCACACTGCTCCAACACGCATGCGACGTACTCGCGAGCGGCGCTGCCGCGGGCAGCGACCCGCCGAGCACGAGATCGGTGACGTCCAGGGCGTATGGCATCGCAAGCTGCGCCATAAGTGGATGCTGTGGGTTCAGCGGAGGAGCGAACGCCGGATGTTCTGCGGCCCCCATGACGCACCGCAGATCGGGCACGTCCGCGGTCACCGCCGGTGTGCCGGGCGCCGTGGACGTGCTCGGCGCCACTCCTGCCGTCGCACACGCGGGCCGCTCGCGGCGCTGATCGCGCTGGCGCACAAGCCGCGTGTCATCGCGGTACGTGCACTCGGTCTTGCGCATGATGCACGACGAACAGGGCTGCTGTCGGTCGCAGCCTTTGCGCTGCCGCGCGCACATGACGCACGCGGTCTGGAGCGGGCGCAGGTTCTTGGCGCCGGGGCCTTTTCGGCAGGTTCCCATGTGGCGGCGCAGCGAGTCGGGACGGGAGAACCGCTTCCCGCAGTGCGGGCACGCGTGCGGCGCATGGTCCGAGTGCGCCTGCATGACATGGCGCATGGCAAAGTCACTGCGCGCAAACTGTTTCTCGCAGAAGGGACACACGTTGTATGAGCTCCGCGCGGGAATCCTTGCGGCTGTGGCGTCCGCGCGTCCCGTGGGCGGCCCGTCGTCAGGCTCCGCCTTGCCAACGTCCGGCGGCTGGAACACGCGCGGAGCGCCGGGTGTTGTCATCTCCGGCGAGACAGACGGGGACGCATTTCTCATGTCCTTCCCCACTGGGACGAAGAGGGCGGAATTTAACCTCCGAGACGACCTAAGCTAGACTGCGTTTGGCGCGGATGCTTATTATGTCACAAGAATTTGCCGTATCTGGGGGCCTGCGGCCAATCATTTGAAAACCGTCGCGCAGTCGTTCCTAAGGAGGAACACGGACGAATTTACGCCTCCACCTGTTGGATTTTCCATGCGCGACTACGATAGGCATGACGTGCCGTGGAGGCGGGGCTATTAAAAAAGGGTACCAGGTACATGTGGAGGGGGCGTGGCAGGCGCCAACCAAAAAAGGGTTGTTTAGGGACCGAGGAAATATGACAGCGCACGCCGGAACGATGGGGGAGCTAACTGGATGACAGGGTAGCTGCGTGTGCCAAGAAGTGGGCCGTTGAATACGCCGTTGAATACGCCGCATGGGACGAGCTGTGCTGGTGGCTGCTTGTGTTCCGTTGCGTGGTGGGCATATGTGCACCTACGTGCGTGCGGTGCCAACCACGCCAATGTGACTTGGTGCGCACGCGCGCATCCGCGTGCCAGCCGAAGCGTGTAAAGCAGTGCGCGGGTCTGCGCCGCCGTCGCGCGGCGCCCGCTTCCGGAGCCGCTGCGCGCCAGCCTTGTGCTGCCATTGATGCGTACGCAGGCCCTCTGCGGGCGTGGTGTCAGAGCGGAAGCTGGCAACGTTATGGGCTGACGACTGCGAGGTTCGTGTGCAGGACAGCGAAAGCCAATGCGAGCAACCTTGTTTATATAGACGTGCGCGCAGAGAGCAGCAGCGCAGCGCAGGCAGAGACCCGTCAGGGTTGCAAGCCCGGGTCCGACTGTCGCTGAATGGATCCCCGACCGTGGCAGAGTCACGGAGCAAATGGTCTCTTTCGTTTGTGGTGACGGACGTTGAATCAGCCCCCCTTGCCCACGTTTCCGCCTCCCAGCCTTTCCGAACCCCGCATTCCTCCGTTCCTTCCCCGGACGGACGGACACTGCGCGTCGTGCAGATCTCGAGCAAATGAATCGGGACGGCATGCGGATGCCGATCGGCTATTGGGCGAATGCCACATGAACACCTTTGTCATGAACACCTTTGGAACACAAGAATTGTGACCCATGCAGCAACAACCCCAACCGAGTGGGGCCGCCAATAATACCGTTTGCTGGGCATTGTGTTGTATCTACCAGAGTGTTGGAGTAAAGGCACGCGCCATGCGCGCGCAGGGAAGGTGGATCCTATAAGGGGGGGGGGGGGGGGCTCAGGACGCACGCTCGCGATACCCCTTTTCCCGAATGCGCTCACTCTTCTCGCGGTAGATTTCTCTCGCTATCTGTGCGCTGTGCGCCTCGCTCGTTGTGCGCGCAGCCATCCCTACGCCGGACAACGATCCCTTCTACCACCCCCCCGATGCATGGCAGGAGAAGCAGCCGGGCGAGATCTTGCGCTCCCGCGCGGTCGACGTCGCATGGCTCGGCATCGACCCGCTGGACCTCGATGCGTACCAGCTGCTGTACCGCACATCGGACTCGTCGTCCAAGAAAAAGATGACCTCGGTGACCACCGTGCTGGTCCCTCCGCATGCGAAGAAGGACCAGTTGGTGTCGTACCAGACGTACATTGACGCTGCGGGCGTGCAGTGCGCGCCGAGCTACAACCTGCGCCTTGGCTCCGAGCTCGGCACAGACCTCGCGTTCCAGTACCAGTCGCTGCTCATGCAGACGTTGCTGCAGCGTGGGCACATTGTCACCGTGCCAGACTACCAGGGCTTGAACGAGGCGTTCGGGGCCGGTCGCCGGGAGGGCCACATGACAATCGACGCGATCCGCGCGACGCTCGCGTTCCCCAAAATACCGCTGAGCAAAACATCCAAGGTCGTCGGGTACGGCTACTCGGGCGGGGGTATTGCCACCGGTTGGGCGGCGAGCCTGCAGCCGAAGTATGCACCGGAACTGAAGAAGAACGTGGTCGGCTGGTCGTCTGGCGGTACGCCATCGAACGTGACGTCGACCATGCTCCAGCTCAACGGCACATTCCTCTCGGGCTTTGCGATCGCCGGATTCGCTGGCGTGCTGAATGCGTATCCTGAGATCTCCGAATGGGCGCAGCCGCGCCTGACGGATGCGGGCCGCAGCGCTATACAGTTTGGCGACAAACACTGCGTGGTGGACATGCTTCTCAACTTCGCGTTTGCGCCGGCGCTCTCGGACGTCTATATGCACGGCGGCGAGCACATGCTCTCCTCGGGACCGGTGAAGCCCGTCCTCGAGACGCTGGTAATGGGCGTGCACCGGAACGAGACGCCGACTGCGCCGTACTACATGTTCCATGGCTCCCACGACGAGGCGATTCCATACGGCTCCGCACGGAAAACTGCGCGCAGCTGGACGAACTTTGGCGCGGACGTGTCGTTCCTCACGACCACGGACGTGTACGAGGAGCACCTCATCACGGAGCTGACCAACGTGCCGAACGTGGTGCTCTTTGTCGAGGACCGCTTCGGTGGAAAACCGTTCCCCAAAGGCCTCCACCTGGAGAGCACCAGCAACCCGCTGAGCGACCCGCGCATTGCTGCCGCCGGTCTCGAGGATCTCGTGGGCGTTATCAGGGGGCTCATCGCGAAGGACGTTGGCCACAAGGATGCGGTCGTAAAGCACAAGATCGCCACGGGACACGCGCAGCGCACCCGGGAGGGGAAGATTGCGTCGCCGGAAAGTTCCCGCGGACACACGTTACACCGCGGCGCGTCCTCGTCGCACAGATCCGCACACGGCTCCCACACGGCGCATTCCTCCGCTCCGTCGGCCCGTTCCGCCGCCCACACGTAGGCATGAATGCGCGGTCGTGGATTCCGTTCGTATCCCGTAGAACTCTGCATGTCCCATCGCGTTCAATTCTAGTGGTGAGTCCTACAGGAATGTGTGTGGCGTGCACGCGTCACGAAGCCAACCTTGGTCTGTGGGACAGGGGGGAAAGAGAACTCGGGTGCATCCACTCGTTTCATGGAGAGGAAGAAAATGCCTCCCTGCCCTACGCCGTCTTGACCGCCGCAGCCCTCTCCCTGTCCTCCACCTCCATTGTCGCAAGACGCTCGAGGACCAGCTGCCGGGCGCTTTCGTCGCAGCCAGTTCGGCTCTGGGCCTCGGCAACCGTCTTTACGAACTTCTTGTTCGTCTTGTGCAGCGCATCAAACAGCCCAATCGGACCAAAGTTCTCATCAAAGGCAAAGTGATGGTAGTCGTGCTGCAAATTTGACGGGAGGAGCGGGATGTTGTAGCCAGAGTGCGCGCAGAGTGTGCCGAATTCGAGGATCACGAATGCGAAGCACGCCTGCGACCAGTGGTGGGGCACAACGATTGTCCCCAGCGCGTTCGGCAGGAGGTTCGAAAAGATGTGTTCCGTCACCGTGCAGTACGTCGATGCAAGCGCAACCGGCGCGGTAAACTCGTGGTGTTGCTTGTGGAAAAGCTGGTACAAAAGGGACGAGTGGAACATGCGATGGATGTAGTAAAAGCCCATCTCTGTGCAGAAGACATCGAACAAGACCGTCGCCAGCATGACTGGCGCCGACGGAAGCGCGGAAGGCGTCACCGGCCTCGGCGGCTGGACCGTGGTCATGGCGAAGATAAGCGGGAGCGCCACAAAGACCTGGTTGCGCATCGAGACGGCCATAATGCGTGCGTACTCCTTGGGCGTCACGCGTACAAATGGCTGCGTCTTGTACTTGAATAGCCACTTGGGCCACCCAGTCAGGTCCGGAATGGCGAAAATGAGGCCCCCCACCCAGAAGAACACGGTCGTGACAATAAACGTGCCCCACAAGTTCACATTGTATGCGCCATACGTCGTGTCCAAGTATTCGTAAAAGTTTCGTCCGGTCGTCGACACGCTGAATGCGACAAATGCGCTGGACAGTGCAGCGGAGATAGTCAACGCCTGCAGCTCGCTCTTGAGCGATGCGGGCGTCGAGTACAGCCAGCGCTTACTCTGGAGGATGGGCTTTCCATTCACGTCCTTTGGCACGAATGGTTTCGCACGGCCCTCCGTTGTTGTAAGGCCAACCTCCTCCTTTGCTCGTGTGTTCTCCCTAGTCGAGGCAGGCATGGTCACTTTAGCACAGCACACTCCTGGTCGGTTGCCCCCCTCGGAGTGGCGATAAGTGAATGAAGTTGGGGCCGATATCCATGGCACAATTTAGTGCTTAGGGCCGAAGACACGTGCACAGTAATCATTAGAAGCGCGTGGGGACAGTCCTACCGGTCACGGTCTACATCAATTGGTGTTCTTTGCACCGTTTCGTTTCATAGGCGGTCCTAGTAGGTGATGGAGCGAGCTGGCCCGTGGACCCCCTGCTCTCCCTTAGACACTGCTGTGTGTGCGTGTGCACGCAGCGGTGCGTCTGCTGGCCAAGGCGTGCATGCGATACCACACACGCAGACGCGGATACAAACGCAGTGTGACGTAGCAATGCCGCGTGGAGAACCGGTTGGAGAGGACATATCACGCAGATCCCAGTTGTGAAGCGTACAAAGCTATGGTGCCATACAGACCGACACGCAGAGACGCGCAGGTTGAAACAGTTATTACTCCACAAGTGTTTGCTGCCTAGGAAGTGAACCGCATTCCGCAGTGTCCCACGCGCAGGAAGGTGCACGCACAGTGCGCGCTCGAGAGTGTGTCGATCGACTGCAAGACGGTTGGATAGCGGGGCCGTGGGCCCATGCAGAACCGGTGCGCGCTTAGTACCTGCGGGCCCGGATGTCGCTCTCCGCGACGGCGCCGAGACGGACGCCACTCGCGTTCCCGTTGGTCTTGTTGACACCCGCGGGCTCCACGCGTTTCACAGCATCGCTCTTCTTGTAGGTGGCAAAGTAGAACGAAACAAAGAGCACCAGGTACGAGCTGATAATCGCAAGGCCAAAGAAAGCCGCGAACGGCGTCCCCGTGCACGTGCCGTAGTTGGGCATCCAGGGGAAATACCTGTCGGCGTAGAATGTGTAGGTGGTGAAGTAGATGAACACTGCGTCGGTTAGCACGAGTAAACTGTGCCGTGCACGCACAGACGTCGATGATAAACTGAATGATCTGGAAGCGGGTGACCCACGCCTTCCAGGGAATGCGGATTCCACGCGCACTCTGGAAGTAGTACCAGTACATGACCACATGCACGGAGACGTTGAGCGTAATGGGAACCCATGAGACCGCCGTGTGGCCGACCAGCTGCGTGTAGCAGAGGAGCGCCGTTGCGCCGTGGTGGTAGCAGTGCAGGAAAGCTGCGAGAATGAGCGGGTGGCCGCAGCAGGGGCACGTACTCAGCGGCTTTTTCTTCAGCACGAGGAAGACCGTGTCAAGGAGCTCGATGAACTTGGTGAGGTAGTTCAGCTGGCGTGTGTCAGGTGGGATGGACGCGCGGTCAATGCATGGCGTACATAGTACAGGACCACGAGGCGCTGCGTCCAGCCGCCGCGCGCATCGCAGATTGCGAACATCAGACCGTGGCGTGTGATCGTCGGCAGAAGCTGCTCAATAAAGAGCGCGAGGAGCACGGTGGAGCCAACGGTCAGCATCAGGTTGTGGACGAGGAAGATGGACTTGAGCTTGAATGGCTGCCGGTTCCGCATGAGTTCACGGCCACCAAAGATGACGACGTAGTACAGGCCAATAAAAAACAGCGCGGCAGGCAGCGTGGACAGCGGTGTCTGCGGCGGCACGAATTTGAACTGTTCGACCGGCGTACCGACGACGGCCTTCCACGCCGCGGCAAACATGGGCCACAGGGCGATGCCGAACGGACGGTCCAGCGTCGGCATCGACACTTGCATGGTGGGTGCGGGCTTAGAAAACATAGATACTAGGCCTCACGGGGGTGCGCTGCAGAGGGGGGTAGTCGTAGTGGAATGGTACGATTTGGAGCAGCGCGAAGGTATTAAACCATACTCTCTTCCCAACGTTCTCGCTGGAGCCGTATTTGCAGGTGAGGGCGTCGGCCGACTAGTGCGCCTGCAGCACGGCACCCCAGACAGACAGTCGCGCTGTTCTTTCCCTACGGGCACGTGGCGAAATAGTCGCGCGCAGCGAAACCCTGAAGCGCGGTGCAGCTCTTCGGCTATTGCGCCGATGGACACTGCCGCCGTAATGCGACCTCATGCAAATGTGCGGTTGCGGCGTTACGGGCCGCTGTGGCGAGAAATGTACTGGGGGGATCGAAAGCGCATGGCGTGATAGGGCTCTTGCGGCACGAGATGAGTCGCGCCGCCAGCAGGGATGCTAGAGTGTACAGTTATAGAGTCCACGCCGCAGCGTCCGTGCGCACACATACATGCAGGCCCATATCGTTTCCCATGTGGGCCGGTGGAATAGGGTCCTGGCGACGATGCTGGCTGGGTGCCGATAGCGACACGTTGTATCATACTGTGGCGCGGTAGTAGGAAATGGTCGCTGCACTACGGCAGTCGCCTGCAGTGATGTGCGCTGAACCACGGGCGCTCGAGGACCGCATTGTTCCCGTTTCCCCTCGGCGCACGGACGCAGTGTGAGGCCGAGCCACTCGCGATTGCGGTCCTTTTTGAGGCCCTGGCCGGGGGCGAGGTTCACCCCCTCGGCGCTCTTGTGCGTGTGCGCGTTGAAAAGTGCGCGGGTGGCGAGAACTGCGAGGACTGGGAAAAGCTGCATTTCATCGCGCTTTTTGCACGCACGGCCTGCGCAAGATACGCACCCACCTGAGCATGTGTCTCCCTATGTATATAGACGCAGAGAACGCTGGATTATCGCGCCTCCCCTCACAGCGACCTGAGCTTATTACGAATTTTGCCGCCCATGTGGTGGAAGAACTCCTCGGGGGAGCGGCCCGAGTGGCCAGTCGCACAGCAGCAGCAGCTACCGCCGGGCTTGAGGAACTCGGGCGAAAGCTCCAGAACACGCGCCTTGCGGTCCTTCCAGCCATCGGTGATCTTCCCCGTGGCGTGGTAGATGCAGTACAGGCGGCCTTCAACCGCGAGGAAGGAAGCGTGGCCCGGGCCGAAGGGGGGCCCCTTCCCACGGTCGCTGCGCAGCAGGGGCGTCGAGCGCTTCGACCATGAGCTCGGGTTGAGCGGGTCGCCGCCGGTGTAGTACAGGATACCGAGCTTGTAGTCACACGTCCAGCTGCCGTGGGCGCTGAACACGATGCCACAGACCTCCGGCGTGCAGAGCCACGTAGGCCCCTCGTTCACACCGCGGCGCCCACCGTCGGGCCGTTCCCAGGACGCGGTCGGGCGTGAGATGACGGTGACAGAGTTTGGGACCGCCTCGAGCGGGCTCGCGAGCTTCGCAATGAACAGGTCCTGCTCGGTGTCCGAGTTGTCGCCGAGCGGCCAGCCGGACCAGCAGCAGTACAGGTTTGTGTTGTCCGGGGAAAACACGGTGCAGTCGATCGCCCAGTGGTCCGGCACGCCGCGCAACGGACCCGCAAAGCGCCACGCCCCCGCATCCATCGGGTCCTGGCTCTGCGACTGGAGGACGAGTGTGCGGTGGGACGCAGGGCCGCCGCCCTCCTTGGCAGCGCTAAAGTACACGTACCAGGCGCCGCCCAAGTAGTGCAGCTCCGGTGCCCACACGCCGGGCTCCCATCCGGAGCCGTCCGGGCGCCAGATAAGGCTCTTTTGTGCGTGGTTAAAGTTCTGCATGTCCTGCGAAGCCCACACCTCGAGGCGGTTCCCGAGCGTAAACATGAGGTAGTAGAGGTTGTTACGCTTGATCATCCACGGGTCTGGCGTGTCCACATTGCAGATCGGTTTGTTCGACATGGCTGGTGCGAAAGATGGTCGTTAGGGCGCACGTCGCTGATAGGCGGTGCTGCGGGTAGCCGAATCGCGGGCTGCGCCAATTTCCCTGCCGACTGACTGTCGACGCGCCTCGCGCGGGCACGTGCACGGGCCAAGAAGTGATTATGCGCATCTGACTAAGGGGCACGCGGAAGGACGGCTACTGCGCGTCGACGCGCTGACGCGCCCCGCACGGCACGCTAGAAGAACGAGCGCCCGAACGAACCGCCCTCCATATTGCACGGCTTCGGGGAAAGCTCGAGGATCTGGGTGTGAGGGCGGAAAGCGCGGGGCCGCGCAACGCACCGAGTAGTGGATCAAATTCAACGCCTTCAGCGCGGCCTTTTCGTGGATGACGCAAGAGATGTTGATCTCGTTCGCACCCTGACTGATCATCTCGATGTTGATGTTGCCTTCGGCGAGCGTGGAGAACATGCGGCCTGCGACCCCAACCATGTGGCGCATCTCCTTCCCGACGAGGCTGAGAATAACCATGCCGCGCAGCACACTGACCGTACCGACATGCTCGAGCTCCGCAGTGAGCCGCTCGAGCGTGCGCAGCTTGAGCGACGCGGTCATCGCCAGGGACACATGCACCTCGGACGTGGAGATCAGGTCGACGACGACGCCGTACCGGTCGAGCGTGCCAAAGATGCGCGCGAAGAACCCGTGGCTGATCGTCTTCCGGTTGCTGTGCACGTTCAGCACGATGATGTTGTCCTTGATCGTGACCGCGGTGGGGACTTTGCGCGGCACCGCTGCGACGGGTGTCATCAGCGGGGGGCCCGCCGTCGGCGTGGCCGCGCCGGATGCGGGCGGCACCGGCTGTTCGACGTGCCCATCGAGGAACGGGTCGTGCTGCACGTCCTCGGCGACGGACCTGCTCACGGGGTCCGGGAAAATGACAGTGCCGCATCCCGTGGGGTTCTCCACGTTCTTGATGCGGATTGGGATCTGCCTTTTGATCGCCTGCTCCATCGTGAAGGGGTGGATCACCTCGCTGCCGTAGTACGTCAGCTCGGCGGCCTCCTCCGGGGTGATCGCCGGCACCAGCCGCGCGGTTGGCACCTTGCGCGGGTCTGCGGTGAACACGCCGTCGACCTCCTTCCAAATCTGCAGCTCGCGCGCGTGGAGCCCGACGGCACACAGCGCCGCGCACAGATCCGTGTACCCGCGGCCGACCTGGCTCAGCAGCGAGCCGGGGACATTGCCAAAGTAGCCCGTGACCACGGGGACGCCACGGCATGTGCGGATGCGCTCGGCGAGCGCCGCCGAGAGCTGGTCGTAGAACGACTGGTCGAGGAACTCGGCGTCTTCTAGGGACCCCGAGGGACGCGCAGCCCACTCCTCGCCGAGCTCGTCCACAATCGTGTCGAGCGCAACGAGCTCGGACGCAATACCGCGCTCCTCCAGTGCCGCGGCGACGATGCGGCACGAGAGCCGCTCGCCGAGGCCCATGATCATGTCTCGAGACCGCGGCGAGACTTCGTGCAGCGTGCGCGCCGCACGGAGGAGCGCGCGCAGATGGTCGCAGTCGTCCGTGATCGCGCGTTCGAGGCCGGCGCGGAGACGCTCAGACGAGATCGCCGCACGCGCCGCGTCCAGATGGTCCGCGAGGATCATGTCGACGGTCGCCAGATATGGCGGCAGGTCGAGCTGCGGGAGGTGCATTGGGACCGACGCACCCGCGGACTGCGGCAGGCCCACGATCGAGCCGGACACCGGCGTCCCGTCCGCGCTCGTGCACGGCGACGTGGCCACGGCGATCGCTTGCGCGCCGGCCTGGAGGAGCAGCGTCGTGGTGCCGAGCGCCTTCGTCTTGCCGGAGCGCGCGGAGCACACTATCGCGACGCGGTGCGTGGCCTGGTACGACGGACATATGGTGCCGACGATCGTGTCGAGGAACTTGCCGACACTCGTGCCGCCATACTTCTGCACGATCCACGGCGCATCCGCCGGTGGCGCCGACATCTATGCGGAAGCCGCCGCGCGCGGCGCCGGTTTTTGTGTAACGTCACGTGATCACGCCGTGGTGGGAGGGGCGGCCGCGTGCGGCAACACTACGATGGACCATACGGACCCGCAGCAGCTGGCGTCGCTGGCGACCCTCTTCCAGCAGACGCTGAACCCTGCGCAGCGCCAGGCTGCGGAGGGGGAGCTTGCGAAGCTGCAGGTGCAGCCGCGGTTCGCGTTCCTGCTGCTGGCGCTGATCCAGTCGGACGCGGCGTCGACGGCGGTCCGCCTCGCGGCCGCGATCCAGTTCAAGAATGTGTGCAAACTGCGCTGGGAGGTGGACAGTGAGACGGAGGACCCCGCCGTGGGCGCGGTCGCGGACGCGGAGAAGGGCGTTATCCGCGCGCAGCTGCTCCCGGAGCTGGTGGCGCTCGCGAGTGTGCCGGCGCCGTCGCATGCGATCCTCGCGCAGCTGAGCGAGAGCATCGCGCTGGTGGCGCAGAGCGACTTCCCCGCGCCGTGGGCATCGCTCGTGGACGAGCTCGTGGTGCAGCTGGGGAGCGACAACTACTTCGTGCTGCTGTCCGTGCTAACGACGTCGCATGCGATCTTCCGGCGCTGGCGCTCCATGTTCCGGTCCGACGCGCTGTACTCGGAGATCAACCTGGTCCTCAGCAAGTACGCGGGGCCGCTGCTTGCGCTGCTGCACCGTCTGCACAGCATGCTCGTGGACCCTGCGTCGCCGGCGGCGAGCATGGCGCCGCTCGCGTCGTGCCTGGTGCTGGTGCTGCAGCTCTTCTACGACCTGTCTGCGCAGGACCTGCCGCCGCAGTTCGAGGATGCGCTTCCGGCGCTGTCGCCGCTGTTTACCTCGCTGCTCTCCTTCTCGCGCGCGGAGCTCGTGGGCGACGAGGAGGATGCGGCGCCGTCGCCGCTGGACAAGATCCGCAGCAGTGTGTGTGAGGTGTTTGAGCTGTACGCGAAGCGGTACCTGGACGTGCTGCCGGAGCTCCCGATGTACGTGCAGGCGGTGTGGGACATGCTCGCCACGTACGGGCCCTCGGAGAAGTACGACGTGATTGTGTGCAAGGCGATCGGCTTCCTCGCGGTCGTCGTGCGCATGGGGAACCAGCGGGCGCTCTTCCAGGCGGACGCGACGCTGGAGCAGTTCTGCACCGCCATCATCCTGCCGAACGTGCAGCTGCGCGACGTGGACGAGGAGATGTTTGAAGACAACCCGATGGAGTACATACGCCGCGACATGGAAACCAGCGTCGAGGTCGACACGCGCCGGCGTGCCGCGGCCGAGTTCGTGCATGCGCTCCTCGAGCAGTTCGCCGCACAGATCACCGCGATCTGCTCGCGGCACATCCGCACGTACCTGGACGCGTTCCATGCGGACCCGCTGCAGAACTGGAAGAAGAAGGACGCGGCGATCTACCTGCTCACGTCCATCGCGACCGAGAGCGCCAGCACGCAGCATGGCGTCTCGGCGACGAATGCGCTCGTCGACGTCGTGCAGTTCTTCTCGGACCACGTGCTGCAGGACCTGCAGGCGGACGATGCGGTCGCCGCGCAGCGGCCGATCCTGCAGGTGGATGCGATCAAGTACCTGTACACGTTCCGGAACCAGGTGCGTGGCGCCGCGCGACGGCGCGCCCGCGCTGACCGCGCAGCTGTCCAAGGAGCAGCTGCTCGCTGTGCTGCCGCTCCTCGTGCAGCACCTGGCGTCGCCGAACTACATCACGTGCACGTATGCGGCGATCACGATCGAGCGCGTGCTGTATCTGCGGACGCAGGGGCATTTCCTGTGGGTGCGCGCGGGTGCGTGGCTGACGGCAGCATTGCTGCGTCGGATCTCGGCGCATCCAGTGAGAAGATTTTCGCCGCGCTGTTCGCGGCGATGGAACAGCACAAGACCCCGGAGAAGGTCGCGGAGAACGACCACCTGATCAAATGTGCGTGCGGCGCGCCGCGCGGCGCGGCTGACCGCAGGTGTGATGCGCGTGCTGCTCACGATGCGCGAGGGCGTGGAGCCGTACGCGGGGATGGTGCTCGCCCACCTCGTCTCGGTGATCAGCGTCACCGCGCAGAACCCGTCCAACCCGCGCTTCTCGCAGTTCCTGTTCGAGTCGCTGAGCGCGCTGATCCGGTACGCGGGCAGCGGGACGGCGGCGCAGATGGGCGCGATGGAGCAGGCACTCTTCCCCGTGTTCACGCAGGTGCTGCAGTCGGATGTGGCCGGTGCGTGTCCGCCGCGCGGGGCTCACCGCAGAATACATCCCGTACGTGTTCCAGATCATGGCACAGCTGCTGGAGGCGCACGCGGCGGTGGACGCCGCGCGCACGCTGCCGCCGGCGTACACGGCGCTGCTGCCGCCGCTGCTGACGCCTGCGCTCTGGGAGCAGAAGGGGAATGTGCCCGCGCTCGTGCGCCTGCTGAAGGCGTACCTGCGGCAGACGCCCGGGTCCCTGGTGGAGAACGCGCAGGTGGAGGCGTTCCTGGGGATCTACCAGAAGCTGATCTCGAGCCGCCTAAACGATGTGTACGGGTTCGACCTGCTCACCACGCTGCTGCGCAGTGTGCCGCCGCAGTCGATCGCCGCATACTTCCAGCCAGTCCTCACGCTGATGCTCATGCGGCTGCAGTCCAGCAAGACGGAGAAGTTCTCGCAGCACTTTGTCGTCTTCTTCGGCGCATTCTGCGGCATCCAGCAGGACGGGTATCCGGAGCAGGTCGTCCTGGCCTTTGACAGCGTGCAGCCGGGGTGCGTCCGCGGCGGCGCGTGCTGACGCCAGGCTTTTTGCGCAGCTCCTGCAGAACGTCGTCCTCCCGGACACGGCGAAGCTCTCCGACACGCAGCGCTTTGACGTCGCCGCGGGCCTCCTGCGCCTGCTCACGCGTGCGCCGTCCATGCTGACCACCTATGCGGCGGTGTGGTGCGTGTGCGCAGTGGGGGTCGCTCACCGCAGGGCTTCCACGCTCGCCGCGACGCTGCAGCTCCTGGGACAGACGCATGCCGTCCCGGAGATCCACGCCGACGACGACGGTGCCGCAGACCTCGACGAGCAGGGCTTCCAGGCCTCGTTTGCACAGCTCGCCGCCTCGCTGCCGGCGCGCGACGTGGGTGGCCACGCGCGCTCGTGGGCAGGGCCGGACCTGTGGGCGTACGCCGCCGAGCAGCTCGGCGCGGCCAACCAGAGAAACCCGGGCGTCCTCCCTCCGCTGCTCCAGACGCTCCCCCAGGATGTCGCATCGCCGCTCACCGACGCGTTGATGAAAAAGGGCCTCGCGATTGGGTGATGCGGTGGGACGTACGGGGAAGACACAGGGGGGGACCCGCGGAAAAGGTGTAGGGGTCCAACGGGCGGGAGGGGCGGGTAACCACGGGGCGGCCATCGGGAGGGAATGGGCTAGGAGATGTTTTCGTCGCGGTGCGGACCGCGTCGTGCACGGTTGCCAGTGACCGCGTCGTGCACGGCTGCCAGTGGGCGCAGGCGGTCCAAGAGTCGAGGTGCCGATCACGTGAGGCCGCGGGTTGATATCTCAGGGCTGGGCTAGGCTGGGACGAACACGGCATTGTGGGTGCAGGAAAAAGGGGGAATGGCGCATGCATCTACCTGTATCCGGGAAGCAGGGGCGGTGTGCAGGGAACGCGGGTGTAACGGAGGAGGGGGGGGAACGGGGGGGAAGGCCTGGGGAAGGGGGGAGAAAAGGGGAGGAGAAAAAGAGGGGCAAAAAGGAGCCAAACCGCGGGTGACCCGGCGGGTGACCCCACGGGCGCTCTCTTCCTGCCCCCGCCCCTCTTCCCCTCCACGCCTTCTGCAATCACCTTTGCCCCCTTTTGCCACATGCTTTCTCGCATTTGCCTCGCCCTTGCCCCTCCCCCCTCCCCCTCCGCCCCTCACTTCCCTTTCCCTCTTTCCCCCCCCCCCCCTCTTACCCCCGCTCTTAACGAATGAACCCTGCGCGCTCGCTATAGAACCAACACCCGTAGTCCCTACGCAAACGGATTCGCGGGGAGGATCTTGAGGACCGGGGGACTCTTCTCCATGTCGGCGGCCACATGCACAGTGAGGCGGGTGAGTGGAGCGATGGTCTGCTTCGCAGGCCCCGAGCGGGGCGGGTGGCCTGCGTCGCCACGGTGCGCCATGCGCGCCCAGAGGCGCTGGCTGTGCGCATCGTCCATGGAATGCGCAAGCCACTCGACCGTGTGCACGCCGCGGCGCCAGACAAGCGTGAGCGTCGCGGAGGCCGCGTCCAGCTGCGTGGCCTCGAGCGGGAGACAGTCGAGGTGCATGCGCTTCTCCACGGCCAGCGAGGGGACCACAATATCGAAACTCGACTCACACACAGCCATCACAAGTGCGTCGCGCGCCACGGGACCCTGCGTTTCTGTCCACGTGCGCAGCAGCTGGCACAGGAACAGGTGCGACCCCTGCTCCTCCGTGTGTTCCACGGCACGCTGCTTCACGTTGCACTGCTGCGCAATTTTCGCAGCCGCGTCGCGGTCCAGCGGCGGCGCGGACGCGTCCGGAACAAGCGCGGCAAGCAGCTGCCTGTGCACACACAGGTCCGCATACCGCAACAGGGGCGCGGTGTAGTGCGCGTACACGGGCGCACGCAGCGTGTAGTACGCAAACTTGCTCATGTCCACCATGCCCGTGCAGTAGAGCTTCGCGGGCTCCAGCGCGGTACGCACGAGCGCGTCGACAGCCTCGCGCGCCGCGGGGTCGCGCACGCTCTCCACGATCGCCGGCAGCGTGGCAGCGGTGAGCGTGTCCGTGCGGACGCCGAGCGCATGCAGCTTGGTGCGCAACGTGTGCAGGGCGCGCTCGTGCGGCGCATCCTGCCGCAGCAGGAGCGCCGTGTCCGGCCACGCGGCTGCGACGCGGTGCGCGACGGCGGTGTCCGCATGCGTGCCCAGCTCGTCGACGAGGACCCGTGCGTCGTGGTGCGCCGTGCCGTCGTCGACGTGCACGTCCGTTGGCGCGCCGTGCGCGTCGAGCGCGAAGACGAGGCGCGGGTGCGGGAGCAGCATGGCGCCGTCCGCACGGCGCGCGGCGCGCATTTTCAGCGCGACCGTCGCCGCGCGCTGGAGCGGCGCGGCGGGGAGCGGCACGGTGGGCAGCGCGTCCGCGTCGCCGTGCAGCACAGACTGCAGCTCCGCATGCGAGAGGTGCGCCTGCGTGTGCAACACGGAGCGCCCGATCCACACGTCCACAACGCGGTCCGCCGCGTCCACGGTAAACACGACAGAGAGCGCGAGGCGGTCCACGCCGACGTCCAGCGCGCACACGTGCGCGAGCGACGCGGGGAAGAGCTCACCGCGCTCCTCCGCAATAAACACGGCGGCGCCGCGCTTCTTCGCCTCGCGGTCGAGCGCGCTGCCAGGGCGCACAAAGTAGGACACGTCCGCGACATGCACACCGATCGCGACCGCATCCTGCGCAAGCGGCTGCACGCTCAGGGCACGCTCGACGGGCGCACCGGCGGCGGTGCGCACCGCGAACACCGCGGTGCCGTCCGCGGCGCCGGCGCCCCCGAACGCGCGGCGCGCCTCGTGCTCCGCGGGCGGCACGGACCAGGGGGCCGGCGGGACGCCGCGCAGCGCCGCGTCGGGAAACTCGGCGGCCTGGCTGTTGCAGTGGCTGCGCAGGACCGCGTGCGTCTCCGCGCGCAGCTCGCCGACGGGGCCGAGGCGGTCGACGAGCGCGCCAAAGGGGTGCAGCGAGGTGATCGGCCAGCGCTTGATGCATGCGACAAAGAGGCAGCGCGCGTACCGGTCGTGGGTGTCCGTCCAAAAGTCTGCAGGCGCCTGGTCCGCGGGGATGGCGATGAGCGGCACGCGCTTGTCCGTGGGGCGGAACCAGACGATCTTGGGGCGCGGCGCGGGCGCGTCGGCGCCGGCCTCGTCCGCGCCGCCGCGCTCCGCCTGCTGCTTCTCCTTGGTCGCGGCGCTCGAGGGGCGCAGGAGCGCGAGCGTGCCGGGGAAGATCTGCCCGGGCATGCGCTCGACGATCGCCACGACATGGCCCGCGAGCGCGGGCGGGCTAGACTCGCTCTCCTCCTCGTCCTCGATGAGCTTCAGCTGCGCGCCCTCGACCTCGACGTCGTCGCGCGCCTTGTCCGGGTGGCGGCCCGCGACGGGCTTCTGCAGCACCGCGGCGCCGCCGTGCGCACCCTCCTCCTTGCGCTTCTTCTTGTCCACCTTGTCGCGCTTCGTCTGCCACACCTCGTGCGGGTCGAGCAGCTCGACCGCGACGAGGTCGCCCTCGAGCGCGCGATTCCGGTCCTTGCTCCCGCTGATGAAGATGTCGCTGTCGAGCACCTCGGTCGTGACCCATGCGTCGCTCCGGTTCCGCTTGTTCACGCGCAGGATGCCCACGACGAGCTTCCCGGTGAGCAGCAGCGGCGGGAGACTCGACTGCGGCAGATAGCTGCCGAACAGCGCCTTGCGCGGCGCGGTGCTGCCCTGGCTCACGGAGCGCCCGCCCGAGTACGAGGTGCTCCGCGTGTGAGCGCCGGGGCCCGCCTGCTGCCGGCTGCGGTGCAGCGCGAGCAGCTGCGCCTGCGCCTGCGACAGGTTCGCCAGCATCTCCTCGCTCATCGATGCGCTGGACGCCGCGGGCGCCGCGCGCCACGCAGCGCTGGACATGCTGCTCGAGCGGTTGTGCCCGGCGCCCGGCCGCGCGCGCGGCGGCGGGCCCAGGCCCAGCGTGCCGCGCTCCGCGGCGCCGTCGCCGGGGGGCACGCCGCCGGGCGCGCCGCCGAGCTCGCCGAAGCCGTCCGCGGTATAGTCGCTCCACGTGCCGCCCACGCCGAGGCTCGCGAGAGAGAGGATGCCGCCGCCGGCGATGAGGAACTCGGGCGAGAGCTCCGAGGCGAGCTGGTACGACGCATGGCGCGCGTGGCTCGCGTTGCGCGGCAGCGCCGCGGGCGTGTCGCCGGCGGCACGCTCTGCGGCGCGCTCCGCCCGGCGTGCGGGAAAGGCAAAGGGTGCGCCGGTCCCCGGTGCGCCGGTCCCGAGCGCGGCGTCGGCTCCGCGCATGCTGGACGCGCCGCCGGGGGCGGCGTCAAACGCGCTCGTCGCCGACTGGCTCTGGATGCGACGGTGCGCCAGTGCGCGTGCGCTGCCGCCCCGGTGCTCGGGTCCCTCTTGCAGCGCAGGCAGCCCCGGGCGCAGAAACTGCTGCTGGCGCTGCAGCTGGAGCTGCTGGCGCTGCAGCTGCTCGATCTGCTGCTGGATCGCATAGCGCTGCTGCTCCACGGACACGTGCGCGGCGGCGAACGGCGCGGTGCCTTCGCCCGGCGGCGCAGCGTCCTCGGAGGCGGCCGTGCGCGGGTGCGAGGAGGGGAATCGGAACGCATTGTTCGTCTCGCCGCTGTCGCGCCGGTGGAAGTACAGCGGCGCGAGTGGCGGCGCTGGCGGCGCCGGCGGTGGGTCCCAGGGCCCCGCGGGCGCACCGAGGGCGTCCGACGGCCAGCGCGTGTGCGCCGGCCACGCGGCCGCCGCGCGGTCCGCGCCCGCCGGCTGGTGGCGGGGGAGGAACTCTGGGAACGGCCCGCGCGGCGTCCGGGCCGCAGGCGGCGCGCCTGCATCGCCCGCACCGAGGCCGAGGTGCTCAAGCTGCGTCTGCAGAAGCTGCTCCTGCGGGGAGTCGCCCCCATGCCCGACCCCCGCTCCCCCGCCGGCCCCCGCCTCCCCGGCAGCGCGCCGGCCACCGCCACCGGACCATGCGGGCGGTGTATCGCCGCCGTTCTCTGCACTGTGGGACATAACCTGGAGCCACCTCCGTGCACACCGGTGCCGGAGAAATGTGTGCGTGTGTGGGTATGCGAGTTGGTAGCCGCCGTGTGATGGGCAGTACGCCACTCGAAAGCGGTGGTGCGAGTGCTCGTGCACGCCTGAGACAGACCCCGCTTCTCCACGTGGCGGGCACGGCCGCCAGCCGCGCCACTCGGCCGAGCGCTGCCCCTGCGTGCGCGACGTGGCGGAGACGGGCGAATGGGCGCTGCCGCTGCTATGTCGCGAGGGTGGGATTGCGTGGCGGACACTGCAGCCCAGCTGCGGGCGACGTAGTGGGAATAGGGTGTGACACAGTAGGAAGCAGCGGGGTGCGCGTGGGGTGGGCACGGTTCGCCCCCGCGCGAACCACCAGGCGCGCCTCCCGCCGCATGCCGCGCGCCCTATGGATCCGCCGGTATCCCGCGGCGCGCCAACGCGGCGCGCCCACGCGCCGCCCACTCGCCCGCGCGCCCGCCGCCGATCCCGTGTGCAGCACCGCTCATGAGCCACGCAGGCACATCCGCCTCGGCACAGGCCGCGTCGACGATGCCGACGCACTGCAGGAGCGCATCGTCCAGTTCTCCGACGTCGCCGTCCCCACGCAGGTACGCTTCGTACGCAGCCACGCCCGCCGGGCCGTACTCGGGGATGCACATGTGATTGTGCGGCTGGCAGCGCGCCTTGTCGGGGCTGTCGTCGACAAGGATCGTGTTACGTGCGTTCCAGGGGTGGAGCGGGATGGCGCTGTGCGGCGCGTCGCGCTCCGCCGCGCGCGCAAGAGCCTCGTTGTATAGGGAATCGGGGTGGACGCGCTGCCGTGGCGCACCGTCGTCGTAGGGGTGATGGGAGTGTGACAGGGGAGAGCCGCGCGGGGGGGACCCAAATGCACATGCGCCCTCCTGTCGCCCGCGCCGCACCGCCTCCTGTCGCCCGCGCCGCACCGCCTCCTGCCGCTCGCGCCGCGCCGCCTCCTCGTCGGCGCGCCGGAGCCGCCACTCGTGCGCGGTGATGCGGCTCTGCGCGAGCGCGCGTGCGCGGAAGCGGGGCGCCGCCGAAACGGATGAGCGGCGCGCCATGTACATGTCCCATTCGTTCAAATCATCCCACACGATGCCAAGGTCCTTGACGACGCCGACCTTGCGTCCCTGGTCCCGTGCGCGCACGAGGGTCTCGCGCGACCAGACGCGCAGGAAGAGTGCGCGCTGCGTGTCGGATGCGGTAAAATGATGGAGCATGCGGTCGACGTTCGTCGCTGCGGCACTGGACCAGATCATGAGCGGAATGGGCGTCGTCGGCGGCTCGCAGACGGTCGCTCGGTCGAGTCCCCGGATCCAGAAATGCGAGCCGATCGGCGCGTACTGTAGGAGCACGATGTCGCGCGCGCGCGGCGGCCATGCGTCATCGAAGGCGGCGCCACGTGCATCAAACAGTGGCCCGAGGCAGTAGCGCAGGAAGCACTGCAGGTACGGGCGCGATGCGATGGTCCCATTTGGCACGCTCCGCCCGCTCTTGTTTTTCTGGCGACATACGAGCGTGCCATTCAGGTCAAGGACAAGCAGCGGCGCGGACCGCGGTCGCGTGGGTTTGTGTGCGCGCGTGCGCCACCTGTCTGCTGCAGGTGTGCGGTGCACATCCCCCGCGTGTCCGCGCGCCATGGGGCTGACGGCGCGTGTGACTTTCTCCGGCAACATGCCGGCCGCACGTGGCCGTCAAGTGGTGGGCGTGTACGAGAAATTGGGCCATTTTGCAAGAGTGGAGAAGAAGCCCAGGGGGGGGCGGGGAGAGGAAAACCGCGGGAAAGAAGGACGGGTGCACCGCGCGCGCCTCACGCAGCGGCCATGCATAGGAGGACTGTGCGGGCGGTTCGTCTGGGCGGTTCGTTTACACGGTCCGTTCGCCGCCGCGGCACGACGCGTGCCTTTGTCGCAGCCATGCACCGTGGACCAGGGGCGCCCGTTATCGGTTGCCGGCAACTGCGCTCCTCTTTTTCCGCGTCCTCGCCTCTCCTCTCCCCTTTTTCTACCCGCTCCCCACCGCCTTTTTCGCCCCCCCTTTCCCTCAGTGCCAAAGGACGTTTGTTGAGAGGCCCACTATCTGCCACACTATCGAAACAACACCGGCAGAGGCAGCAGGCGAGTGAATAGCAGGCGGCATGCAGACATAAGAAGGAACCAACTACTTGTCGGCATCCTCGGCCTCCCGGCGCTCCGCCAGTGTCTCCTCGATCTCATCGTCGAGGCCGATGGCCTCGTCAATGTCCTCCGCGGCCGGGCTCGAGCGGTTGAGGAGCGGCTTGATGAGGCGCTCAAAGTACGGATGCGGCTTCGTCTGCGGGTTATTCCGCCTGACCATGTTGAAGTACTCCTGGTACACGTTGCCGTCGTAGCGGCCGAGGGGCGAGTTGATGATGTGGTCCGTGAACGCGAACGAGTCGACGAGGATGACGGCAAACTTGCGCACGTCGGCGCACAGCTCTGTGACGCGGCGCGAGACGGCATCGAGCTGGTCCGGCGAGAGGAAGCCGGCGCGAAGGAAGAAGCCGCCCTTCTCCTCGATCTGCCAGAGCGCGTACAGCTTCGCGAGCGCATGGAGCGCGCGCTTCACGCCATCGGGGCCGTCGGGGTGGTGCTCGACGACAGTGCGGAAGCGGCGGAAGATAAAGCCGGTCGTGTGGATGCTGGCGGCGACAAAGCGCACCTGGGAGCACTGCTCGTACGCCTCCTCGCGCGTGAGGCCCTGCTGCACGTAGCGCTCGTACTCGTCCGCAGCAATCTTCACAAAGCGCGCCGCGGTGCACTGCCAGCCGGCCTCGATCGTGTCAAAGCTGTCCAGGGCCTCGATGCTGGCGCACTTGCTGTTGAGCACGCGGTCGAGGTCGTTCAGGTAGTTCAGCGCCTCGCCCTGCTTCTTGCCCTGCTGCGCGTCCTGGTATGCGGCGATGAGCGAGCGGCCTGCCTGCAGGGCGAGGATGGTGTTGTCACCCTCCCACGTGCAGTGCACGGCAAAGTCCTGGCCAAGGGACGCGAGGCCCGTGTACGCGGAGTACCCGTGGCCGCCGCACGACTGGCGACAGACCTCGATCGTGTTCAGCGTCGCCCACGTGCAGAACGCCTTGAGGCCGGAGCTCGACGCGTGCGTGGACTTGAGCAGGTTGATCACATCGTCCAGCTTCGGGTCGCCGGGCTCGAGCGCGTCGAGCGCGGCGGTCGTCTCGCGGAGCATTACGTTCAGCTCCTGGCTCGTGAACCCAAACGCGACCGCCTGCGCAAGCAGCGGGAGCAGGCGGCGCTGGTGGATCGGGTAGTCGAGGATCTGCGTCTCGAGCTTGTTGTTCTCGTTCGACTTGAACTGGCGGCGCACGGCTGCGTACCGGATGCCAATCGTGAGCGCCTTCTTGGCCACGTTGCCCGAGTCGTTCACCATCGAGGCGCGGCCGCCCAGGAGCGCACCATAGGTGAGCTGCTGCAGCGGCGGCTCAAACACCTGGCCGTCACGCGTGACCTGCGTGTAGCGCATGAGCATGTACGCGCGCGGGATGCGGACATAGGTGAACTGGATATAGCCGTTGTCGATGCCGTCGCGGCCCATCTTCCTGCCGATGTCGCCGACGTTGATGCCCGGAAGCAACAGAAACGTCTCCGGGTCGCGCAGCGGCACGATGAACGTCTTCGTGCCGTAGTCCTTCCCTTTCACTTTAAGGCGCGCGAACACGGCACAGTGCGTCGCCGACTGCGCCGCACCGCCGATCCACCACTTGGTCGCACCGAGGTTTGGCGTGTGCACGATGAACTCGTCCGAGTCCTCGTCGAGCGTCGCGGTTGTCTGCAGGCCGGCGACGTTGGAGCCGTGCTCGATCTCCGTCATACCGAAACAGCCGAAGAAGTTGCGCAGGCCCAGCATGCCCTTGGACAGCCAGTACCCGAACTGGCCCGAGGTGCCGCCGGAGCGCACAGCATTCGTGAAAAGGCCCAGGTGCACACCGAAGCGCGTCCAGAAGCCCGCGTCCGCGACACTGATCACCGCGAGCCGCGCCTGGAAGTCGTCCAGGTTCTCGTTCTGCAGCGAGGCGACGATGCCCGCCATCTTGATGAAGGTGCGCTCACGCATCTGGTCCTTCGTCAGGTCGTGGATGTCGTCCGCAAAGTACGTCGGGTCGCGCTCAATCTCGAGCATCACGCGCTTCTTGAACTCGAGCATCGCCTCGCCGCCGTTGTTCGCGACCGCCATCTGCCCGTCAGCGCACGCCCGTCGGCCCACGTACCGCGTGCACGTCGAACGCGGGGTTCACACGCTCCTTCGCAAGCGTCTCCACAGTCAGGTTCTCCTGTTTCCAATATGCCATGTTGACTAGGGAGGGTTCGAGAGGTCGTCTCGTGCGGGGATGAGCAAAGCCTTTATTTCCGTCAGAATGCTCTGTCTTCACGCCAGTGCAAACCCCCCGCCCCCGGCCGAGTCTTGGCCAATCCCCGCATTGGGTTGGCTGGTTCGCTCCTCCGTTTGCGCGATAACCGGCCCCGCGATGAATGATTACTTAACCGGGCCGATTTTCTCTGCGCGCAGCCAGTGAGATGCGATTTATTATGGCTTGACTGGAAGCCTGGTAAGTAGCGCGTTCGAGGAAGCACGCTGATTGGCGTGTGCAGCCGTTCTGCGGACGAGGCGAGCTAGGCACGAACGGCATCTGCCCGGCGCGCGCCCGCACGCGCGGGGGTGGGGCGAACTGATTGGGTTGGCGCTGGAGCGGGAGCTCGGGGCGAAAGGAGGGGGAGGTGGGGAGTGGGAGAACGCGGGGGGGGCACACAAAGGCGGGGCTCGCTGCGCGCTGGGGACACGGTCCGGAGGGGCCGCGCGCATGCGTTTCGGCTGCGCGTGGGCAGCTGGTTCGTCGCGGAGCTCGCGCGGCTGCGGGTCATGGTGTGTGCGCCGTGCGCACTATGGAGGTGTGGGACATCCTGTCGATATTGCAGGCGACCACGTGCGGTGCGTAGCGCTCAACAAGCTGTGCAGAGCAACCAAACGACTGTGTGGGGTAGGGGAAGGAGTAGGCGGGAGCGAGCGGAAAGGACGGGGAGTGGGGAAGGGAGGGATGGGGACGGGGGGGGAGGGGGGTGGGCGAGAAATGCAGCACCCGACTCTCCTCCCCCTCCCTCCCTCCCTCACGGCCCACGCCGGTAACCCACGCCAACCCCCCTTACCCTCTCTCACAGTGCACTTTGCCCTCTCTCAGAGTCCACGCCCCCCATCCCCTTTACCCCCCCTCACCCGCCCCCTGTCGAA
Organism: Malassezia sp. CBS 17886; assembly: GCA_029542825.1. Lineage (NCBI taxonomy): Eukaryota > Fungi > Basidiomycota > Malasseziomycetes > Malasseziales > Malasseziaceae > Malassezia > Malassezia sp. CBS 17886. Next base: position 886,348 of record CP119887.1, on the reverse strand, counting down.
CGCACAGACTGTCCGGCGGAGCTGCGGCGTGGACGGCCTGCAGCGGTGGGCGTCACTCGACGCCGAGCCGTCGTTTACACTGCGGGTGAGCACACCGCAGGCGGAGACACACCTGTTCATACACAACATAGCTGATAGACACCGCAGGGACGACCTTGGCCAGCGTGGGGACGAGCCCGCGGTAGAACCCCAGCACACCCTCGCGCTGGTACGTCTTCACCGCGGCATCCATGAAGCTCGTGTAGACAACGGGATGCGCAGGCGTGCCGGACGCCTGCAAACGCGTGCGGATGAGATTCAGCGGATACACAGTCGTCGCGCCGACGCTGCCGGAGACGCTGCCAAAGCCGAGGAGCGCGAGGACCCCAGGCTCCTCTTTGTGGGTGTACCGGCAGTAGAACAACTTGATGCCCTCGAATGTGGACATGTCGATCGCCGAGTACGGGAAGACGCCGATGAGCCCCGCGGACAGGCCGCGGTAGTACGCGCGGGTGCCGCCGTGCGTCCACATGGCGCGCGCGGTCTCGCTGAGCAGCGCGAAGCCACGCGTGGTGTTGGTCGCCGTCTGGCTAGACATGAGGCGCGTCTTAAGTGTCTCGATCGGGTAGATCGCTGCGGTGAGCGTGCGCGCGCTGTGGCCGTACCGAACTGGCTCGTGATGCCGCCGATGCCGCCGCTCATAAAGCGGCTGAACCCGGAGATGTCGCGCGAGTCCGACACATGGTCGACGTGCTTGGCAAACATGCGCTTCGACGTCTCGTACGTAAGGAACTTGATCGCGGACTCCGGGAAGATCTTGACGCAGTTCAGCCCGTTGCCGAGCCAGAAGCCCCGCAGGCCGCCCTCCCTGTATATCGCGCCGATGCTCTGCACCAGTGAGCCGACCGTGGACCGCGACGGCTGCCCAGGCGCCTGCGCCGCGGCCGGCTGCGCGGTGATAAGGTACACCTTGAGGCGGTCGAAGGGCGCGGTCGCCGTACGGCTCACCGCGCCGGCGATGCCCCCCGCGAGGAGGAACTTGGCCGCTGTGCTCCCACGGATCGCGTCGCCCTCCTCCTCCTCGTCTTTCTTCGCGCCGGTGGGTGGCGGCGCCACGGGCGCGTACGGCGTGCGTTCCGCGCCTTCCTTCGCCGCGCGCCCGTCGGCATGGGACGCGTGCGCGGCGTCCTGCGTGAGGCGCTCTTCCCCCGCGAGGTTCACGTCGCCGTCCAGGTTCACGGCGGAGGCGCCGCGCTCCGTACGTCCCCAGCCGGCGCCAAGAGACGCGAAGATGCCCTCGTTGCCGAAAAGTCCGACGGCCTTGCGCACCTGGTAGAAGTGGTATACATCCCCCATCGTCGGCTTGCGCGGCATGAGCAGCAGGTAGTCGCGGAACTCGGGGAACGTGACAAACAGGTTGTTGCTGTGCAGCTCCGCGACATCCGCGACGCCGGACGACGCCAGGCTCGCGATGAAGTCTTTCAGCACGTCCGCGGACAGGTGCAAGCCGGCGCGGTCGAAAGCAGCGCGGATCTCCGTTGGATCCAGCACGCCGTCGTGATTCGTGTCGATGTCATTGAAGAGCTTGTGCAGTGCGCGCTCCTGTATCTCCGCATACGCCAGGAATCCTTCCCAGTCGATCTGCCGCTGCCGCGCGCGCTGCGCGTTCTGCTTGGGCGCGCCACTGGTCGGCGACGCGTGGGTATCGCTGCGCGCGTTCGCACCCCGGTCATCGTCCATCGCCTTGAGCCCCCACACGCGGGAGCCCTTCCAGCCGGACTCGAAGCTCATAAGCAGCGAATGGTTCGCGCCACTGCCGTGCAGAAGCCGCGTGCGACGGGCAGCATACGGCCCGGCCGACGCGTCTTCCGCGTCCCCGCGGCGCGTGGGCTCGTCGAAGCGCAGCAGGGAGAGCCACGACCGCGATGCGCGGCCATCGTCGTCCAGTGGCTCTGCGCGGCCGCCCAGTCCGAACCACGAACGGAGCGCGCTGCGCCGGTCTGGATTCTTTGCGGCGCTCGCGGCCAAGTCCGCGTGTACGCGCTCGAGCTCCGCATGGCTCGCGCGGCACTTGTCGAGCAACTCCTTGGCATACGACTGCCGGCGGACGAGAGCGAACCATTCGAGCAGGTACTGAGACGGCGACTTGCTCTGTGCGCCGTCGGGCGCGGGCGCATCGCCGTCCCCCCGCGGGGGCACCTCGCGCCCGACGAGGCTGCCTGTCGCGAGGGAGCCACCCGCGCCGTAACGCGCGCGGCTCGCTGTACGGCGCCATGCCTGCTTGGCGCGTCCGCCCGCCAGGGCCGACGATGGGTCGCTGTCAAGGAGGGTGTCGAACAGGCCACGGAGCCGCAGGAGTCGTGCCTGCGGCGGCTCCTGCACACACAGCTCGTCAAATTGCATCCTCGGGCTCCGGCTGGAGCAGGTCCGCTGCCCCAAGTCCACGGCTGCGTTCCCAGTCGTTGCGCCGTTCCCCTTCGCATCCGGTGGCTCCGCGTCTTGCGGAGAGGCACACCCACGCCCGTCCATGTACCAGAGAGGCGCTCCTGGGCGAGTTCAGCCGCGCGCCCCTGCACAGTGCCCGACGTACCCTAGCTGCTTAGGTGCCAAAGCAGCACGTCTCAGAGAAGGAAGGCAGGCGGGAGACGCACGCAGCGTTTAGCACCGGCTGACTAAGCGTAGGGCGAGCTCCGGCGTCTGTCAGCGGACCTATTCGTAAGACGAGGGGGGGGGGGGTGAAGGGGCGGACGGAGGTCCTCTAGGGGGGAGGAGTGACGCAAGGCAGGGGTTCCAGGGGTGGAGGACGCAAGGCAAAGGGTTCTGCGCGCGTGGGGGCGCAAGGCAAGGGGTTCTGTGCGCGTGGGGACGCAAGGCAGGGGTCCGTCCTGAGCGCGGGGGGACGCAAAGCAGGGATCCTGTGCGCGGGAAAACGCAACGCAGGAATCCTGTGAACGTGCATGGCGTTGGTATGGATAGATGCATGGTGCACTGCAGGCGGCAAAGTACTGTACACTCGCTGGCGGTGCGAATCGGTGGCGCAGGCTGCCTCGTTTGGTTGCACCTGCTTCCACAGTGCAGACGCGCCTCTTGGACTACGCAGCAGGCCAGACTCCAACCACGCGCGGCCACTGCGGGCGTGCGGCGCGAAGAAGCGCACGGTTCGCGGCACGCGCGCCAGCGGCGCTCCGGCGTCTAACGCGCGCCCCAGTCGCCACGTGACCGCGGGCCGCACGCGTGATGTTGATCGACGCCTGCGCGTCGGCACGGGCAGAACAGGAATTTATTCGGGGGTTCACACGGGCGCAGAGGAAAAGGGCGGCGGCAGTGCGTTTCGGTTGCCCAGTCTCCTCGCTCTACGTCACTCCTGAGCATAGACAGACACACACGGCTCTCGTACGGATACAATGAGGGAAGTTCTTTCGCTGCACGTTGGACAGGCGGGTGTACAGATCGGAAATGCCTGCTGGGAGCTGTATCTGCAGGAGCATGGGCTGACGCCGGATGGACGCGTGACGGACCCGAGCAAGTCGACGAACGACGACGGGTTCTCGACGTTCTTCAGTGAGACGGGCCACGGCAAGTATGTGCCGCGCTCGATCTATGTGGATCTGGAGCCGAACGTGGTGGACGAGCTCCGGAACGGCCCGTACAAGAACCTGTTCCATCCGGAGACCCTCGTCACGGGCAAGGAGGATGCGGCCAACAACTATGCACGCGGCCACTACACGGTTGGCAAGGAGCTCATCGACCAGACGATGGACCGCGTGCGCAAGCTTGCGGATGCCTGCTCCGGGCTGCAGGGGTTCTTCGTGTTTCACTCGTTCGGCGGTGGCACGGGGTCGGGCTTTGGTTCCCTTCTCCTGGAGCGCCTCGCGCAGGACTACGGGAAGAAATCCAAGCTCGAGTTCTCCGTGTATCCGGCACCGATGATGAGCAGCTCCGTCGTGGAGCCGTACAACTCGGTGCTCACCACGCACACGACGCTGGAGAACTCCGACTGCTCGTTCATGGTGGACAACGAGGCGATCTACGACATCTGCAAGCGGAACCTGGGCATTACCGCGCCGAGCTACACGAACCTGAACCGGCTTATTGCGCAGGTTGTCTCGTCTATCACCGCGTCGCTCCGCTTCGACGGCTCGCTGAATGTGGACCTGAACGAGTTCCAGACGAACCTGGTGCCGTACCCGCGCATCCACTTCCCCCTCGCGACGTATGCGCCGATCATCTCCGCGGACAAGGCATTCCACGAGCAGAACAGCGTCGCGGAGATGACCACGTCTAGCTTCGAGAAGGGCAACCAGATGGTCAAGTGCGATCCGCGCGACGGCAAGTTCATGGCCTGCTGCCTGCTGTACCGTGGCGACGTCGTGCCGAAGGACGTGAACTCGGCTGTGAGCCTGATCAAGACGAAGCGCACGATCCAGTTTGTGGACTGGTGCCCCACGGGCTTTAAGATCGGCATCTGCAACGAGCCGCCCGCACTCGTGCCCGGGGGAGACCTCGCCAAGGTGTCACGCTCACTCTGCATGCTTGCGAACACGACCGCGATCTCCACTGCGTGGAGCAGCCTTGACCGCAAGTTCGACCTGCTGTATTCCAAGCGTGCCTTCGTCCACTGGTACGTCGGCGAGGGCATGGAGGAGGGCGAGTTCAGCGAGGCGCGTGAGGACCTCGCCGCGCTCGAGCGCGACTACGAGGAGGTCGGCATGGATACGGCGTTTGGCGATGATGACGGGTTGGATGCCGAGGAGTACTAAGTGGGGGGACGCACAGGAAAGAGTCCGCACGGAGTTGGCGTTGATGCGTGTCCCGCGCTTCCCCGCGGCGGGGTGAGCGCGTGCTGCACAGGGCAGTGCAGGCGGCGCGGCCAGCGTACGGAGCGGCGATCGCGGCGGCTGGGCGGGAGCCCGCCGTCGGCGTACGGCACGCGCTTATAGGCACAGTAGCGCGACGTGATGTTGTTTCCCGATCTTGATGCGCGGCGCGCTGCCGACGCGTCCTGCGCCTGGGCCTGTCGCCGCGCTCTGCCCTCTAGCGAGACGCGGACGCACCGGGCATGCAGCCCCCGCCATCTTGCATGCCTGTGGCCACGTGCAGCGGCTGGATGATGCATATCTCGCCGGCCGTGCACGTCCCACGTGGTCTTAATTCTTGGTAAACAGGCAGCGCGCGCATTTCGGTGCAACCCCGAGCCAGAAACAACCCGCGCGGCCCAGCAGCTTGACAGACAGCGGTCGTCTCCGGTGCCCCGTGGATCACAACACAGCGCCGATGGGCTCGTACACACCATCGGACGTGGACCTGAATGGGCTCCTCGTCGCCTCTGTGCGTCAGGACCAGTCTGGCGCCTATCCGCCCATCTACAACATGCCACACGGTACCATCCAGCTCGCGCAGGGATTCAGCGGCATGCAGCCCGGATCCCCCTGGCCGTTCCCCCTCGGTTCCATACCGAATGAGCCCGACGCGCAGCGTGCGCCGGGTGCGGAGAATGTCGACGGCATGCGGCCGTCGCTGTACGGACCGTTCGGCGGGGCGTCCGCGACACAGACGGCCGACGCGCTGTCGGACACGCGCGGGACGACGAGCGGCGCGCCGCTGCGGAGCGGGCCGTCGGCGGGCGCAGATGAGGCATCCGGCGGCGCGGGCCCCACGGACGCGTTCAGTGACGGCGCTGGGAAGGGCGGTGGCGGCCGCGGCGGCGCAGGGAAGAAGCGGGCAATGGCCAAGGGCGAGAAAGACAGCCGCACGGGACGCCGCAAGATCAAGATCGAGTTCATCGACGACGACTCGCGCCGCCACATCACCTTCTCTAAGCGCAAGGCGGGGATCATGAAAAAGGTGCGTCCCGCCGCAGCCGCGCGCTGACCCAAGGCATACGAGCTTGCCACCCTTACGGGCACACAGGTGCTTCTGCTCGTCGTCTCGCAGACGGGGCTTGTATACACATTTACCACGCCGAAGCTCGAGGCGGTCGTGAAGCAGCCGGCGGGCCGCAATCTGATCCAAGAGTGCCTGAATGCGCCGGATCCTGTGGAGAGCGACGCGGGCGCGTATCCTGGAAGTGGCGCGTCCGCGTCGTCCAGCGCGGTGCCGTTGGAGATGTACGCGAAGGAGGAGGCCGAGGACGGGCTGCCCGAGGACGAGGAGGGCGACGACGACGACGACGAGGAGGAGGGCGGTGACGTGGGGCGCGCGGACGCGGGGCTCACCGCGCATGCGCTCGGCATGGACGCGATGAGCCCCGCGGCCGCGTTCTCGCAGCCGGGGCATCCGCTCTTCTACCCTGGCTGGGCGCAGTCGCCGGCGCAGCCGGTGGCGAGTGGGAAGCGGCCGGAAGCCGAGCTCGGCGCGGGAAACCTAAAGCGGCGGCGCACGCAGCCGGATCTTTCCTCCGTCGCCATGTCCTCGTTTTCTGCGCCCACCAGCGGCGACCTGCCGGCCGGGTTCTATGCGCCGGGCGCCGTGCCGCCGCTCGGCGGCATGGACCGCCAGGACCCGCAGCTGATGCCCAACATGCTCCCGATGTACTACAACACCAACCACACCTCTGTGAACGCGGCGGACGCGAATTCGCCGCGGCCCGCCGCGCCTGCTGCCGTGCCTGCGCAGGAGTCTGCGCCGCAGCCGCAAGGCGCGCCGTCTGGCGGCGTTGCCTCTGCTGCCGCCAGTGCTGCCACTGGCGTGGCGCAGACGCCGGCGTCTGCACATGGAGCGCACACGAGATCCAGCACGCATGCGAGGGAGCGGGAGGATACACGGGGTGATGCCGGGCAGTAGGGGGTCGAAGTTGGGGGGGGGGGTGACGCTGCATGGTGGGTGGCAGTGGGGGGGTCTCTGCCTGGTGGATGGCAGTGAGGCGGGGCTCCTGCATGGTGGGCTAGGGCTGGGAACTGCGCGGCAGACTCCTGCACGGTGAGCTAGGGCTGGCGCGCTGGGGCCTTGTGCGCTGGCGACTCCCGCCCTGGCATTTGCCACACCGCATCGCTGACTTTGTATATCGACTGGTGCTGGTGTGGTTCGTGGCGGCTGTGTGGACGTGGGACGGGCGCAGCGATGGTCTGTTCTCTGCGCCCCGTCCCTGTGTCCTTTACCCCATCCCCGCATCCTTTGCGCTCGCGTAGCTGCGCACGGGGGCGGTTCCCCCCCATAGGCGTTGTTTGACAGCACCTCCACACGACACAGCTTTCGCACCCCCCCGCCCCGCCCGTTTCCCCTGCCCCCTCCACACAGCACGTGTCATATACCAGCGGCTGCCTTGCGCCACGATGGCGGACGTATGGATCTCGCGGAAGCGGTGGACATGCAAGTACTGCAATGTGACAATCAACGACGACGTTCCGTCGCGCAGACACCACGAGAATGGACTCCGCCACAAGGGGAATGTAGAGCGCGCACTCCGGAACCTGTATGAGGAGAACGACGCGCAGCGCCGGGAGGCGCTCCGCAAGCAGAAGGAGATCCAGGGGATCGAAAAGGTGCGCGTGGGAGGCATGCGCTGACTCACGCAGGCCGCGCGCGGGAGCTACAATGCGTACGATGCGAGCGGCGGCGCGGGGGCGGCCCCCGACGTGCCGCGCGCTGCGCCTGTCGCGCCGCCACGCAAGCCGGCGTCGTGGAAACCGACGAACCAGATGGCCATGTATACCACCGCAGAGTCCCTCGGGGTGAAGGACGATGGCAAGGACGAGTGGAACGAGCGCGTGGCGCGGCGGAAAGGCGCTGCGTTTGTCGGCGCGTGGGAAACAGTGGCGTCGCCGCAGTCTGGCGCGCGGCGTGCTGCCCCGCCGCGCGAGCCTGCGCCCCCACCCGCGCAGCCGACGGAGCGCGAGCAGGCACAGCGGTTTGAGCTCGTGGAGCAGTCTCTGGATACTGCGCATGCCGACGCAGACGATCTGCCGGCTATTGGGCCCGTGCGCAAGCGGCCGCGGGGCAGCGACGGGGGTGCTGCGGATGCCGGGGGCATGGCGGTGAAGGAGGAGGGAGACGTGGCGGTAAAGGAGGAGGGGGACGTGGGAGAGGGGCCCGCGGGGATGTCCCCGGAGAGGGGGGTGTGGTCGCGGGCCGACTGCACGGGCGGCGCGCCGCGCGTGAAAGAGGAGGGCGACGGCAGCGCGGACGCGACGGCGCCCACCGTGACAGCGGCCGCGGCGCGCACGTCGCCTGCCCCCTCTGCCGGCGACCTCTTCCGCAAACGCAGGGCGCGCAGCGGCACCGCGAAAAAAGTCGGCGGCAGCGCATTCGCATAGCACTGTAGGATGCTGACTAAAGACGCGGGGCCTCCTGGCGCATCGAAGCGTGGTGCGGCGGCGTCTGCCACGACACTCCGTGCACATGGCGTACGCGGTGCACCACGAGCGCGTGCCGCCGAGCGGGTTCTCGCACGGCGCCGTGGTGCAGCTGACGGGCGCGGCCGCTGATGCGTGGCCGACGCACCGTGGGCGGCTGCTGTGCCATGCGGTGCTCGCACGCGACGACGTGCTGCGGATCTTCGAGATGCGTGCCGGCGACGGCGCAAGAGAGGGGGGCGTGGTGCGCGCGGTGCAGGTGCGCATGCACCGCCTGTTTGGCGAGGTCACGGGCGTCTGCGCGGCGCGCACGCTCGCGAGCCGGGACGACGGACGCGATCGCGTGCTGCTCGCGTTCCGCGACGCGAAGCTCGCGCTGATGGAGTGGAGCGATGCGTATGGCGACCTGCAGACCGTCTCGATCCACACGTTTGAGCGGACAGCGCAGCTGGAGCATGCGGCGCCCGCGGCGCTCGTCCCGTGCCTGCGCATGGACCCTGCGCACCGCTGCGGCGTCCTGCTGCTTCCGCACGACGCGGTCGCCGTGCTCCCGCTGTTCCAGGACACGTCCGAGCTGGAGCTCGCGGATGCGGAGGAGCTCGCGACCGCTGCCGCACGCGCGCCGTATGCGCCGTCGTTCGTGCTCGCGTTCGCGGACGATGTGGATCGCGGCGTAAAAAACGTGCGCGACCTCGCCTTCCTCCCGGGGTTCCAGAAGCCGACGCTCGCCGTGCTGTATGCGCCGCAGCTCACGTGGACGGGGAGCCTGTCGCGCGTGCGGCAGACGGTGCGCGTGTCGCTCGTCACGCTCGACCTCCAGGTCGCGCACTACCCCGTGACGGTGACGAGCGAGCCACTGCCGTACGACTGCCTGTACCTCACGGCATGCCCCGAGTCCCTTGGCGGCGTGCTCGTCGTCACGCCGAGCGCGCTGCTACACGTGGACCAGACCGCGCGTGTCGTGGGTGCTGCGACGAGCGCGTGGTTCGCGCGGACCGCGGATTTGTCTCTGCCGCACTACGGCGGTGCGCCGCTCGACCTGGCGGATTCTCAGCTCGTGTTCACTAGCGCACGCGCCGGGCTCCTCTTCCTCGCTGACGGCGCCGCCGTTGCGTTCCAGTGCTATGTGGAGGGGCGCATTGTCGTGCGCATCTCACTGGAGCCCGTCGCGCGCCCGCCGGGCGCGCCGCGGTGTTCGTTCGCGTGCGCACTGCAGGACTCGCATGTGCTCTGTGCATCGCAGCTCGGTGCGTCGTGCGTGTATGCGGTGGGGGGCGAACGCGGTGGGGGTGAGCGGACGGGGGGGTGCATGACCGGCGAGGGCGAGGTCACTGGCGGGGGGGAACTGCCCGGCCAGGGGGGACACCGCGGCGAGGGGGGGAGGGTCGCCGCCGACGCGGGGCTCACCGGGGAGGGGGCGCTCGCGGGCCACGCGGGACCCCCTCTTGACGGAGCGCCCCTCGGCGAGATACTGGACGAAGACATGGACCTGTACGGCGAGTCGAGCGCGCCACCCGTCGCCACGGCCGCGACGCATGCGCACAGCCTGCACACGGACGATACCATTCCCGCACTAGGCGGGCTCACGGGCGTGGCGATCGGCGCGGTGCGCGGCGCGGACGGATCCATTGGCAGCCGCACGGTGGTATCCTGTCCGCACGCGCTCGCCGCGTTGGAGCCGCGCCTGCGGGCGCGGGAGGGCGCGCCGATCGCACCTGCGCAGCGCATGTGGACTGCGGATTTGGCCGCCGCCGGCACGGCGCGGACGCTGGTGTTTGCCGCATGGGACGAGGAGTGTTTGGTGTATGCACTGGGGGGCGCTGGGGGGGACGGTGCGCGGGGGGACCCAGGAGCGACGGCGGACTGCAACGGTGCGCAGGGGGAGCGTGCGCCGGGCGACATCGCACCCAGCGACAGCGCCCTGGGCAACAGCGCACCAGACGCACCGGAAGACAACGCACCATGCTTTGTCGCGCAGCTCACGGGGCGCACGCTTGCGTGCGCAGCGGCGCCCGACGGCTGCAGCGTCGTGCGCGTTACGCCGCACGGCGCCGAGGTCGTCGGGGCTTCGGGGGACGTGCGCGCCTTTTTTGGGCAGCGCGGCGCGGACGAAAACGTGCACGTCGTCGCCGCGGCGGTCTGCACGTCATACACAGTGCTGTGCTGGAGCGACGGAGCGGTGAGTGTATTCCACAGCACAGCGCACGGCTGGACACCACTCCGTCTGCAGACGCCGCCTGCTACGCACCACTGCCACGTCGCCCTGTTTCACGACGTGCACGGTGCGCTGACGCACGACGCGGACGCGGGGCGGACGTGGCTGCTCCTTGGCAGCCGCGGACGCCGCCTTGCGCTTGTTTCCCTGCCGGAGGGGCTGTGTGTGTGGACGAGTGCGGACGTCGGCGAGCTGCCGTCGCGGCTGAATGGGGCGTCGGGAGCGCCAGAGGCGCAGGGGGGGCGAGGCGAGGGAGAGGGGGCGGGCGTGGTGGGAGACGGCGGAGGCCGCTTCCCCCCTGCGGGCCGCGCTTCTGCGGGCGCGGCGCCGCCCGCGGCGCTGGAGATCGCGCATGTGCAGCTGTGCAGCATCGGCGACCTCCCGACGCTGCTCGTGCAGTACGAGAACGGGCAGCTGGCCGCGTTTGAAGCGCGTCCGATGGACGACGAAGGCGCAGCGCCGTGCGGCTTCCCGCTCGGCTTCGTGCGTGTGGACGTGTGCATGCTGAGCGGCGTCGCGGCGGGCATCGACGCGCTGACCGCCCTCGGCGGGCGCGCGTGCGCGGCGGTGTGCGGCGCGCACTCGGTCGTGGTGGTGCGGGACGCGACGGGGCCGCTGCAGTTCCTCGAGACAGAGGCGCCGCTGCAGTCCATCGCGGCGCTGCCGCGCGCGGACGCGTGGACATGCGTCGGCGTGCTGGCGGCGGCGGAGGCGTGCGTGCTGCGCTGGGAGTCGTTTGACGGCGGCGGCCTCGTCCCCTGCACGCACTGGCGCACGGGGCGCTCCTATACCCATGTCGCATGCCACGACGAGACCGGGTGCATTGTGGCGGCGTCGCTGCAGCCAATCGCATTCGTCCTGTACAAGGAGGAGGACGCGCCCGTGCAGGACCCCGCGGGTGCGTAGCCGTTGGCGCACGTGCTCACCGCAGCTGATCCGAGTGTGGCACAGTCCGCGCAGGGCGCGCTGGAGCTCTTTACGCGCGTCGGCGACGAGGCGGCGCATGGGTATGTGGGGGGGCGGGGGGCGCAGCACGCCTAACCGCAGCTACGAGTTTGCCGCGCACGAGCGCGTCACGGCGCTGCGCGTCGCGCCGCTCGACTGCCAGGACCGCGCGTCCGGGCGGCGTGCGTTTGTCGTCGTCGGCACGACGACCGCGGGCGGGGAGGACCGCACCGCGAGGGGCCATGTGCGTGCGCGTGGCCGCCGCTCACGCGCAGCTGTACGTCTTCGACGTCGTGGAGACCGTCCCGCGCGCGGGCGACGCGCCGGGCGATGCCATGCAGCTCAAGTGCCTGTGCCGCGAGGAGATGCGCGCGCCGGTCACCGCGCTCTCGGACGTGAGCGGGTACCTTGTCGCCGCCGCGGGACAGAAGGTGCGCATGCCGCGCGCGCGTGCTCACGGCAGCTCTTCGTGCGCTCCTTCGAGTACATGGCGTGGCTCGTTACGATTGCGTTCCTCGACACCGCGTTCTACACGACGGACATCCAGCGGGTGAAGAACATGCTGCTCCTCACGGACGTGCACCGCAGTGCGTCATTTGTCGTGTTCCAGGAGAACCCCGCGCGCCTCGTGCCGCTCGGCCGCGACTACCAGTGCAGCACACTCACCAGCGGCGGCCTGCTTATCCACCGGGAGAAGCTTGCGCTCGTGACCGCGGACATGGCCGGGTGCGTGCGCCTCATGGACTACAACCCGGCGAGTGCGTGTCCCGTTGCGCGCGCGCTGACGCCAGACCCGACGAGCCTCGGCGGGCAGCGCCTCCTCGTCCGCACCGAGTTCCATGCGCCCGGCGAAGTCGCGCAGATGCTCGTCCTGCACGGTGCGCGCGACGCGGCGTCCGGCGAGTGCTACTCGTCCGAGGTGCTCCTCGCGAAGCGGAACGGCGCCGTGGACGTGCTCGTGCCCGTCGACGACAAGGTATTCCAGGTGCTCCAGCTGTTCCAGAGCCAGCTCGTCCGCAGCGTGCGGCACACCGCGGGGCTCAACCCGCGCGCGTTCCGGTGCGTTCCTGCGCGCCGTGCGTTTCTGACGCCAGCGCCGTGCCGAACGTGCGGTATTCCCGCCCGCTGACCAAGGGTATGCTCGACGGCACATTGCTGCACACGGCCGAGTGTATGTCGCGTCCGAAGCTCGTGCATCTTGTCGACGATCTCAGGCAGCGGACCGGAGGTGTATCGCCGGACGACCTGTTGCAGTGTCTCGAGCATTTGGAGCCGCAGTGGTGAGGGGTCGGGACGGTGGGAGCGCTGTAGGGGGGGGGCAATGCGAGCGCTGTAGGAGCGGTCGACGACGGGAGCGTTTTGGGGGCCGACGATGGAAGCATTTTGGAGCGTCCGACGAGGGGAGCATAGGGGGGCGGGACCGCCGCAGCAAAAAAACACCGAGCGCTGCACGCCGAGTGCGCGACGATCCCACGAACCTGTCCCCGCACATACTAGCTACGTGCCACAGGCCCACCTCGCACCCACATCGCGGGGACACGCACGGCCACGGCTGCCGCTTGCCACTGCACCGCGCAGACATGATCGGTTCGTTGGTTGGTGGCTACCGCAGACTATTCCGGCAAAACGCCATCCCATTTTGTCATGCTCACGCGCGCGCACCACCAGCCGCCTGCGCCGCTGCCGGGTTCGGCTTCCGGTTGTCACGGTTGAAGCGCAGACGCGGGGGCGTGCGGATGCGACGGCCCTCGACGGACCGGACGCGCACCACCTTGGCGTGGATCGCGCACGAGACACAGTACGCCAGCTTGATATAGAGCTTCGGGAGCACGTACTCTGTCCCGTCAGCCATGGACGCCGCAGACACACACCATCGTACACGCTCGCCTCGCTCAGGTCACGCACCGCCGCCGCCTCAACAATGTTGCGGACAGTGAAGCGCTTGATGGCCTTGTCCTTGGGGCACGCACGCGCACAGTTCGAGCAGCGCACAAACCCCGTGTGACCGCGGCCGTGCTTGTTGCGTCTGTCCAGTGAGCACACATGCCGCACACCCAACACGCACCCTCCATTCCTTCTCTTCTTCGTCATGGTGGTCTTGACAGTACGCACAAAGCACCGGCGCGCCGCTTCCTTAAGCGCCTTTTACGTCACGTGCTATAACTGCATCACATGCGTATAGTTTGGCGCGTGGCCCCGCGTGCCTCCACGCCGGCGCGCGTCACGTCCGTTCCGCAGTCCGCGTCGGTGTGGCCCCAGCGCCGCGTGTATGGCCTACGACGCTCTGCCGCGCAAGTCGCGTCCTGGCGCGCACGCGCACACGCCCGCACTCGCGGAGCGTGCGCGGGCACTCCAGGACGTCCTCGACCGCTCCGCGCTGCCCGTTTCTACGCCGCGCCGCACCAGCCCGCGCGACGACACAAGCTCCGTCGCGTCCTCGTCGCGGCGCGCGTCCGCACGCCGCGTCGTCCGCGACGCGTTTTCCGAGCACGCACCGGACGCATCTACGCCGATTACGCCGCGGCGCGCGCTGCGTCCGTACCGCGCGTCGTCCCGCCCGCTGCCCGCGTCCGTGTCGCCTCTGCGTACGCCGGCGGGTGGCGCCCCGATGGCGATCCTCGAGGACGAGGCGCCCAGCGTGCGCGGTGCGGTGGACGACTCGCCGCGCATGCAGCGTGTGCCCGCGGCGGCCCGCCGCGCGGCATTCGTCCCGCAGCGCCGGCGTCCGGACGCGGCGGCGCCGCTACCGGCGCCCCCGTCTCCATCGCACCGGTCCCCGGCGAAGCCACCGGCGCCCCCGTCTCCCGCACAGGTGTCCCTTGCGCCGCCACCGGCACCGCCGTCTCCCCGACGCCTATCCCTGGCGCCACCATCGCCGGCGAGCTCCACGGACGATCCGCTCCTCCTGCACGACGCGACGATGACCAACATGTCCATGCGCGCGGCGCAGGGGGACAGGGCGCTCCTTTCCATGGTGCGCCGTCTCGAGGAGGAAGACTTGACGCGCCCGCCGGGCAGACGCCGCACTGCACACACCGTGGACCCCGCGGACGCGGGCGCGGCACGGCCGCACGCGCCGCGCTCCAGCACGCCGGTCGCCGCGACGCCACGCCGCCCACTGCCGTCGCGCGCCGCATTGGCAGACGTGTCGACGCCACGCGGACGCGGCGCGCACTGGGACGCGGGGCCGCACGCGGGTGTGCAAGGCACGCCAAAGGCGGCGACGCCGAGCCTCTACGACAGGACGCTCGGTCTCCGCGAGCGCATGGCCCTGCTGGGCTCGGCGAAGGCGGAGGGGGGGTTCGACTCGGGGGGAGAGGGGCGGGCAGAGGGAAGTGGAGGCCGTGGTGTGCGCGACGGGGGGCGAGGCGGACGGGAAAGGGGGACCGTGGGGGGCGGGAAGGGCGCAGGGGAAGACGACGCCCCCCTTCGCAACGACATCCCCCTCCGCAACGACACCGCCCTCCGCAACGACCCTCCCTTGCGCAACGACAGCCCCCTGCGCAACGACCCCCCCCTGCGCAACGACCCCCCCCTGCGCAACGACTCCCCTCTGCGCAACGACCCCCCCCTGCGCAACGACGCCCCCCTGGCGCCCGACGACGAACACAACCTGGAGGACCTCCCGCCGGTGCCGGACAGCACGACACCGTCGATGCGCCCCTCGCACTCACCGCGCCTTGCACCAGCGCAAGTCGCTTCCACGCTGCGCTCTCGCGCTCCCTCCTCGCAGACACGCCGCGAGCCTGTGTACATTGATTTTCTTGCACGCAGTTCGGACGACGACGATACGCCCGTGCCGACAGAAACGCCGCGGCGTGCGTTTGCCGACGAGGAGGCGAGCTGGTTCCGACGTGCTAATGCGACGCTCCCTGGCGGGGTGTCCGAGGCAGCGGGCGGGGGGGGGGCGGGAGGCGTGGGCGATGGATCTGTGGAGGGCAGCGGGGCGGCGGAGCACCCCGCAGGCGACCGCGCTTCACAGCTCTCTGCGGGCGGCGGCGCGCCGGCACCTGCGAGTCCGCCTTGGGAGGCCCGCCACACGGCGCCGGCACCCGAATCGCTGCCAGAGATCGAGCCGAGCATGCTCATGGACGACGAGGGAGCGGGAGAGGAGGCGATGGCGGACGTCGTGGCGATGGACATGTTCGTGCAGGAAACGTTCGAGGTGTCCGATGACGACCTTGCGACGGGCGCAACGACCGCGGATCGACCACCGTCGTGGGGCCTGGGTGCAGCGGATGACACGAACGAGGCAGCGAATGCTGTGCGGGGGAAGCCGCGTGACAGCGGGGCGCGGGGCGCAGGCGGCCTATCCGCGCAGGCGGCGCGTGGAGCGGGCGTGGACATGCGTCCAGAGGCGTTGCCCGCCGTGGACGCCCCGCGGGACCGATTCCTTCCCCATGCGTCCTTGGACGACGAGGCACTGCCGCCGCCTCCGGAGCGGACGCCGCTGCGCGGCGTGGATGACGCTCTGGCCGACATGCTTGCGGTGGACGCCTGGGAGGAAGCGATGCCCGGCGACGGGAACGCGGGAAGCGTGGGCGAGGAGCGCGAGGAGAGCGTGGGATGGGAGGATGGCGCGAGCGTGGTCCCGCAAGACGGGACGCTGCGCGACAGGGCTGGTGCGGGGCGCACGGACGTGCCGCTGCACGACGCGGTTCGTGTGGATGCGCCAAACGTGGCGTCTACTGCCGCCGTGCGGCAGAGCCCTGCGGGGCGCGGGGCGCTGCACGGCGCAGCAGGGGAGGGGGGGTCGCCGAGCATTCTCAGAGAGGCGCCTCCGCCCCCGTCACCCCGGAAACCGACGCCAGGGAGGGCGAGGAGGGAACAGCTCTTGCGGGTCAGCCCCAGAGGGACCCGGTCGCACCAGCCGCCGCAGCGCGCCACACCAAGACGCGCAGCAGGGCGGGCGCTCTCGCCCGGCATCCCCACACGGACGGCCCGCCCCGAGATATCGCCTCAGGGAGCGACCCCCGGGGGAAAATCCGTTCCCGCTGCGCATCGTCCGTCGCCATCTCCCTCGCGCAGCCTGGACCGTGGGGGCCGGGAAAAACGCGCCTCTTCCCACGCCGCAGCCCGACGCGCGCCCTCGGCACTTTTCGATGATCTCGCCGGGCTGCCGATCCCTCCGGCGTGGGGGTCCCCGGAGCACGGGCGCGTGGACGTGCACACGGCGGGGACCGACCGCGACGACGCACAGGACAGGGACGCGGCCGAGCACGCGCGCGTACACGGCCAGGCACGGGACGAGGCCGAGGGCATGCGGCATGGCGTCTTCGCAGAGGATGCGTACGTGGCAGAGGACACGCAGCCGGGTGTCCTCGCCGAGGATACGCACGTGGCCGAGGGCACGCGGCAGGGCGTCCCCGCCGACGCGCACGACGGCGGCGACGCACGCGCGGCGCAGGACGAGCTCGACAGCGACGCACTCATGGACCTCGACGAGCTCGACGGAGACGCGCTCTTGGAGCTGGACGACCTCTCCCTGGGGCCCGTCTCTGCGGAAGGAGGAATGCATCGCTCGCTGGCCGCTGAGCTGCATGGCGCGCGGGACGCCGACGGCAGCAGCAGCGGGGAAATGCACGGCAGCCCCGCGCCGTCTGCGCACGTGAATCCCGCGCAGCGCGCGACGCCATCGCCGCCGCTCGCGGACTCGTCGTTCGGCCTGCTGGACATGACGGGCGTCTCGGATCTGCACGCCGTGTCCATTGGGGGCGGCGGTGTGAGTCCAGCAGCGGTGCGGGGGGGTTCATACGGGGAGGCGGCTGCGCCGCGCGCTGGGAGAGCAGCGGCGCCCCTCGCGCGAAGCCATGGACGCGCGCTGCCCACGGCGAGCTTGGTGGGCCGCCCTCTCCCACGGTCGCCCGCGAAACGCTCCTTGTCCCCTCCCCAGCGCGCGGCGTCCCCGACGACGCCATCCCCCACGGCACACTCCCCCACCAAGCGCATGCGCACAGATGAGCCCTGGCGCGCCCGCCGCACGCCCGCCGCATTGTCTGTCGCGGCACGCACGCCGCGGCGCGGAGGCGCCACGGCCGATCGCGAGCCGCCGGAAGGACACGCGGAGAATGGGTCGACGCGCACACGGACCGCATTGGCGGATGTGGCTGCCGCCGCGCAGGATGCGTGGGAGGCGCAAACCACACGCAGGGGCGACGCGCAGCTGCAGCACTCGCCGCTGCGCCGCGGCGCGGCGCCGCGGCCTCCCCCCGCCGACACGACGGGAGGGACGACGGCGTCGCAGTCACGTGCGCTCATGCTGACGCGCGGGGGTCCGGCGCGGTGCGTGGAGGTCGCGAGCCTGGACGCGAAAGCTGCGGCACGTGCAGCCGCGCTGCTCAAGGTGCACCACCACTACGTGCAGGAGGGGTGGCTCGCACCGGACGCGGGCGCGGACGACACGGTGCCCGGCGACGCATCTTCGTCGGTGTCGCTTCCGGACCTGTTCACTGCGGCAGAGCAGGCGCTGACGCAGACGGCGGCGGTGCGCAGCGGTGCGCGGGGCGACCCGACGAGCGTCCGCCGCACACCGCGCGTGCCGGGCGCGTTCCCCCGCGGCGGCGCGCCGATGCTCAGTGCGCACGCGCTGCGGCCGCAGGCGCAGGCGGGGCGCTGGTCAGACGAGGCGTGGGCGCATCTGGACGCGCACTTCTGCGCGGCCGTCGATGCGGCGCTCGCGCGCGTGCCGCCGCCGTCGCCTGCGTCGCAGCGGGTGCAGGAGCGCGACGCGGTGCTCGGCGTAGATACTGCGGAGGTGATCCTGCGCTTTCTGGAGCACGAGGGGCTGGAGCCCGAGGATCTCGCGGGCGAGTGGACTCTGTGGGTGGGGGCGGGGGCAGCACTGACCGACAGTACTCGTCTGTATGCGCGCGTCCCCGCGCTCCAGGCGCGGCACCTGCGCGAGGACGAGCGCCGCGCGGACGCTGACGAGGCTACGGAGCAGCTGCTGGAGAAGTCGCTCCACCTGCTGCATCCCGACGACGAGAAGCAGGATCTCTTGTTTGGCTCCCCGTTCCTCCGCGGCGCGCACAGCACGCCGGTTGTGCGGGGACGTGGGGGGGGTGGGGCCGGCGCAAGGGATGCGTGGTCGGAGGACCCCGCCGAGGTGAGCACCACGCGGGAGACGCGCGGCGCGGAGGACCGCGCCGAGGTGACCCCGTCCCCGCAGGGGGGCGGACCGGGGGCAAGACCGCGTGCGGGACCGCGGCGGGGACAGCGACCGCGGTCCTCTTCTGGTGGTGACACGAGTGTGCTTGCGCGCCTGTGGACGCGTTTGTGGGGGAGAGGGGACGGGACGGGGGAGGGAGCAGGGGAAAGGGAAGGGGAGGAGGGGGAGGAAGAAGAAGAAGGGGGGGAAGAAGAAGGAGTGTACGAGGGGGAGGAAGAAGAGGGAGGAGAGGAGAAAGAGGGGCGCGAGAGAGGAGAGGAGCATAGCGCCTGCGAAGAGGACCGCAGCGGGGAAGAGACGCACAGCCACCGAGCGGGCGACAGAGGTGCGCGTGGCGCCCAGGGGAGACACCGCAACGGTACACCGCGCCACAACCGCGGTACCCGGGGCGCCCGGGCACCGGGACATGCAACCACGCGGCGGGACGCCCCCGCGCACCCGTACCCACGCAGTCGTCTGCCGGTGCGCGGGGCAGGCGGTGCGGCGCAGCGCGCACGGCCGTCGGGGACCTATGGGTGTACTACACACGCGCCGGTCCAGCGCGGCTCGTCGACAGTGCAGTCGACCGTCTTCTCGGCCCTCGGCGAGGAGGGACGCCGCGTAGCCGCGCAGAAAGCGGAGCGGCTCGCGGCGCTGCGGGCGGCGGGGACGTGGCAGAGCCCACGGCGCGCACGGCTTGCCGCGATGCGCGACGGACACCTGGTGGGCGCGAGCGGGGAGGAGGCACTGCGCCCCGCGTATACGCACTCGCGCGACTATTGGCTGGGCCGAGAACGCGGTGGGACGGGCGTTTAGGCGGCAGCGCGTGCGCTGACGAGGCCGGCTGCGCGCCATTGGCTGGCGCGCGGACGCGGTGGCACGCGCGCCGCGCGGCGTGGCGGGCCCATTTAGCGCCGGCACGTGCAGCACGCTGCGGGTCGTGGGTGCGGCGCGCTTAAGTAATGCAGGGACCGGCGATTGGCCGCGGCCCTGCAGCTGTAATGTAAAGGGGTGCGGTTTGCATGCCCCGCGCCGCCGCACGGTCGAGCGCGAGCGCTTGGCTCGGTGAAGAGGGCGTGACTTCTTCTCCCCATCGTGTGTGAGCGAACGGACGGATGATTGCGCTGCGCGCTGCTGCCGTCGCGTGCACCGCCGCGGCACTGGCCGCGGCGCAGGCTTCGTGCGGGCCGGGGAGGCACTGTCCCCAGGAGAGCCCATGCTGCTCGTCGGCAGGACTCTGCGGAGGCGGCGCGGCGCAGTGCGCGGGCGGATGCAACCCCGTGTTCAGCTTCTCCGCGGCGTCGTGCCAGCCGAACCCGGTGTGCCAGAGCATGAACGTGTCCGTGCCGCCGGCCGCCTACAACAACAGCGGCGTGTTCTGTCCCGTGCTCACGTACTCGGGCGACCCGAAGCAGGCCGCCTTCACGTTCAACTCGGGATTCCTTGGCAAGGGCACCGATGGCGTGCTCTTCGAGATGGACAAGGCGCACCCGTCGGAGGTCGCCACCACGCGGTACATGCTGTATGGCGCGGTGCGTGCGCGGCTGCGGCACCGCGCGGAGGCGGGCCTCGTCACGACCTTTGGCACCATGTCGGACGTCGGCGACAACATCCTGTGGCAGTTCGGCGGCGGGAACGGCTCGCAGGTCAGCATGAACATGTACGCGCTGAACCACGTCGCGTCGCCGCTCGGCACCGTGCAGACGTGGCAGAACTTCTCTTTCGCGAACTTCCACGAGTACGGCATCGTCTGGCAGCCGTCGGCGATCAACTGGACCATCGACGGACGCACCGTGCACTCGGTCTCCCGCGCGCAGGGCGGCGCCGCATTCCCGCGCTCCCCCTCGCGCGTCGTCTTCCGCACGTTCGGCACAAACAGCTCGTCCCCCGCCGCGCTCCGCAACTGGGCCGGCGGCGCGCTCGACTTCAATAGCCCCAACTACCAGCGCGAGGGGTTCTTTGCGCAGGAGTTCGCCCACCTCGACGTCGCCTGCGCGGACCTGCATCTGTCCAACGCGACCATCTCCGGCGCAGGCGCGGCGCCCAAGGCGTACTTCTACACGGGCCGCAACAGCACAAATTCGGGCGAGCCCGAGTTCGAGCTTACGCGCGACCAGATCCGCCTCCTCCACGATCCCGCGGCCGACGGCGGCGACGCGCCCGGCGCGCCCGGCCAGGCGTCCACCGGCCCGCATGCGAACATGTATACGGGGGGCGGGGGAAAGGAGGGGGACGGAGGAGAGGTGGCAGGGGGAGAGAGCAAGGCGCAGACGACAACGCCTTCGTCCTCCGCGTCCTCGTCCGCGCCCCCTCCCGCCTCCGCATCGTCCTCGGGCACCGCGCTCGCATCCGCGACGCCCACACAGGGCGACGACGCCAGCAGCGGCGACCGCGCACGCAGCGGCGGCGGCATGCCCGTGAGTGAAAAGCTCGCGATCGGCGTGCCCGTCGGCGTCGGCGGGGCGCTCCTCGTCGGCGTGCTTACGCTCGCCGCGTGCTGCCTTGGCCGCCGGCGGCGGAACGCGACGCGCGCAGATGCCGCACCGGCGGCCGGCGGTGCGAATGTTATGGCGGAGGCGCCGCCGGGCGCCGCGCGGTACTACGTGCCGCCGTCGGGGTCCGGGACGACGCCCGGGTCCTTGTCCGCACCGTCTATGCGCACCGCGCCGCAGCCGGGCGCCGTGTACGCGCCCGCGCGGGCGCCGTTTATGCGCGGCCCACCGCCGGGGGGCGCCGCGCCGCCGGCCGCGCCGCCCGTCACGCAGCCGCCAGGGGTCCTCACCGCGCTGCCCATGTACGCGGGGCCGCACGCGTCCGACAAGGCGCCCCTCACCGCGTATCCGAACCCGTCCGAGAGCGAGGTGAGCATGGTCGCGATGCCGCTCGAGGAGCCGCCGGGCGGGGCGTCGGCATACCACCACAAGTCCGCGCCCTACGCGGGGTACGCGGAGTCGGAGCGCCCGTCGCTCGACGAGGAAGACTACTACTACCAGGACCCATACTCGGGGGAGCTCCCGAACGAGGAGCACTCCCACTCGGAACCGACAGAGTCCCAGCACTCGCACGAGTACCGCGACAAGCCGCAGCGCACACACTACGCGGGGTACGAGGAGCGGCGGCAGTGGGATCCGGATCTCTCGTACGAGGAGCAGGAAGAGGCCGACGTGCAGTCCGCGTGGGACCAGCTGCGTTCCGAGGCGCTCGGCCCTTCCTCCGCGGAGTTTTTCCAGAGCCATGCCCCTGTCACGGAGCTGCGTCCGCGCCACGCATCGCTCAGCGGCCGTCCAAGGCCGCCCGGCCCCTCGCGCACGACCTACTCCCGTGGCGGCGCGGCCAATCCGTCTGCGCCGGCCTCACCGTTTGCGTCTGAACCGCGCGAGCAGCTCCTTGACTTTCATCCTGCGATGCCCTCGCGGTACTCGCATAAGGTGCCCAAGTGAGCGCGGCGTAAGGAGGCGCGGCGTGGGGGAGGTGGGAGCGGCGAAGGCGGGCTGGAGGGGGCGGGGTGGGTAGGGGGTGGAGCAGAGGAAGGGGAAGTGGAGGATGGATAGGGGGTGGTATGGAAAAGAAGAGGGGGGGTTGCGCTGCGGGGGTCGGTGAGCCTAGCGGAGCGCGCGGCGTTGCGGAGCGGGGCACAGCAGAGCGGGGTACAGCGGTAGGAGGCGCAGTGGAACGGCCCGCTCTTTTCCCACCGCGACACGCTGATGCAGCGCCTTTTCTCCGCTCTCTCCCCCCCTCTCCGCCCTCCCCACCCTCTTTCCCTTTCATCTCCTCTTCCCTCTGTCGCACGCCATTTTCTTGCTTGCCCCCTTTTCCGCTCCCCCCGCCTTCCTCACCCTCTGCCCCGCCTCTTCTGTCTCTCCCACGCAGCTCTTCCTGCCCCTTTTTTCTTTTGCCCCTTTCCGCTGCTTCCGTGTCCCCCGTCCCCCCTTTTGCAGCCCGTTTCTGCATTTGCACAAGCTGCTATAGTCTTTCTTTCTATTACGAACGCTCATGGTTGTCCCGGAGAATGTGCTGCGTCCACGGTGCATCCGCGTACGGCGTCCATCCAGCGCCGCCGAGGCGGCGCGCCTCGGCGGTGCTGTCGTCGTGCGTGCCGTGCAGCCGCGGGTGGGGACGCCCACGCGGTGCGTCGTCCAGGCCACTGCGTGCCGCATAGGCGCGCATCTGCTCGCGGCCGCGCAGCTGCGCATTCTCCTCGCGCAGGCGCTCCATCTCCGCGCGCAAGAAGCGGACCTCGGCCTCGAGCACGAGCTCGTCGGGCGGCCCCGCGGAGGGCGTGGCGGGCGTGTCGGGCGCGGCGCCAACGCCAATCCGCTGCTCTTTCTGCTTCAGACGCTGCTGCTTTGCATACTGCCGGTTGCGCGCGCGCTTCCGCTCGGCCGCTTCTTCTGCGGTGTATATCTTCGTCCGTCCCGCGCGTGTGCGGAGAAGGGGCGCCGGGGCGGAGGAGGCGCCGGGCGGGCCGGCGGCGGGGGCCGGGGAGGCGGCGGAGAGGGGAAACGCGCCGGGCGGTGGGGACGCCGGTCCAGACAACCCCGCGAGCGGCGGGAAATACGCGGGACCGTCGCCCGCGCGCCGCGGGCGTGACGCACTCGCGGGGGAGAACGTGTGGCCCGCGGGCGCTGGCGCAGGGCCGACAGCGAAGCGCGCGTCTCCGCCAAGTAGGGTATTGGTGGGGATCTCCCCCACGGCGTGCGCATCTCCACTCAGGGTATGCGGGGCCATCTCCTCCATGGCGCGCGACCAGGCAGACTGGCTGGGGAGGTGGGTGGCGCGCGGGGCAGACGGCTGGAAGTCCGGGTCGTCTTCGTCCTCGTCCTCGGAAAAATTCAGATCCATGATCCCCGCCCGCGGCATGGGCTGCGCGACGGGCTGCGGCCGCTGCCGCTCCTGCTCCATGAGTGCCTGTAGGAGCTGCGTGAGATCCTGCTCGCGCACGCGGTGCTGCGTGGGCTGTGCGCTGCCGCCAAGGCGCACAACGAGGGTGTTGATGAGATGCTGCAGGTCGTCGCTGTCGGGCGCAGCGGCAAGGGGACGCTGCGGCGCGCCGGGCTCGGCGGCGGGCGGCGGGGCGGGCGGCAGTGCGTGCGGTCCTGTGTCCCAGGGCGGCGGCCGCGGAGCGTCCTCGCGGTCCGGCCGCGGCGTCGCGTCCGTGGCGAGCCACGGATACGGCGTCGAACTGCCGAGAATATGCGTGAGGATTTGGATCGCGGTGCTGTACAGTTCCGACGGCGGCGTCGGCGCTGCGCCGGGCGCTGCGGGGGCGGGCGGGGCCGGGGCGGGCGCGCTGCGTGCGGGCGGCGCAGGGACAGGTGGGATGGGCGGCGGGACATGCGGCTGCGTGGGTGGTAGCAGGGACGCCGCGCCCGCGTCCGTGAGCGGCGGCGGATTCGCCGTGAACGCATCGAGTTCCGCCAGGAACGCCTGCGGGTCGAAGTGCGCGAAGAAATCCGCGCGCAGCTCGTCCTCGTCCTCCGCGGGAAGCCCCGGCGGCGAGGACACCTCGTCGTCGTCGTCGTCGTCGTGCAGCGGCCGCTTCTTCCGCCGCATCGACGGGCTGCGCATCGTCGCCGTCGCAGGCGGCGCCGCGACGCGCCGCGCGCGGCGCGTCGCGCTGACTAAGCAGACGGCGTCCGCGCTGACTAAGCAGACGGCGTCCGCGCTGACTAAGCAGACGGCGTCCGCGCGCGCGCGGGTTGTGGTGCGGGCCCATGCTCCGGGTGCTCGCGACGGCGGGGCTGCTTGTGTTCGGCACGCTATGGGGCACGCTCACGCGGTTAGGGCTCGTTGCGCTGAACACGTATGATGGACAGAGCATTACGCCTCTCATTTGGGTGCAGGGGGTCGGGTGTCTGGTCATGGGGTGGACGACGCATCCGCGCAACAGGGCGGCGCTGGAGGCCTCGTGCGTACAGCGGCACGCGCGCTCACGCAAGGTATGCACCGGCGTACACCATGGTTACGACGGGGTACTGTGGGAGCTGCACGACGCTGTCCTCGTGGCTGTTTGACGTGTTCGCCGCGTTCTCGAACCGGCACCATTATCAGCGGCACGGCCTCCACAATGTCATGGACGCGCTCACACAGACGGCCGCGACGCTGTGCGTCTCGCTCGCGAGCCTCGCGGCGGGGCGCGCGCTTGCAGAGGCGATTGCGCTGGACATGCTGTGGACGCCGCAGCGATCGACCAAGTCGCGTCTGCGCGCCCACGCCGCCGACGTCGGCAGTATTGCGCTCGGCGCCGTGTTTTGGGCGGGGGCTGCGCTGCTGTGCGGCCTGTACGCACCGTTCCGCTCCGTCACCTACGCGCTCGTCCTATCGCCGCTGGGTACGCTCCTCCGCTGGGCACTGGCGACTCTGAATAACCGCCCCGGCGGCTCGCCGCACCACGTGCTGGACGTCGCGCGCTGGCCGCTTGGCACGCTGGCCGCCAACATGCTCTCGACGGCCGTGTACTGCGGCGCAGAAACCGGACAGTATGTGGGCCGCGCGACAGGACCGTCGAGCCTCGGCGCGCACAAGACCGACGCGTGCCACGCTCTGTCGGGCCTCCAACAGGGTTTCTGCGGCGCGCTCAGCACGATTAGCACGCTCGCGACCGAGCTCACCTCGATGCAGCCGCGCCGCGCCGCGTTTGCGTATTTGTTCGTCACGTGGACAGTGGGCGTGCTCCTTGCGATCCTCCTTGTGGGCGCGCCCTGGTGGACCCTGGGGCTGCAGGGCGGCTGCACCGCTGGGTAGGGCGGCCGGCTCGTGGTGCGCCGGCGTGTGCGCCGCTGTCCTAGACAAAATACCCCCCCCCGCAGGGGCCCTGCTCGCACGCGGTGCAAAGCATACGCACCCTATCGCCACGTAGGTAGGCCCCCCCGCCGGACGTGCATAGTGTACACACCTACATCGCCACGCCTACGTGTCCGCACGGGCCTCTCGCCACCCGCGATGAACGACGACGTGCGCACGAGCGCGGCGTACGAGGGCGGCGGGGCGACGCGGCCACTGGCGCATGCCGTGTGGTTCCATGCGCATGGGCGTCGGTGGGTGCCGTTCCCTGACGTGGACTCGGCGTCGCTCGAGCAGGGGTGGCGCGCATACGGAGACGGTGGCGGGTCCGCCGCCGCGCGGGCACCCACGGCGGCGGACGCTGGCGCGGCCAAGGGGCCGAGCGCGCGCGGCTGGCTTCCCGAGAGCATCTCGGCGTCGCTGTGGTCCGCGCGCGATGCGGAGCGGCGGTCTGTGCTGCCGCCGCCACCGCCGCCTGCGCCACCGAACTCGAAAGTCACGCAGCTGGTCGACCGCCTGGTGAGTCCCGACGAGACCGCGCAGGAGCGGCGGAGCAAGGTCGCCGTACTCGAGGACGGTCTCTTTGACGTTGATCTGGATACCATGGTGGTGCGCACGGGCGTGCGCCCGCCTGACCGCAGATGTACCCGGCGTTGTGGCCCGGCGTGGACCAAGCGGTGCTCCGTGCGACATGGTTCTACATCGCCGCGGACGGGGGCATCGTGCCGATTGCGCACTCGTCTCCGCTTGCCACGGACCTGGACCGTGTGTATGAGGAAGCGCAGCCCTGGAATGTCGCGCACCGTTTCCGCGGCGCGCTGCAGACGCAGACGCGCGGGAAGCGCGATGCGGGCGACGTCGCACCGAGGATGTGGGACCTACCGAGTGTCGTGGGGGGGGCCAAGGTCACCTTTGAGAGTGCGCATGCTGCGCGCGTCTTCCCGTGCGTACCCGTGCGGTCGCTGCTGACCGCCAGGCAGAATATCTCGACCAAGCTCTTTCCGTTTCTGCGCGAGCCACACGTCGTGCGTGGGCTCGGCTATGCGCGCGAGATGGGTGAAAAGGTGCAGGAGAGAGGCGGGGGGGTGGGCGGGATGCTCGACTTTGCGTGGTCCGCACGCAGGCCCGAGCAGGGGGGCGCCGAGAAAGGGGGTGCCAAGGGGCGCGCCGAGGAGGGTGCGGAGGGGCGTGCCAACGAGGGGAGTCCCAAGGGGCACGCCGAGAAGCGGGGTGCAGAGGGGCGCGCCGAAAAGGGGGGTGCAGAGGGGCGCACCGAGAAACGGGGTGCAGAGGGGCACGCCGAGGAGGGGGGTGCAAAGGGGCGCACCGAGGAGGGCGGTGCAGAGGGGCGCGCCGAGAAGCGGGGTGCAGAGGGGCGCGCCAATGAGGAGGGTGCAGAGCGGCGCGCCGACGAGGAAGGTGCCAAGGGGCACGCCGACGAAAAAGACACGCATGGAGACCACGGCACCCCAGAAAAGCGTGCGGACGACCGGGACGCGCACGGAGACCACAACACCGCAAAAGAGCACGCCGACGACGCACAGGGCCCCGGAAAAGGGGGCGACGCCTCGGCACGATCGCAGGTGGCGTCGTCCGGGGACGCGCCGCCGGGCGGAGAGGCAGCGTCCCCCTGGGTGACCCTCAGTGAGGCATTCCTCTCCCGCGCGTGGGCATTCCGCTCGTCGCGACATGCAGCGCATACGGAAACAGCGCCGGAAGAGCCCGCAGAGCACACGGAGACATCGGCGCCGGAAGAGCCCGCAGAGCACATGGAGACGCCGGCGCCGGAAGAGCTCGCGGAGCCGCGCGCCGAGCCCCACAAACACACTGCGTCACGGCCTCTCGGCCCGCACACCGACCCACAGCACGCGCCCGCGTCGGAAGAGCTTGACGGCACGCAAGACGCCGACGCACTGCGCCCTGACACCGAGGCACACGACGACGCGCCGCCTTTCCCGCCCCACCTGCTCTTCTGCATCCACGGGATTGGACAGAAACTCACAGAGGTGCGCACTGCGCGGCACCGCCTCACCGCAGGACTACGCGTCGCTCAACTTTGTGCACGATGTCGAGCGGCTGCGCACGGCGATGCAGTGCGTAGCGTGCGGCGACATCTCACCGCAGCGACCAAACACAGGATGCGGAGCTGCGCACGCAGCTGAGCGACGCGCGCGTGAAGCTCATCCCCATCTGCTGGCGACACACGATGCAGTTTGACCCGGAGCACGGGGGCTACCGCCTGGAGGACATCCTGAACGGGGCGACGATGTGCGTGGGACCCGGGCGGCACTCACGGCAGCCCGGCAGTGCGCGCGGTCATGTCCAAGGTGCTCCTGGACGTCCCGCTGTACATGTCCGACCACCAGCCAAACATGGTGCGGCGCGCGTGGCTGTGCTGACCGCAGATCCGCAGCGTGCTCCTGGAGATCAACCGGCTCTACCGTTTGTTCGTGCAGCGGAATCCGGACTTTGAGGCGCGCGGCGGACGCGTGTCGGTGCTCGGGCACTCTCTTGGCAGCATCCTCGCGGCGGACATGTGCGTCGCCGCGGCGCGCGGGCTCACCGCAGCCTCACGAACCAGCCGACCGTGGTCCCGCCGCTGGCGGACGTCGACACGGCGGGCATCCACGTCACCACGCCGCATCTCCTCTTCAATGTGCAGCACTTTTTCTGCGTTGGCTCGCCGCTCGCCTTCATGTACTACATGAAGGGCACGCGTCTGCGTGCGCGGCGGCGCGCGCAGGGTCCTGCGTCCGACGGCGACGACGCGGTGACGCTGGACGCTGTTGGGCAGCCTGGCTGTCTGGCCGCCGAGTTCGTGTACAATGTGCGTTGCCGTGTGCGCCGTCTGACCGCAGGTGTACGCCGCGTTGGATCCCGTCAGCTTTACCCTTTCGGCCACCGTCGATGCGCCGTACGCGCGCCTCCTCCGCCCCGTGGAGCTGCCGCGTGATCCTGCGCATTTGCACGCCGCGCTGGGGCAGCCGCGTCTGAGTGTCGGCAAGGTGGTGCGCGGTCGGATGGGGGGGGCGGCGGAAGAGGGGGACGGGGGGAGGGCGGGGGAGGAGATGGGGGGCGCGGACAGCGCGGGGGGAAGGGAGGGGACAAGAGAGGGAGTCGACGAGGCCTCTGGGGGGGCGGAGCGGACAACGGGGGGAATTGAAGAGGCCTCGGGGCGGGCAGAGGGGACAAGGGGGGGAGTTGACGAGGCCTCGGGGGGAGCGTCCGGCAAGGCCCCGGGGGTGGGGGGGCCGGGGACCGGCAATGCGCACGGCGAGGGAAGGAGCGGGGCCGTCAATGCCCCCGGCGACCAGGGCGACAGGACCCCCGGCGGCAACGCGCACGGCGACAGAGACGCGCCACAAAGGGCGGCAGAAAATGCGCACGCGCCGCCGCGTGACACCGCTGCGGCGGCGGCGTGCAAAGACCAGGACCGGGATGCAACAGAGACAGGCACTGCGACCGGGAATCCGGGTCTGCCGCGACGCGCGACCGGCACTCCCGCTGGCAGTCCGCGCCGCGCGACGGGATCGCCGCGCGCCAACGACGCGCGCACCCCGGAAGCGCCGCAGCCGCCACCGACGCCGGGCCTTTCCGTTTCCGATCTGGCACTGGGAGAACGCAGATTTCTCGCGCTAAACCCGTATGGATGCATTGACTTTGTCAT
Source organism: Malassezia sp. CBS 17886 (assembly GCA_029542825.1). Classification (NCBI taxonomy): domain Eukaryota; kingdom Fungi; phylum Basidiomycota; class Malasseziomycetes; order Malasseziales; family Malasseziaceae; genus Malassezia; species Malassezia sp. CBS 17886. The sequence goes on along the minus strand of CP119887.1, from coordinate 857,321 downwards.
AAACATCGGCACGGCCAACTCAGTGCGTGCACACGAGTGTCCGCTGACGCCAGTTCACGCAATACCTTGACATGCTGCGCTCGCACGTGAGCTACTGGGCAAGCACGACGTTTGCCACCTTCCTGCTCAAGCAGCTCACGCCGGGCAGCGCGAGCCCGCGCGCACGTGCACCGGCGGAGCCCCCATCCGCGCCACGCTTGGACCCGTTCGCACTGGACCCGACCACGGAAAGCGTGTAGACGAGCGCGTTCCTCCACATAGCCTAGCAGGCCGCTCGCACGCGTTACGCAACGCGGTCGCCATTCGTGGCGGCGCGACCACGTTTTACCGCTGCTGCTCGCCCATTGCGGCGTCGTTGAACGAGCATGCTCACTGGTGAGCGTGCGGCACGGGAGGACCGCGGTGATCGCGCGGCGTGGAACACACGTGGTGTGGGCGATAGCCCGGGGGGCGCTGCAGACGCGCGCGGTGGACGCACCGATGGGTGGCGTGTCGTGACAGAGTCGTCGCGCGCAGGGCCGCACCGCCCGGGCCCGCCGCCGCCCGTGCCTGCGGCCCTGAGGCAGCCGACGCCGGCGCCGCGGACGCCGAGCGACGCGGGGGCCGTGGCCGTGCCGCTCCCCGACGAGCTGCCCGCGGACGAGCACGTGAAAAACTACCAGACGCTGAGCGACCCGAACTTGGCGCCCGGCGCGGCGCCGCCGCCAGAGATGCGCCGTCGGTACGGGGGGGTGGCGCGGGCTGCGGTGACGGACCCACGCATGCGCGCGCCGGCGAAGCCGCGGCCAACAGCGCGGCGCCCACGGCGGCACTTGGACGTGGTCATGTACAGAGTGCGTATACGCGCGTGGCGACTCACAGCAGTACGACCAGTACTCGGTCGGCCCGCCGCCGCCGTGCGAGGTGGTCATCACGGAGCTTTCACCGCTCACGACGCCCGCCGCGGTGCTGCAGCAGTGCCGCGTGTTCGGCCCCGTCGACACGAGCGAGCTCAAGGTCGACCCGCAGACGGGCCAGAGCATCGGCATCATGTGGGTCCGCTTTGCGGAGGGGCCGCACGGGACGTGCCAGGATGCCGCCGAGTGTGCGGCTCGTGCAGCGAGCGCGCTCCAGGGCATGCGCATCGGCGCAGGAAATGTCCATGTCGTCCTGGACTCAAACCGCGCGGCGTATGTGAAACTGTATCGCGCGGCGCTTGCGAAGCGCTATGGAAGGGGCGGGCGCAGAAACGCGCCCGAATGGGACAGGAGGGGCGATGGAAGAGACAGCGCCCTGTCGCGCACCGACGGCCCGGGCGCGCGTCACGCAGCGGCTCCGAACGCGGTAGCCACGCGCCCGTCGACACCGCCCCGCCCGCCGCCCCGTCTGCCCCGCGCGTCGTCGCCCGTACGCACATGGCGCGCGGACAGCGCAGACGACGCGCACCGCGCGACGACGAGCCGCGCCGTGTACTATGGCGGCCGGGACGCGCGTGGCGCGCCCGCCGGGCGCGGTGCGCTGGACGGCCGTCCGCGGCCCGCGGCGGACCGCGGCCGGGAGGAGGCGGGTCCGCAGCATGCGCCGGGGCCGCCGCGGGGGCCGCCGCCGGCAGCACCCGCGCGGCGCACGCCGTGGACGCTGCGCGAGCTGGTGGACACGGCGGTCATGCAGCTCATGGACGAGCTGGAGGCCATGTTCCGCCGGGATGTAAAAACCCGCACAGTGACGCCGATGGTGACGCAGTTCCTCCGCGCGGACGGCGAGGGGGGCCGTTTGTTGAGCGCGCACAAGGCGGCAGCCGCCGCCCGCGTAGAGCGCGCGCGAGAAATGCCGGAGCTGCCCGCGGTGCGGAAGCTCGGCGCGATTCCCAAGGTCGCGGGCGCCGAGGGCGCCGCGCGCACGCCGCGCGCCAAGGCCAAGGCGGGCCCCAAAAGGCCGGACATGGAGACGGACAGCGCGTATGCGACGCCGTCGTCGCCGACGCCGCCGCCGCGTCTGCCGGCGGCGATTGATCCGGCGGCGGCGGGCGTCGCGGAGGACGCAGAGGACTTGTACCTGGTACAGAAGATCCTCGCCCTGGACCTCGGGGGGATGCCGCTGCCGGGCGCGCCGGGCGACGTGGGTGACGAGCTGACGCATGCGAGCGGATGCGCGCGCGCCGAGGGGTTCTACCGCATCCCCGCGGGTAGCAAGGCGATGCACCTGCCCGAGCGCAACCGCGCGGTGGACGATGAGATGCAGCACAGCGCGTCAGCCACGGCGTCCGCACGGAACAACCGCGCGGACTCGCGCCGCCTCGTGCTGGACATTGAGCAGCACAAGAAGGAGACGCTTACCGACACCGACGTCCTCAAGTTTAACCAGCTGCAGTCGCGGAAGAAGCCGCTGCGCTTTGCGAAGAGTCCCATCCACGACTGGGGGCTGTACGCGAAGGAGCGCATCCCTGCGGGCGACATGGTCATCGAGTATGTCGGCGAGATCGTGCGCCAGCAGGTCGCGGACCACCGCGAGAAGATGTATGAGTGTGCGGTACGTGCCCGCCACGCCGTCTGACCGCAGGGCAACTTTAGTACCTATCTGTTCCGCGTCGACGACGATGTCGTCGTTGACGCGACGCGCAAAGGCAACATTGCGCGCCTTATGAATGTGAGTGCGCAGTGCGCCGCGCTTATCCGCAGCACTGCTGCACGCCCAACTGCAACGCGCGCATCCTCACGGTGAACGGAGAGAAGCGCATTGTGATCTTGTGCGTGCGCGGCTGGCGGGGCTTACCGTCCAGTGCAAAGGACCCCATTCTCCCCGGCCAGGAGGTGCGTACGACATGCGATTGTCACTCACCGCCAGCTTACGTATGACTACAAATGTGCGTCGTGCAGCGGTGCTCTCTGACGCGTGTAGTCCAGGCGTCCGAGGGGGACGAAGATGCGATTCCCTGTCTCTGCGGGTCTCCTGCGTGTCGCCGGTGGTTGTAGGGGGCGGGGAAATAGGACGGGAACAACGAAAAAAAAAAGACAAGGATGGTGGGACGAAAAAAAAAGTGCCGAGCAGGGCTGCAGCCATGTCTCGACAGAAAAAGACAGTGTGCTGCAGCGTGCATGCAAGCCAGTGGGGGCTACTTTGCACTCATCTCATAAGCCCCCTCTCCGACAGGCGTCCACGCATCCCTCTGTCCTCTCCCCCACGTCCCCGCCTTCCCTATGCTGCGCCCCCAAGGCCCCCCCCTTGAAAGACGAGCGGAGCGACATTCGCGCGCGCATGCACCACCGCATCGTACGGGTAGCCCGCATAGGTATCATACTGGGAGAGAGGTGGGTAACCGTGCAGCCGCGCGGCAACGTCCATATCGTGCCATTCCTCGGCAAGACCCTGCCGCCACGCGTACTCCGCATACAGTGGATAGAGCCACTGCGTGGACACATTCCCCCAGGGACGCGCCTCGGCGGCATCGTATGCGCGCTCGGCATCCCACTCGTTCAGCAAGCGGACGATAGGGTCCAGGATGAAGTCGACAAAGACGACATCGATCTCCTCGTCGTCGCCCAGTGTGCGACTCGGCGCGGACGCGACGTAATCCGGCTGCTCGTCGCTGTACGGAACAGGCGTGTGACGCGTGTCGTCGCCGTCGCCGGGGCATGCGTCCACGGTAACATACCCCAAGCTCGGCGTGGGCCCCGCATCGCGCGGTACCTGCGTCTCGCGCAGCATCTGCTCGACGCGGCGCGCCTGCTCGGGTCGCCCGGAGAGCGCGGGCGGCGGCGCAGCGTGCGACGCATCCGCCTCGCGCGTCTCGTCCCGCTGGCGCGTCCAGTAGCTGAGGAACTGCCGCAGCTGATACGCGTGGAAGATGGAGTCCGCATCGCCCTGCGACGCATGCACATCGCTGCGGCCGTGGCTCGTGTCCGCGTCCTCATTCGCACTCGCCCCGCGCGCGTTCAGCGCGCCCTCGAGGCGGCGCGCCAGGCCCCACGGCACCCGCTCCAGATACAGGAACAGGTCGCGGAACGGGGACACGATGTCTACGGGTGAGCGACATGCGCAGCGGCACGTACACTGGTCGTTTTTCGTGAGGGGTCCCGCAAGCAGGTCAAAGCGCTGGCTGCCGCTGTTGATCAGCATGATGCGGGGCGCCGCCGCGTCGCGCCCACTGGACGGGCCGACGACGGAGGGCAGGATGTTGTGCGCGAGCAGCGTGAGCAGGGAGTGGTTCGTGCCGTATGCAAACCGGTCCAAAAAGTAGTCCGTCGGCACCAGACCGTACACATGCGTGAGGTTCCACGTCTGCGCAATGCGGTCCATCACGAGGCGCACAAAGCGCCCGCGCGCGGTCGACAGCTGTCCGGCGTGCGCGAGGCCAGCATGGAATGCCTGCGGTCAGCGTGCGCGTGCGCACACGCACATAGTTCCGCGGGTTCGCATCAATGTACCGGCGCGAGAACTCGGGCGCGCGCCCGCGCACACCGCGCACGCTCATCCACCCGATCGTCTCCAGATAGCGCCCGCTCTCCAGCGCCATGGCACGCGCGTCCATCATGCGGCAGTCGCGCACATGCGTGTGTCCACCGAGCATAATGATGGGTGCCGTCGGCCACACCTCGCGTATCGCCGCGTGCAGCGCGTCCCAGCCGGCATGCCCGGTGACCGGCATGTGCCCTGCAATCACGAACACATCCACGTCTGCATGTGTGCGCAGAGACTCGAGGAACCACGGCTCGCCCGCCATCTCGACGGGGTCCTGGACGGAGATGCCCTTGGCGGCGAGACGGAAGTCAAAGAGGACCCCGTACGCCTGTACCACGAGGCCGCGCCGCGGCGTTGTAAACCGCGTGTACAGTGAGCCGATGGGGCGCGAGCGCGCCGCGGGCGCGTCCGTGTTGTTGGGGGCGTCGGGCAGGGAGATGTTGACGTTGGAGGTGACGTAGCGGCCATTCCCTGGGGGTGAGAAAGGGGGGGGGAGAGGGAAGCGGGAGGAGAGTGTAGGGAGGGGGGTGGAGAGGAAAGGAGACGAAATGGGGTTAGGGTTAGTAGAAGGAAAGGGGGCGCACACGGTGGCAAACGGCCAGGGGCGATAACGGCCAAAAACCGAGGTCCAGCACCGTGACAATAAAAAGGAGCCGGAATAAGGCGGCGGGAACGCGGGGGGATGATCAGGGTGTGACACGGCCCAGGGCGTGACGGAGGGTGCGCCAAAGGGATAAGAGAGGCAGTCCCCGGACAGACCGAGGGCCGCCCACTTACATTTTGGCACAAAATGCTCGTACACGTCCCGGGCGACACTGAAGTTGTACAGCTAGGTGCATCAGCTGGGGGACCCGCACAGACGCACCTCGTGGTTGCCGATAGTAAGCACGTCGTAGTCGGCGAGCGCAAACACCTGATTGCTCACGTGTCCGTTCACCGCATATGCATAGTGGGGGTCGCCGGGTGCGAGCGCAGGGAACGCGTCGCTGAGCCCGTTGCCGTCGTGCAGGTCGCCTGTGTCGACGAAGAGCAAATCGACGCCGCGCTCCTCGGCGCGCTGCCGCATGTGGTGTGCGAATGCAATCCAGTCGCCCCAGTCCGCGCTGTAGTTCGGCTCTGGCGGCGACAGCTTCGTGTGGCCCTGGTACCCTGCGGTGAGGCGCGCAGCGTGTAGACGTACAGCCATGGATATCCGTCGTATGGAGCACCTGGAGCTGCCGGGTGAGTCGTGCTGCCGCGCATCCGCACGCACGTCCCCCCACAAAAGTTCCCGCAGCTCGTCGTCGATGCGGGGGAGCCGCCCGCGTCCGTACCGCTCGGCGTCCCACTTGTCGATGCCGTCGGCGCCGTCGGCGCCATCCGCGTGGCCCGTCCACTGGAGCGCCAAGACGCCGCCGGCCGTCGCGAGTGACATGGACGTGATGTGCTTCAGCGACAGCAGAACTGGCATATAGGTGATAGGGTGCGCCAGCGCCGCTGCGTAGCGGAGCCACCGCATCGTGTCGTCCGGATGATACTGGCGGTGCAGCGCTGAGATCGGGCCCGATGGCTCGTGCGCAGCGGCCAGGGAAGCGGATGCTTATGGAGCAGCGGCAGGGGCGGACGCCGGTGTGGACACCGTGACCCCCGAGGAGCTCTGAGGGACAGATGCAGTGCATGCTTTCTTCGATGCGTAGTACATGGCTAATGAGTGTGTCGGGAAATTTGTACGTCGCAGAGTGTGGATCGGAAAAGCTCTGACTCCAGGTGCCTGTAGAAGTCCGCGCCTCCTTACTCTCCCGCTGCGCGCTCCGCGTTGCTCGAGGGCGAGCAACGAGATCGTCGCTCCCGTTGCAGATCGCGATGCTTGCGGTTCTCCATTCTTGTCTCTGTCCAGTTCCTTTGAACTGGTCCTGGCTTGTGCTGCTGGAGCGGTCTGCAGCGTGGCTCCACCCCCTGCGTTCTGCAGCATTGCTCTCCTCTCCTGCGGTCTGAAGCATTAGACCCTCCCCCTGTGGTCTGCAGCATTGAACCTCTCCCCTGCGGTCCTTCCCTCCCCGCCCCTGCTGTCTTTCCCCTTGCTTCACTTCCCCCTCTTTTTCCCCCTCCCTCTCCGCTGCCTCTCCCTCCCCCCCCCCCCATTCCCTCCCCCTTCCTCCCTCACAACCCCTGTTCGTACAGATTCCGACAGATGGCGACCCAGAAACGCTCAAATGCATGCTCAGAGTTCTTCGTCGGCTCACGATCGCTGTCCTGGCCTCCATTAACGAGAAATGGGAACATGTCAAGAAGCATCGCCGTCGCAGACGAGCTGCCGGCAGGCGTAGTGCGGGGGGGCTCACCGGGGGACGGCTGCGGTGCATCTTTCGAGCGGCCGTCCGATTCCAGACCGAGCTCGTGCCGGAGCGCATCGGCCGCGGGGCCATGCCCAATCGCGTGCAGCAAGCCCTTGTCCGCGTCGCGCACGTCCGGCGCGGGCGCGGGGGGCTCCAGGGAGAGCTGCTGCTGCGGCTGCGCGAGGTACAGTAGGAGCATGCGGGAGTCGTGCTGGTGCTCTTTTTCCGCGGCACGGGTCTCCGCGGCATCCGGCGCGACTCGCTTCGGCAGGTGCGATGCGATCCAATCCGCGACGCGTACGGCGATGTCCGCGTCCTGTGCGGTGTGCTGCTGCCTGTTCCCAAATGATGCGAGCGCATGTGCGGCGGCATGCGGGGACACGCGCGCGTGATGCTCGCCGGGGCGCTGCAGCGGCTCCGTGTCGGGGTACTGCGCCAGTACCGCATCGAGCCAGTTCCACTCGGGCACGTCCTCGGGGGGTGGGGGGGCGGGGCGCTTTTTTCCGATCCAGCGCTTGACAAGCTGGCCAAGTCCAGAGACACGCGACGCAAGGGAGCGCTTCTCGCGCTTTGGCGCGTCGCCGGCGTCGCCGGCGCCTTCGGGCGGCGGCGGCGCGCGGATACGCTGCGTCCCGCCCGGCCCGCGCACGTCCCAGTGGTCCCAGCCCTCCATGACGCCGAGAAAGGTGCCCCACTGCGCACTGCGCACGCTTACGAGGCCGTCGTTGCCGCGCAGCGAGCTGCCGAGCGCATCGCTGCTCCCGTCCGCCTCGCCGCCGGAGGTGTTGGACTCTGCCGCCTTGTTGAGGATCAGCTGCGGGAGCCAGAGCGGGTTGAGCACGGAGATGGACGGATGGCGCGCGGCCACGCTGAAGTAGCGCACGCCGTCGACGTTGGGCGTCTGCGGGTTGAACAGCTTCGCCATGTACCGCGTGGACAACATCGCGTACGCGGGCTGGTCGAAGGCGGAGAGAATGTATGTTGACAGCGCGCTCGACACAGAGTTGATCGCGCGCGTAAGCGTCTCGAGCGTGGAGGACGACCGGGACGCGGATGACGCGGGTTGGGGGGCGTCGGTAGCGGCTGACGCGGGCGGAGAGGCGGCAGCGGCGGCGTCGGCCGCCGCCAGCGCCCCCCCGTCCGCGCGCCCGGCACCGCCCGTGAGCTGGTTGACGAGGCCCATGCCGATCCCAATATTCGCGTTGCACCAGTCCATAAACGGGCTGCCGTGGTGCGGCGTTGCAATGGTCGTGAGACTCACCGGATGGTACTCGGAGGGACAGATCTTGGAAATCACGTAGCGCGCATCGAGGCCGCCCATGCTGTGCCCGACAAAGTTCACCGGCTGGCCACACACGCCGCGCATCGGGTCGCGGAGGCGCGCGTGCAGGACGGCCGCGCGCTCCTCGATGGAGCCCGTCGGCGGCACGCCATACACATGGACGACCGCACCGATCCGCTTCCGCAGCACGTCCAGCGCGGCATACCAGTAGTGGTACTCGAGTCCGAGAAACGGCCCGCGCACGTCAAACCCGTACAGGCCGTGGCACAGGACAATCGGATGCCGCGGCGCGCGGACGGGAGCAAAGAGGAGCGGGTGGTTCATCAGCTCCTCGAGGTGGCTCCCCGCACTCGGCCGCACGCGTGGCGCCGGCGGCACCGGCGCGCCCGCTGACGATGCATGCCGCGCGTGCATACGCGGTGCACGCAGCACCCGGACACTCTGTTCTCGCCACCGACGCGCCATGACAGGCGCCGTGATGGGCCGCGCGCATCCGCGTCAGGGACCGCGCCACGTGGTCTGTGCCACGTGGCTCACCCGCAAGCGCGCGGACCCGCGGTGGCAGTGCGCCGTGCGTCGCCATGCGACGCCACCGAATGCGTCTAGTAGCGGCCGTTGCCCTGGTGCTTGGCGTCATCGGCGCGGGCGTGGCGGCCGCAGCGTGCACGGTGGCGTCCGCCTCCCCCGCCGCGTGCACGGTGGCACCTGCGCCGCCGCCCCCGCGCACAGTGGCGCCCGCCCCGCCGTCGGTCTGCACGGTGCCGCCGCCTATGGCGCGCGCGGATGCGTGCGCATGGGTCACCGCGCGATGCGGTGGACGCGACATGTCGGTATATTTGCGTCTGTACTACTGTCTCGGCGCGCAGGATGCGGCCGACACCGTGCGCGCGTCCGTCGGGCGCTTCGGTGCGGTCGCCGCCATTGTGGTGTGGCTCACGGGACTCTTCTCGGCGCTGAGCCTCGTCGCGAGTGCGTTTTTTTGTCCCAATTTGTCGACGATTGCCGAGCGCCTTGCGCTGGCCGATTCTACGGTACGTGTGGGGGTGGGTGGGAAGCGGAGCGAGAGTGGTGGGGGCGGAGCGGGGCGGAGGGCGGCGGAGGGGAGCGGACGGCGGGCGGGTTGCGTGGGCCATCGCTTACACACCAGATCGGTGTCACGCTCCTTGCGCTGGGGAACGGGGCACCCGACGTTGTGTCCACATTCCGCGCGATGCAGAAGGACGCGGGGACGCTTGCGCTGGGCGAGCTGATGGGCGCGGCCATGTGCATCATTGGCGTGGTGTGTGGCGTGGTTATGGTCCTGCACTCGTTCCGCGTCCCGCCATTCCTCCTGCTGCGGGATGCGGGCATGTTTGCGCTGGCCGTCGCGCTCACGCTGCACTTTGTGCGCGACGGCGCGCTGGACGCATGGGAGGGGCTCGCCATGGTCGCGCTGTACGTGTGCTACATTGTCGTGGTGCTCGCGTATGAGATGCATGCACAGCATGCGAAGCGTGTGCCGGAGGCGGAGCAGCTCGTCGCGGTCGAGGATGCGGTGAGTCCGCTGCTTGCGAAGCACTCGCTCCTCTCCGCGATCGAGGTCAGTGACGCTGCGCACCAGCTCGAGGAGGACGCGGGCAGCCTCACCCCGACGGCGTCGTCGGCGATCGCCGACGACGTCGTCGAGGCTGCGTGGCCGATCCACCGGCTCCACCGCCGCAACTCTGCGCCGCACGCGCCTGTCGCGCGGTGCGGTCACGTGCCGTCGTATGGGGCGGTCGGGTTCGGTGGAGAAGATGGGGGGGAAAGGGCGATGCTGGTGCATGCTGCAAGGAAGAGAGACGGTGAGAGGCGGGATGGGCCGCGCATGGCGTCCTCTGTGCAACAGCCCCTCGTACCGCACGCACTCGCGTCATCATCGCGACTGCCGCCGGCGGAGCGGCGCGCGGGGTTGGGCGCGGCTGTGGGGGCGGGCGCCGAGCAAGAGGCGGCGCACAGCAGCGCACAATGGAACCTCCCGCCCGCCGCCCAGCCAACAGACGTACCCACCATCCACGTCGAGCGACCGCCGCAAACGCGGAACGCGGCAGCCGCGTGCCCGCGGCCGCCCGTGTCCGTGTGGCATGTCCTCTGCATTGCGCTCATCCCGTCGCTTCTGTTCTGGCGGACAAAGTCCCCAATCAACAAGGTGATCAGCGCCGCGTGCGTGCCGGCGCTCTTCGCGCTGCGTGTGACCGTGCCCCTGGTGAGCAGGGAGGAGTTCCAGATGCACGAGGCGGTGGTGCTCCTGGAGGAGTACGGGAGGGGGACGTCCCCCCGCGGTGAGGCGGGCGACGCGCGGGGCGTTCCCCCGGGGAAGCGCCAGGGGAAGAGTCGGCATGTGGAAGAGGGCACTGCAACGCTCGCACCCGCGGCGGCGCCGGGCGACGGCGGCCTGTCGCGGAGCGTGCGCGAGGCGATCGCGGTACTCGGGAACGAGGAGTCCGCGGCGGCGTGTGGCTTCGTGGACACGCGGGATCGCGCGGCGGCGGACCACGTGCTGATTGCGCTGCAGTGCATGACAGTGCCCGTGTTTGCACTGTGGGCGCTTGCGGTGCCGGTCGGCGCTGCGGCGCTCGGCGCAGTGGCCGCGGCGGGAGCGCTGCTTGGCGGCGCGGCGTGGTGCGGGATGCAGCACCTGGACGACGCGCATGCGGCGGCGCAGCTGCAGAGGTTCGTCCTCCTGCGCGGGCCCGCGGGGTTCGCCGTCGGGCTTTTGTGGATTGTGATCCTCGTCGACGAGGTGCTCGCGGTGCTGCGCGCGATCGCGTTCCTGTTTGGGTGGAGCGACGCGATCCTCGGCATGACGCTCTTTGCGATGGGCAACTCGCTGGGCGACGTCGTCACGAATCTCTCCGTGGCGCGCCTCGGCCACCCGCTCATGGCGCTTTCCGCCTGCTTTGCCAGTCCCATGGCGAACCTGCTCCTCGGCGTCGGTCTCTCCGCGTGCGTACTGCAGCTCATGGATCCTACGCACCGCACGTATACCTTCGCACTGGAGACGCCGCTTCTCCGCTGCATATACATGATCCTCTTTCTCCTGGTCCTCCTCCTTGTTGTTGTCCCGCTCAATGGATTCCGTGTCAGCCGCAAGCTTGGCTTTCTCTTCCTCGCGTCCTACTTTGGTGCGTTGCGCCCAGCCATCGGAGTCATGCTGACCGCAGCGCTTATGGCGCGCAATGTGTATGGGGAGTGGCACGGCGAGCGGTGGGGGGGGTGAAAGTGTGGCGGGGCAGGCGGGCGGCGCGGAGAGGTGTGCGGAGGGGCGTGGGGGGCTGGGGGGGGGGGGGGCTGCGCGGAGCGGTGCAGCAGTGCAGCCGCGTGGTAGCTGTTGTGGGGCGGCCGTAAACTCGACCCGCCTTTCTCGCACGCGCCGTCGCTTCCCGCACGCATCCCCGCCGCCGTGCCACTCTTCTCCACAAAGTGCTCCTCGGCGCCGGCGCACGGCACACTTGCCCTGCAGTTCTGCAGCAGCGCGCACGCAGCGTCTTTGTTTGCGTGCGCAGCACGGAGAACCTCGGCACTCTTTTCTTTCGCACGGCGGATGGAGAACCTCGGCACTCTTTCTTTCGCACGGCGGACAGAAAATTTCTACTGGCTTTTCCGCAGCCGCACGGAAAATCTCTACATTCTTCTTTCGCACGGCGGATGGAAAATTTCTTCTCGTCCTTCCACAGCGGGACGGAAAACCTCTACACTCCCCTTTGCACAACGGACGGGAAACCTCGGCACTCTTCCTCTGCATGACACGACGGACAGAAAACCTCCACACACCCCCTCCGGACGATTGACACCCCTCGACGGTCGCGCGTCGCTGCGGGTGCAGTGACAAGGCGATGGTGGGCGGCCGTGGCAAAGGCGCCCGTCGTGCGTGCGGAAGAGGGGTTTGGACGCGCCTAATACTTCACTCGCGTCTGTACAAGAGTGCATGATGCGTCGCGCCGCACGCCGTCGCCGCTGCTCGCGCCGTCCGCGTCCCAGTCTCCTCGTAGGAGAACGGCCGCGTGCGCGTCCGTCCACGTGGCGCTGCAGCTGCGTCCATACTTGAGTAGCAGAGCATCGATACCCCCTTTCTTCGTCCCCGGCAGTGCGAGCGCGTCCACAAAGGGGACCAACTCCTCCCGCACCCACTGCGGACGCAGCTGGAACAGTTCCTGGAAGCGCTGCACGGGCGACATCGGCAGCTGCGTGTGCGGGAAGTACTGCAGGGAGAGCGCCGCCATGAGCGCCGCACGCGTCGTGCGCGTCGGTGCGCTGTGCGCGCTCACGGACGCGAATGACGCCGGCGGCGGATACAGGAGGACATGCCCACGGAGAAGATGGAAGGATGCTGCGGCCGCAAGGGGCCCCAGCTGCGTCCGCCACGCCTCGATGAACCGCGTGAGCGGAACGCGTTTCGCCTCCTTGAGCAGCTCGAGACCCGCGAACTGTGCGATGGATTCGGGTGCGAGGGCGACAGAAAAAGGGGGGGGAATGCAGAGGGGGGGCGGGGACGACGGCGAGAGGGATGGGGAGAAGGAGGAGGAGGCGTGGGAGCCGCGCCCTGTGCGCGCGCCGGCGGGCGGTGGATTGGCGCGGTCCGTCGCCGCCCCAAACCAGTCAGCGACAATCGCATGCGCAACGGCCGGATGGGAGCCGGACGCAACGAGAGCGGCCGTCGCCGGTCCATACGGCACCTCGTCCGGCTCGCACGCCAGCACGTCCAGCTGGTTAAGCAGCACGCGGAGCTGGATCCATAGGAATGCAGGAGATACGCGGCGCAAGTACCCGTCGAGCTCAATGGTATGGTGCATCCGTAGGCCGCGGCGCAACTCTCCGTCGCTCGCCTGGACGATGGAGCGCACTTCTGGCGCTGTGTACAGGCGGGGCGCGGGACGCGGGGAGGGTGCGCAGGCACCGTGTGCGGACTCCCCAGCATACTCGGACGCATGCAGCAGCGCCACGAGGCGGTCGAGGCGCGGCGTCGTCCGGATGAGCTCCAAAATGTCCGACGCGTTCTGGCGGAGGTGCAGGTGGGGCACGGCGGAAGGCGGTGCATCGCGTGCAGCGCCGCTCGCGTGGTCGCCGGCCACGGACCCGCCGTTCGCGCCCGCCCAGCCACACAGGAGGAGGCTGTTGGACTGCGTCACCTGGCGCACCGCGTACGTCGCGTCCGCGGTGGACAGCGTGGCCTCGTCGGCAAGACGCCCATTGAGGAGGAGCGGTGCGCCGTGCTTGGACAGGCACGCCTCGACGTCCGGAGACAGCTCGAGGAGCACGTAGGCGGGCGCGTCGCGCACGGCGCCGGTAATGAGCGGCACTTCGTGCATGGTGGAGGCGCGCGGCGCGAGAGAAAGGCCACGTGCGCGGAGAAAAGGGGAAGGCGTGATTAGGACCTGATGTACGCCCGCCGGCGCCGGACCCCGGAAAAAAAACCGCGACTTGTTTTCTTCGCCCCGACACCATACCCGACAGAGCGGCGGCGGCGCGGGCATGCGCTGACGATCTGCGCCGTCCTATAACTGCATCGATGGCAACCGAATCCCGCATGCTGTCGACCGCGGTGCGCGGGCCGCCCGAACAGGCGACGGTGGCGTCCACGAGCGGCGGCGCGCGCGGACGCGCGCGCGCGCCGGCGGTGGGGGCCGCGTGCGAAGACCCGCTCGCGTCGGACGACGACGACGAGGCCGCGGCCATCGACGCGGACGGCGCGGGCGTGTGGAACCACGCGTTCTGCGTTGTGTGTGACTGTTTCATCGACACGGACCCCGCCTGGAGCGGCGACGAGAGCGACACGCCCGCGGACATCGACGACACCACGTGGGAGGCCGCTGCGGTGTCCCAGCTCCAGATCCACGCGCGCATTCTGCATCACCGCCGCAGCAGCGACGCGCGGCGCCGGCCGCCCCCACCCGCGTCTCGCGGCCAGCTGTACTGCTCCGAGCATTGTCGCGTGTTGGACGAGCAGCGCAGCACGTGCCTGGGCGAGTTTATGCACTACGTGCAGCCTGCGCCCCTCCCGTCGCCGTCGCCGCGCGCGTGTTCCCTTGGCGTACACATGGCCGCGCGCACGACGGGTGCGCCGTCCGCGTCCTCTTGGACACATTCTGCGGAGCACCGGGGGTGGGCGGGAGGAGGTACCCACGCCCCCGGCGCGCGCGGTGCTCTCACCGCGGGAGGTGCACCGTCGGAGCGAGAGCCGGGCGCGTCGGGAAGCCGCCGCGGCGACGCGGAGGCGCTGCGAAACCATGTCCCCGGGTGGGCCACAACCGAGCTGCGCCACTCCAAGGCACCGCCGACACCCGATCGCGGCCCCGATCTGCCAGGCACCAGCGCCGCGCCCGATGGGGGGGACTTAGCCCGCCGCTCCCATCACTGGGCGCGCTCCCCACCCGTCGCCCCGGTGCGCATGGCGGGGAGCGCCGCGCGGTCGACGCTGCCTGGGGGGTCACCTTTTGCCCCCGCCCAACCCACGCTGTCTGCGGGACCATCGCCCGCCGCGTACGCCCCGTCGCCGCTCGCGGCGGCACCGCTCCCTTCAAACGCACACGTGTCGCAACTCCCTGCGGTGCCGGCGCCTGTGTCGGCGCCGTGCAGAGGTGTGGACCCGGGGCTCGACTTGTTTGCGGCAACCCCGCCGCGCAGCATCGTGTTTGGCGCGTCCCTCCCAGTGTCGGGGACAGCGGACGCCGGGTCACGTGAACGACGCCCGACGCCCCCGCCGCGGCTGTCGTCGTGCCCGATGCAGCTCCTCGTCACGGGGATGCAGCGGCACGCGGGTCCGAGTGTGTCGATCACGCACCAGCGCGCGGCGCCGGTGTGGGGTGCCGGTGCGGGGGGATCGGAGGGGGACACGGGACCAGCCGCGGCCGCGTTCGTCAACCCTACGGCGTCGCCTGCAGAGAGCAATCCCGCCGCATGTTCCACCCCCCCCCCCCCCGTCACACAGACACGGCATCACGAACCATCACGTCGCCGACGCAGCCTACGAGCGGACGACGGGAGTCAGCAGTCTCCTACCTGCTCCGCGCAAAGGGCGTCTGCGACAGCCCCGAGCAACTGCGTGAAGACGGGCATTCGTCCGACGACAGCGACCGCGGGCAGCTGCAGCCGCCTCCCCCGCGCGCCGCCATGGCCGCCGTCCCGCATGCGCCGCGTCCGAAGCTGGCAGGCGGCTGGACGAACCTGCTCGGATACAGGCGCGCGGAACCCCGGGCGGCACAGCCCAGCCGCAGCGTCGCACCGAGCCGGGACGGGTCTGCGCCGCTCCCACCGAGCCCGCGCGGCGGACTGCCCGCATCGCAGCTTGCGCGCGAGAAGCGCGCGTCCGCACTCGGCGACCTCGCGCGCACGTTCAGCGCGTGCGAGCTTGGCGAGCGGCCTGCGGGGCGCGCAGGGCCACAGCTCTCCTCCTCCCTCGGCCGCCGCTCCGCGGTCGGCGCGCCGCGTGCGTCGAGGCGCACGCCGGCCGGGCATCACGTTCTCCCTCCGCTCCTCGGCCTGCCGCAGCACCACCGCCGCACACAAACCGGCTCGTCGCAGGGAAGCTCCCCCCCGCCTGTACCGGACCGCGCGCCCTCCGTGGACGCAGGCAGCCTCGGGACCGACATCCGTGCCCACTCCACCACACCGACGCTCGAGTCCGCCGCGCACTCGCGGTCGAACATTCACTTGCGCAGCCCGCACCTGTGGGGCGCGAAACTCACGCCGAACCCCGCGGACACCGGCCTAACCACGCGCGCGAGCAGCGCGCGCCTTACGCCATCCGCGCTGATCCCGCCGCTGCCTATGCCCGCGACCTCGCCACGCCGCTCGGGTCTCGGCTGGAGTGCGCTCGCACCTGTGCAACCGCAGCCTGTGCTGCGTCCGTGGCGAACACCGCGCGTGTTCAGTGGGGGGGGCGCGGGTGTCGACGCCGGTGTTCCTGGCGACGCGCCCGCGGGCGCGTCTGTTCCGATGGATGCGAAGCCGGGTCCCCCGCGCTCGTTCGGTCATGGGATTGCGCCCTCGCGCTCGTACGGCCACGGGAAAGCGCTCCCGCCTGCGTCGCTTCCTACGTTGCGCAGCGAGACGTGGCGCAGCACGGCCCCGGCTACCAAGGCAGCGAGTGCGGCCGCGCCCGCAGCCCTCCCCGACGGCGCGAGGGGCGGAGACGGTCCCCCCCCGCGCACGTGGAGCTACGACCGACTGGCGGGCGTCAAAATGTACCCGATTCTCCAGCTCCCACATGCGAATATCCACGACATGTACAGCGATTATTGGCAGGGCCCTACGCATGCACCACCCAAGACGGGTGGGTGCGCCCCTGCGCGGGAGTCACCGCCGGACGGCGCTCCTGCGCAAGACTCGTCCCCGGAATGCCCCACACAGCGCAAGTCGCTCTTTTACTTTGATGGGTAGGAAGGGGGGAGAGAAGGGGGGGGGGGGGAGAAGGGGGGGGGAAGAGAAAAGGGACTGGGCGGGAGAAAAAGGAGTACAGTATGAAGGGGTGGCAACGACGAACGGCAATGGGGGTCATCGGGAGATCGGGGGGGAGGGGGGACAGAAGAACGAGGGGGGGAGGGAACCCGGCAGTAAAGGAAGCCACATGAGGACATCATTGAAAAAGGGGCACACGTTACGGCATTTGTAGCTGTATTGTAGGGGACTATGTATACATGAAAGAGAGGGAAAGAAGTAAATTTGCCTCCCCCCTCCCCTCACTCCAACACACGCAGCCACCCGCGAAGCAACAAACCCTCCACTTCGTCGCGTCTCACATGCAGGCGTTCGCCCGCACGCAGCTGCATGGTGCCCCTCTCCAGCTCGACATCACGTGCATCGCGGAGCACCAAAACGGTCACCATGAGGTCGTCGGGCGCGCGGATAGAGTTCGGGGGGACGTGCGCCTCATACGCGGTGACGGCGCTAGCGCCAAACGACGCAGGCTCGCCCTGCAGCGCGTCGCGTGCGCGCTTCGTCGAGACAATGTGTTCCGCGCGGTCCGTAGCGGCGCTGTGTGCGCCACTGGCAAGGGGAAGCGACACATCGAGCACGTCAAGGAACGTGTCTTTGTACATCGCGAGAAGCGCCGTGTACTTGCGCAGCCACTCGAGCTCTGCGGGACCCAGCAGCGCGCGCAGGGACACGGGCTCCGCTGTGCCGCCCGTGTCGTCTTCCAGCACGAGCGCAAGCGCGCCCGCCTTGTCCCAGACACGCTGTTTGAGCCAGTCGAGCCGCTGCTTGTGGTAGGCCAGGAGGCACCGCTTGTTCCGGTACGCCTGGAGGTGGTACGACACGAGCTGCGCAGCGACCGCGGGATCGCCACGTGCATCCCCCGCACTTGCGCCCGACAGCGGCATGTCGTCCGCCGGCTGCTGCGCACGCGCGCGGTCGGCGAGCAGCGCGAGGTGGTTGTGGATCTGCCGCGTTTCGGCGAGCACCTGGCGCACCTGCTCCGCGCTGCGCTGTCAGCCGCGCGCCGCACACACGGTGCCGACGTACTTGTACTGGCGCAGTGCGCCGGTCGCAATGCTCAGCCGCGCCTCGTGCACGAGGTACAGCGCCTGCTCACTCGCCATCCTGCGCCGCGTCGAGGCGCCCGCCAAGGGAGCCGCCGCGCGCGCCGCACGCGCCGCGCGGACGCGTGCGATGGAGGTGTGTGCCTTGTGGAGCGTGTGTGGCGCGCGGCGCGGCAGGCTTCCGCCATGCCTCTCATCCTCGCGGTGTTCGCGCCGGCGACGCGGGTGCTTGCGGAGCGCACATTTAATGTGGACACGTCTGCCGGCGAGCTGCGTGCACGGCTCGAGATGCAGACGGGCATCCCACCGAGCGCGCAGCGGCTCGCGCTGTACGCGCGCAGTGACGTGGAGAACGGCGTGTCCACGGGGGACGCGCCGCTCCTCCATGCCGAGGACGCTTCGCGCGTCCCCGACGACATTGCGATCCTGAGCGTGTGGAATGCGCGCCCTCACATGATGCTGCTGGTGCGCGGCGCGGCCCCTGTGCCGCTCGCGGACGACGCCGCGGTCAACAAGTTTGAGCTGTCTCCTGAGGAGTATGCCTCGCGCAGCGACACGGTGCTTGCGTATAAAAAGAAGCACAGCCTCGGCCGCTTTGCACCGGACGCGCACCGGCCCGCGGATGCCGACGAGCACGTCCCCGCGGACCTCGCAGTCGGCGCGCGCTGCGAGGTCGACGCGAGTGGCGACACCGGGTTCCCACGCCGCGGCACGGTGCGGTTCGTCGGGCACACAAAGTTTGCCGGCGGCGTCTGGGTTGGCGTGGCATACGACGAGCCGGTCGGTAGGAATGATGGGAGGTGCGTGAGGTGTGTGTTGGCGTCTCACGGCGCAGTGTTGATGGCGCGCGCTATTTTACGTGTGCGCCAGCGTATGGCGGTTTTGTGCGGGTGCACAGTGTTACGGTGGGGGACTTTGCCGAAGAGGAGGCGTGGGAGTTGTGAGCGGGGAAGACGGGGGGGGGCAAGGGGGCCCTACGGGGCAAAAGGGAACGGGGAAGGAGCGGCAAGGGGTGGGGAAAAGGGTAAGGGGGTTGGGAGAGGGAACCGCCGCGCCCCTGATCCCTGTGGTCCTGCGTCCGCCATCCCTGCCGTCCTGCCGCCCCGACGGCGGACGGCAGCAGCACCGACGAGAGAGCGTTCGCAGCACACGCGCAGGCGAGCGCCCTAGGCGCGGGTAGCAGTTCACATACATCCTAACGCCCCGAGAACGCGGGCCAGCAACCGCGCGCGAGGCCGGCCTTGCACCAGCGCCTATTCAGCGCGCCACACCCCACGGCGGGGCAAACGCGAATTTGGTTGCATTTCCGCAGCGCACGGGGAAGACAGCGGATGTGGAGGCACATGGCCCATACCATAATTGTCGTCAGGGCAGCATAGCCGCTACGACAGATCTACAGGCGGACTCGCTGTGCCCATCCGGTACCTATACACGCGGCAGCGCCGCACACGCTGGTTCGCACGACCCCCCTCACCGGTCGTCTGCGGCGGCCCACCCGGCGCTGATCGTCCCCCCGCTCACCTCGGTCTCGTCAATGTACCGCTGGAACGACTCTTCCAGCGCTACCGCGCGCTCTGCCATCATCTGGCTGGTATCAAGCGTGACCAAAAGACGTGAAGATATGTCCGCAAGGAGTGCGAGCACCGCAGGGCCCATGTCCCCTGGGAGCGACGTGAGCACGACCTCGACGCGTTGGGCAAACGCGGCGCTGGAAACGCGTGCGGACGACATCGGCAGCGTGTGTGCGAGAGCGGCCTGGAGCGCGTCGGGGTGCTGCACATCGATCGTGTCCAGGGCCGCGGACGCCGCGGACGCCGCGGGCACGGGCGGCCCCACGAAGAGCGCATGCAGTGCGGGGAGCGAAAGCGACATGCTGTGCGCCAATGCGTCGCGCTCCGGCAGCAGCGCGCTGAGGAGCACGAGGCTGTACATGCACACCGCCATCTGGCCCTCGAGCGCCTGCACGCGCTCGACGAGCATCGGCGCACCCGCGGCGCTGCCCGCGGCGCCGCCGACGGCGAGCGCGGCGAGCTCGTCGCGCTCGTGGAGCTGCGCGTCCAGATGCTCGATGCGCTCCTCGAGCTGTGTGATGACGTTCCCACCGAAGCTGCGCGCATCCGCACGCGCGAGCCCCTCCGCCATGTCGCTGACGTGCTCCTCGAGCTGCGACACGAGGCGCTCGAGCTCCTCCGCGGCAGCATGCGTGCGTTCGATGGGCGTCTCTCTGGCGCGGCCCATCGGCCCCCACTTGATCTGGTCCAGGAGGCCGTCCATTTCCTCCCGCCCGTCGATCTTGCCGAGGACGCGCGCGCAGAAGCGGTCCTGCTGCTCGAGCCGGTCGCGTAGGCGCGTCGAGTCGTCGCCCCATCGGCGCACCGCTGCGAGCTGCGCGGCTGTGCGGTTCTGCTCCGTCTCGAACTGCAGCCGCAGCTCTTCGTATGCGCGGCGCGACTGCTCGGTCGCCCTGCGCTGCGTGTCGAGCTGCATGTCCAGGTAGTGTATGCGCGTCTCGAGGCGTGTCGCCGCGCGGTCCGTGCGTCCCGCCGCGGGTTCTCGCGCGTCTGCGGCGTGGTTCTGCACGCGCTTCGCGTCCGTAGGCGCAGCGGTGGCCTCATCGTCCGCGCCCACCGCGGTACGGCTCGCCGTGAATGCGTGCGCGTGGGATTTTGGCTGCTGCTCGAGTGCGTCGGAGTGCTCCGCTTGCATGCGCTCCATTTCCGCGCGGACGCGCGGCGCCTCGGCCTGCTCGCGCGCGAGCGATTCCGTAAGACGGGCGACCGTCTCCTTGAGCGTGGTCTCGTGTGCGTCCCGTTCACGGGCGGACGCCTCGGCGCGGTGCTTTTGTTCCGCAAGGGTATTGGTGAGCGCGGCGACCGTCTCCTTCAGCCCACGCTCTGCTGCGTCCCGCTCACGTGTAAACTCGTCGGCGAGGCGCTTTTGCTTCGCAAGGCCATCGGTGAGCGTGGCGACCGTGCCCTGCAGCCGACTCTCCGCTGCCTCGCGCTCACGTGCGGCGGCCTCGCCAAGTCGGGTCAGCTGCGCGACGGTGTCGCCGAGGCGCGCATTCTCTTCCCGCAGCGCCGCCGTCTCCGCCTCCCACGCACGCGCAGATGCCGCGCCGAGCTGCGACTGATCCGTGAGAGCGCCGGTGAGCCGGGTCATCTCCTCCGTAAGCTCGGACACCTCGGCCTTCCAGTCACGGGTCACCTCCGCACCCGTGCCGCGCGTCGTCGCCTCCGCACGCGCGGCGGCCTCTGTTTCACGCTCATGGCCAGCCGCTGCGTCAGCGAGACGCGCAATCTCCTCCCGCAGTGCCGAGGACTCTGCCTCGCGCTCGCCAGTGAGCCGCGCCACCTCGCTCCGGAGAGAACGCTCGCTCGCCTCGCGTTCGTGCGCGGACGCCTCGCCAAATAGCTTCTGCTCTGCGAGCTCACCGGTGAGGCGCGTCACTTCCTGCCCCAGCGCGCTCTCATCTGCCGCGCGCTCAGGCAAGGACGCCGCATCAGAGAGGCGCGCTGCTTCCTCACCCCGCGCGGCCGCGTCTCCCTGCTCCCCCCGGATGGCCGCCGCGTCGGCGAGCCGTGCCACCTCATCTCGCAGCGCGTCCACTACGCCGTCTCGCTCGCGCAGCTCGACGGCCCTTCCTGTGGCAACGCCGTCCATCTCGGCACGATACTGCTGCACGATGGCCAGCTCGTGTCTGGCTGCTGCTGCCTCTCGTTGTGCGGCGTCCGCGTCCGCGACATGCGCCTCCGCGGTGTTGGCGAGCCTATCCGCACGTTCTCTCTCCTCCGCGAGTACCGCGCGCACCGCATCGGATGCGCCTGCGTGCTCTTCCAGCTGCGCGCGCATGTCCTGGTGGTATGCGGAGAACTGCGCGAGTTGATTGGCGAGCGGTGCGTTCCGGTCGAGCGGCGCCGCTGCGAGCATGGGATCCAGCAGCGTGCGGAGGTCCGCGAGCGATGGCTGTGCGTGGGGGGGCGGCGCCGAAGGGGGCGGCATGGACGAAGCAGCATTCCGCAGGGGGGGCCTGTCCGCCGGGTGCGCTCCCGGTTCCCGCAGGGCGCCCCTGTCTGCCGCGGCCGTGTGCGCGCCGGGAGACACGTCGTCCCTGATAGCGTCGTCGACAACGGGAGACACCTCCTCCCCACGCGGCGCGACGTGGGGACCCCCCCGAAACACATCCTCTGGAAAAACAGCAACATTCGTACGCTGGGGAGAGGCAGCCCCCCAGAGGGCGCCGTCCGTCGAGCGTGCATCACGGGATGTCACCACCACATCATTCGCCGTCTCCCCGGCCGCGGCGCTCCGTGGGGACGACGCCGCCGTGCGCGTGCGAGAGACGGCGGCAAGAGAGTCTGGCGGCGACCCGTACCGCAGAGAGAAAACGGAATACGAATCCCCCGCGGAGAAGAACGACGACGGCGTCGTGCCCGGCGCACTCCCCCCCGACGGGAGCATAGGGTCTGCCGCCTCGAGACGCGTGTGCAGCCGGCCGAGTTCCGGCCGCAAATGCAGCTTAGGCGAGGGCAGCGCCGGGGCCGGGAGCAGCGCGGGTCGCGTGGAGGGGAAGGTGGGGACGGGGGCGTCGTTTTGCGGTGGCGGGCGCAGGGAGGGGGGGCAGTGGGGGGGTTCGGGCAGAGGCATCAGGTTCTCTGCAGCATGTGGCACGGCTACCCGTGGCCGTGCTCCGCGCGTGATCTCGGGTATCGTTTCTGGGGCGCGCGCGGGTGCGTCTTTGGGGAGCGCCTCCTGCCGGGGGGCCTCCACGCCGGGCACCTTGCCCGGCTTCCCCGTACCCTCCCCAGGCACCCCTTTTTCCTCCCCAGACGCCTCCCTCTTTTCCACAGGCGTGCGACCTGCTTTCTTGCCCATCCCCTTCGCGCCCCCCTCCCCCTCTTTCCCCCGCAGCATGGACAACTCTGACTCAAGACGGTCCGCGCGGAGCGCGTGCTCCCGCGACGCGGCGATCGCCGCGGAAAGCGCGCGCTGCACGTCCTGCGTGGCAGGCGCCGACCCGCCGCCGACGCCCGCACCCCCGACGCCGCGATCGAGCATCCGCAGACGCCTCCCAAGCACGGCAGTGTGGTGGCCAAAGAGGCGGCGGAGCATCTTGTGTGCATGCTGCAGGACATCGATTTGCTGGCGCATGACGTCGTCCGTGCGCTGCAGGGCATTCGTCAGATCCACGTCCGTAGCGTGCAAGCGCGGGGTACCCATCGAGAGCAGCGTGCGCACACTGCGCGAGGTGCCGATGCCCGGCGACACGCGGCCGTCGTCCCAGGAGATCGTCCGCGAGTCGTGCAGGAGCGCAGTCGCCTTGCGCATACGCTGCTCGAGCGCGGTACGCTCGCGCAGCATCTCGAGTCGCCGCTCCATGCCGGTGAGGGCGCGCTGCATCTGCGCAACCTCCTCGAGTGGGACCGGGGCGTGCTGCTGCGACTCCAGGAGCGAATGCGTGATGAGCAGGTCGTCCAAGAGTACCTGCGCACCCGGCGAGGTCGTACCGCCCGGCGACCGCGCCGCGCACGCGCGCACGCATTCCGCGGACGCCGAGCGCGCGATGCCGCTGCCGGCGCGTCCCCGCAGCGACCTTGTGGACGGCGCGCCGCCCGCGGGCGCGAGACGCGCTGCGTCCAAGCTGCCGCGCGCCCGCACGTGGAGCCGCGCATGGTCTGAGGAGCTCGCGTGCGAGCTTGTGTGCGAGCTCGCGCTGTCCGCGGAGAGCGCGGAGGCGTGTCGCCGCTGCGACGGCGCCGACTGCGCGGACGCGGGGCTGCCGCGCTCCTCCGCGTCCGCGAGCGCGGAGAAGAGGGGGAGAGCAGGCGATGAGCGCGACGAGCGCACCGCGTCCGTCCATGCGGCCGTGTCGCCGCCGTCTGCCGCGGCGGCGGGGTCGTGATTGGCCTCCGACACAGTGCGTGGGGACACGCGCAGTGTCGGGAGCGGCGCCGCGCGCCGCTCCGGCGACGTGGGCGTCGCAGGGAGCGGGCGGTCCATCGCGGGAAGAGGTGTCATGGACGCGCGCCGCCGTACGCGAGTATGGGGTGGCGCTCGTCGGTGTGGGCGGACGGCAGCCACGCGCCAGATCACGGCAGCGGCGACGCCCATGCGCTCGCGGCGCCGAATGCGTAGCGACGCGCGCACGTGGGAGCCATGTGGCGGGGTCGGGCGGCGCGCGTCGGGGCGCCCGGCGCGCAGGCGGCGCTGCGCTGCGACTCCATGGGCATGTTACGTGGGCCGCTGCGGGGACTGGATGCGTTTGGCCGCGTGCGTGCCGTGCGGGGCACGCTGACCATCAGACATCCGAGGACGTGCGCATCCGCACGAACGTGGGCGCGTTCCTCACGCTGATGAGTGGGCTGCTCGTCGTCCTGCTCGTCGTGGGCGAGTTTTTCGAGTACCGGCGCGTGCGCATTGACCCGCGGCTGGAGGTCGATCTGAGCCGCGGCGAGCGCCTGTCGGTGCGGCTGAATGTCACCTTTCCGCGGGTGCCGTGCTACTGTGCGCTGCGCGGCGGGGAGCGCTGACATGACGCAGTGCTGTCCATGGACGTGGTCGATGTTGTCGGCGAGATGCAGATGGACATCAACCACGACATCCTGCGCACACGGCTAAACCGGAACGGGCGTCCGGTTGAGGCGGGCGCGCGCGGTACGTCGGCACGCCGCTCACGCTCACCGCAGACCTCGAGGGCGAGGCGCAGCGCATCGCGAAGGAGCGCGGCGCGGGCTACTGCGGGTCGTGCTATGGCGCGTCCGCGCCGCCGAATGGGTGTTGCAACACGTGCGAAGACGTGCGCGAGTCCTACGTGCGGAGCAACTGGTCGTTCGGGGAGCCGGACGATATTGAGCAGTGCCGCGCGGAGCACTGGTCGGAGCGCATCCGCGAGCAGAACCACGAGGGATGCAATGTGGCGGGCGAAGTGCGCGTGAACAAGGTCGTGGGCAACTTTCACCTGTCGCCGGGGCGTGCATTCCAGCGGAACAGCGTCCACGCGCACGACCTCGTGCCGTACCTGCGCGGCTCTGGCGACGAGTACCACCACTTCGGGCACATCATCAACGAGTTCAGCTTTGGCTCCGAGGCGGAGTTTGGTCCCCTGCGCCCGGCGCGGCTGCGCGGTACGTCGCTGAAGGAGCACCTGCACATCACCGACGCGCTCGCGGGGCGCCGCGTGCACACGGAGGACAGCCAGTTTATGTTCCAGTACTTCATCAAGGTCGTCCCCGTCGAGTACCACCGCCTCGACGGCGAGGTCGCGAAGACGTACCAGTACAGCGCGACGTCGTACGAGCGCGACCTGCTCCCGCGCGACGAGACCAAGGGCCACGACGCGCCCTCGCAGACGAGCGGCAGCGTCATGCACACCGTCGAGGGCGTCCCCGGTGTCTTCTTCAACTACGAGATCTCGCCGCTCCGCGTCGTGCAGACGGAGCACCGTGCGGGGTTCTGGCTCTTTTTCTCCAATGTCTGCGCCATTGTCGGCGGCGTGCTCACACTCGCGGGCCTGCTCGACGCGTTCATCTACCGGAGCCGCCGCCAGTTCGGTGCGGGCGGCGCTTACGACGACGACGACAACGGCGTGTATACGGGAATGGATTCCAAGTTGCTGTGAAGGGGGGAGGGGGGGGGGGGGCGGCCTACGGCTCGGGGATGGGCCGCGCGAGGGGCTGCCACACGGTCGTGTACCGCGCCCACGCGACGGGCTGCCGGACGCATCCACGCACGCCGCCGCAGCTCACCTGTCCACCTCGCCAAACACCAGGTCCATCGTGCCGATAATCGCGACCATGTCCGGGAGGTAGTGGTGGCGCGCCATAAAGTCCGCCCCTGCGAGGTGGCGGAAGCCTGGGGCAGAAATGGAGCAGCGGTACGGACGGTTCGTGCCGTCGGAGACGAGATAGACGCCCATCTCTCCCTTGGGCGCCTCGATTGCGCTGTACGTCTCGCCGGGCGGCACCGCAAAGCCCTCAGAGAAGAGCTTGAAATGATGAATAAGACTCTCCATGCCCTCCTTCATCATCGCGCGCGACGGCGGGACGATCTTGTGGTCGTCGACCTTGATCTGGCCCGCGGGCATCTTGTTCAGGCACTGGTGGATGATGCGCAGCGACTGGCGGAACTCCTCCATGCGGCACAGATACCGGTCGTAGCAGTCGCCGTTCTTGCCGACGGGCACATCGAACTCAACCTGGTCGTACGCGTCGTACGGCGCGACCTTGCGGATGTCCCACGGGATGCCGCTCCCGCGCAGCATCACGCCGGAGAACCCGTAGTCGAGCGCCTCCTTCGCGGTCACCGTGCCGATGCCGATCGTGCGCTCCTGCCACAGCCGGTTCGCCGTGCAGAGCTCCTCGATCTCGTCCACGCGTCCGGCGAACTGCGTCGCCCAGTGGTAGATGTCGTCGAGCAGGCCCGGCGGCAGGTCGAACGCGACGCCGCCGGGACGCACGTAGGCGGCGTGCATGCGCGCGCCGGAGACGCGCTCGTAAAACTCCATGATCTTCTCGCGCTCCTCGAGCCCCCACACGAAGGGCGTGAGCCCGCCGACATCCATGATATGCGAAAGCAGCGCCATGCAGTGGTTCGACACGCGCGTCAACTCCCCGAACAGCGTGCGGATCCACTTTGCGCGCTCCGGCACTTCGATGTTCAGTAGCTTCTCCACCGCGCGCGAGAAGCACAGCTCGTTCGTCATCATCGACGAGTAGTCGAGCCGGTCAAAGTACGGCAGCGCCTGCGTGTATGTCTTGTATTCGATCAGCTTCTCCGTGCCGCGGTGCAGCAGGCCGACGTGTGGCTGCGGTCAGCGTGCGCGCGCGCGTACGTACGTCCACACGCAGGATCTCCTCGCCGTTCAGCTCCATGATCAGGCGCAGCACGCCGTGCGCCGCGGGGTGCTGCGGGCCAAAGTTCACCGTGAAGTGCCGCATGCTGCCCGCCGCCCCAGCGACGTCTTCGTCCTTCAGCAGCATCGCTGCCGTGTGGTCCTGCATGTCCTCGACGGTCATCGCTGACTGCGCTGGATTCCCCTCCGACTCGGTCGCAAGTCCGCGCGCGACGCGCGGCACACGCACGGCCGCACGTCCACTGCACCGTGCCACACTTGCGCTCGCCGTCCGCAGGGTGCTTGGGAGCATGCACGCCACCATTCTATGCTGTCCGCTCGTCTCTGTTGCGGTCGCTGGAAAAAGGGGAAAACGTTGCCGGGAGGGGGGGGGGTGATTCGGCCGAAAGGGAGGGGGAGGGTGGTGGCAAATGGAAGGGGGGCAAACAGAGCCGAGGGGGGGAGTGGGCAAAAGGAGGGGGGGGACGGTTGGGGGAAAGTGAGAGGGAGGGGGGGTTGCAAGTGCGAGAGTCGCGCCGCTATCAAAGACAAAGGAAAAGAGCGTCCATCCGCAGAACGCAGGCACACTCCGACGAGCACATCCATCGGGCTTACGCAAGCCCAACCCCCTTTTTGCCCTCCTTTTTCACGCTCACTCGCCTCCCGCACCTCTCGCTGGGCGTGCCTTGCCCCCCAGTCCCCTAGTTCATCTAGGCCACTTGCTACCATGTTTCACTGGCTATCATGTCTTTCCCCAATGCACCTCAACCCCGCCCCCCCTTACCCCTCCTCCACTTCCCCCACTGTTGCCCCCCTTTCCCCGCTCCGTTTCGCCCCCACTTTCCCCCCTACACCATCTTCTCCAGCTGGTCGAGAATCTACCCATCAGAACCCATTGCGCAGCACCCCGCACCTCGTTCGTGGCCATGCGCATCTCATTCGCCATGCGATACACCTCGGTGCCCGGCTGGTTATACATGAGAGCATTCGCAAACATGAGAGAAAGTGCGCGCCGCAGCTCGATCGCGCTCGAAATGGACCCCTCTTTGATACGTTGCTTGATGAGCTTCAGGTCGACCGGCTGTTTGACGAGCTCGTAGTAGTCCGGCGCATCCTGCGGTCAGCACGCGGCGCCGTCCCACGCACCGCCTCCTTGATCGCCTGATGGAACAGGTTGCCGTGCGTGTGGTTCGACACCTGGCTGTGTACCATGAGCAGCAGCTGCATCGTGCGCCGCCGCGTCTTGTCGCGCTCGGCGTCGAAGGCGACCTCCGTGTCCGTGTCTGCTGCGGGCGGCTCGGGCGTGTCCGTAGGCGGCTCGGGCGTGTCCGTAGGCGGCTCGGGCGTGTCCACCGGGCCGTCGGTCGCGCCCGGCGTCTCGTCGCGCGCAGCACTCTTCGCTCGCGCCGCGTCCGCGGCCGCCCGCCGCCGCGTGCGTGCACTGCTGTATGTTGCGGTGGCCGCGTGTGTCCCCGCGATGCGCTTCTCTGTGTGCGCGTCGCTTGGTGCGGCGGCGTGCTCGGCCCCGGTGGCCCCTGCCTCGTCCCTGCGGGGCCCTGCCTCGTCGCCGCTGGCCCCTGCCTCTTCGCCGCTCCCTGCCCCGTCCCCGCGGGCCCCTGCCGTCTCCTCTGCGCTTCCGTCGCTCTCCGCGCCGCCGTTGGCCGGCGGCGATGCGCCGGGTGTCCCAGGCACGCGCTCCGGTGCCCCGGCGACACCCTCCAACGCGCCCAAGAGATCCTGCTCCACGCGTTCATCGTCGTCCTTGTCGTCGTCCGAGAGTGGTCGCTGTGGAGTGCGCTCCTGGCCGAGCGGGGCGGGCGGAGGGGTGGTGGCCGGCGGGGGGGGCTGGGCCGTGCGGTCTTGGTGGGATCCGTCCGGAGGGCACGCACCACGCCCCCCCCCTTGGCCGCCCACATCCCCCCTGCGCTCTTTGTCCCCCACACCCCTTCCCGCACCTCCGCTGTCCCCCGCCTCCAGACCACACATGCGTCCGTGCAGCTCGCTGCCGGTCAGCATGCATGCGGCGGACGCACCGAAAGAGGCGCTCCTTGTCCGCAATCGCATCCTGCAGCTCCGTGAGCCGGGCGGCGTACAGGCTCTGCGCGAGCGCCAGCTGCGCGGCGCGGTCCATGCGTGGCGCACCCGCCGCATCCACGATATCCTGTTCGCGCATCATCTCGCGCCACATCGTCTCACACGAGCGCGCCGCGTACCGCGCGTCGGGCGCGGCGCCGTCCTGCGCGGCCGCGTCCGCGCGGGGGGCCGCGCGGATAAGCGGGTGCGCGCGCAGCAGCGTCGAGACCGTATCCCACGCAGGCGGCGCCGCTCCCGTCTGATGCGCGGCCTGTGCAAGGAGCAGCTGCTCGGAAAGCGGCACGCCGTCCATAGCACACCCACTGCGCCACCGTTGCGTCGCCGAGACGCGTCGCCCGCGCCCACGCACGCAGCAGTGCTGATGTAAGCAAGGACCC
This sequence comes from Malassezia sp. CBS 17886, assembly GCA_029542825.1. NCBI lineage: Eukaryota > Fungi > Basidiomycota > Malasseziomycetes > Malasseziales > Malasseziaceae > Malassezia > Malassezia sp. CBS 17886. The sequence continues at coordinate 828,489 of CP119887.1, read as the reverse complement.
GGCGCGGCTGGACGCGGGGCCCGGGTTTGCTGCGCACTGGACGATGCACGAGCGGGGCGAGCGAGTGCTGGACGGGGGCAACGGGGGGGGGACCAAAGCGGCTGAGCGGATGGAATCCGATGCGGGGGGGCCGGTGGTGCTCCGCGAGGGGGAGACGGCCGCGCAGTCGCGCGCGTGCCCGTACGACCGCGCGGACGAGGCGTACTTTTCGTACTACTCGGCGCTGACGCACCAGGCGCAGATGCTCCAGGTCGGTGGCCGCCGCGGCGCGCGACTGACGCGCAGGACGCGGTGCGCACGGCCGCGTACCAGCTGGCGATCCTGCAGCATGCGGAGCCCTTTTTCGCAGGTGCGCCCCGCCGCCGCGCGGTGGCCTCACGCGCAGACAAAGTTGTGATGGACGTGGGCGCGGGGAATGGGATCCTCTCGCTGTTCGCGCTGCAGGCAGGGGCACGCGTCGTGTACGCGGTGGAGGCGTCCGGAGTGGAGGCGTGCCTGCGGCGCCTCGTTGCCAGTGCACGGCAGCAAGGCGACGGCGCGGCGAATACGTGGATCCGTGACCGACTCGCCGTAGTGCACTGTGCGTCGCACGGGCGCCCGGGCTGACAGGAGCGCGCGTCGAGGATGTGACGGAGGACACGCTCGCGCGCTGCGCGCCGGACGCGGCGTGCGCGGCACGGCGCGTGGACACCATTGTGTCCGAGTGCCTCGGCGTGGTGCGTCGCGGCGCCGCCGGCTAACAACAGCTCCTCGTGCACGAGCGCATGTGCGAGTCGTTTATCGAGGCGCGCGACCGTTTCTTGCAGCCCGGCGGCGCGCTGTTCCCGAGCGCGGGGACGCTCTGCTTCACGCTGCTGAACGATGCGCGCCTCTGGCACGAGGTGAATGCGCGCGGGAACTGGTGGAACACGGCGAACTTTTATGGGATCGACCTCACCCCGTTCGTGCGCACCGCCCGTGCGGAGGCGTTCGGGAGCCCCGTCGTCGGCTGCTTCTCCCCCACGCACGTCGTCGGCGCGCGCAGCATGGGCGACGTCGCGGGCACACTTGCGTGCCCCGACGACGCGGTGTGCCGGCACGTGGTCGACTTCAGGACCGTCCGTGCGGCAGACCTGCGCGAGTTTGATGTGCCGCTCGCGTGGGACGCGGTAACGGATGCGGTCGTCGTCCATGGGCTTGGCGCGTGGTTCGACCTGTCGTTCCTGCAGGCGGACGAGGAGGAGGACGTGGGTGCGCACGGCGCGCTCATGACCACGAGTCCGTTTGCCCCGCCGACGCACTGGGCGCAGGTCCGCCTGCTTTTTGAGGAGCCACTTGCGTTGAACCGCGGACAGCGCGTCGAGGGCACGCTGCACTTTTCCGCGAATGCAAGCCGCTCGTACGATATTTCCGCGCATCTTTGGGTGCCATGGGGCAAGGGCGAGCACGAGGCTGCCATGTTTGAAAGGCGGGCGCACTGGAAGCTCGATAACCAGACGTATTCCTGGGAGTCTGTCGGGGGGTAAGAAGGGGGACAAGGGGAGCAAGGGGGGCAAGGGGGTGGAAGAAAAGGGGGTGGGTGTGGGGGGCTTTTATGCGGGGGGACGGGAAAAGGGGAGGGGCATGCATGGATGCGGAGGTGCCAGGGGGGCGTACCTCGCATGCTTGTGGAGATGCCGTTGGACGGCATGTTTGGGAGGCGCCGCGGAGCGGCCTATGTGCTTGTGGTGTCGCCCGTACTCTTGGACGTCGGTCTCCCGCCCGCATTCCTGGATGTAAACGCCCGCCCGCACTCCTGGACATAGGGATTTTTCTCCACGCCCGTCCTCCCCATTTTCCCCACGCGCTCCTCCCGTAAAAGAATCGTGGGCAACGGCGCTCCGCCAAACCCAGTCTTGCCACCCCTCCACTCTCCTGCCCCCCCACCCCCGCTTACCTAATCGCCGTCCATTTTTTTGCGCCACCGCCGCGCCTGCTGTACGCACTGCGATGAGAAAGCAGCTGGATCCACGGATCCCGACGCTGATCCGGAACGGCGTGGCGACAGGGCACCGGTCATTCTTTGTAATCGTAGGGGACCATGCGCGCGACCAGGTGGTGAATCTGCACTTTCTGCTTGCGCAGTCGCGCGTCGAGGCGCGGCCGAATGTGCTGTGGTGCTACAAAAAGGACCTGGGTTTTACGACGCACCGCAAGAAGCGGGAGGCGAAGATCAAGCGGGACATCAAGCGCGGGGTGCGCGACCAGGACACGCAGGATCCGTTCGAGCTGTTCGTGGGCGTGACGGACATCCGGTATTGCTACTACAAGGACACGCCCAAGATTCTCGGACGCACGTTCGGCATGCTCGTCCTGCAGGACTTTGAGGCGGTGACGCCGAACGTGCTCGCGCGCACGATCGAGACGGTCGAGGGCGGCGGCATCGTGGTGCTCCTGCTGCAGACGATGTCGAGCCTGCGCCAGCTGTACTCGCTGTCGATGGATGCGCACGCGCGCTTCCGCACGGCGAGCTCCGACGAAGACCCCGTGGCGCGGTTCAACGAGCGGTTTCTCCTCTCGCTGAGTGCGAACGCGGACTGCCTACTGCTGGACGACGAGCTGAACGTGCTCCCGGTGAGCCGTGGCAAGGCGATCCGTGCGCTCCCGGAGACCGCCGCGGGGCAGAGCGCGGGCGGCGTCGGCTCCGCGGTGCAGAAGGTCGACGCGCGGCGTGAGACGGAGGCGCAGCTGCGCGCGCTGTGCGAGGACGTCGCCGAGACCAAGGTCGTCGCGGACGTGCTCCGGCATGCGAAGACGCTCGACCAGGCGCGCGCAGTGCTCACGATCCTCGACGTGCTCGCGAGCAAGACGCTCTCGACCACCGTCGCGCTCACCGCGGGGCGCGGGCGCGGCAAGTCGGCGGCGCTCGGCCTGAGCCTCGCGGCGGCGATTGCGCACGGGTACAGCAACATCTTCGTCACGTCGCCGAGCCCGGAGAACCTCAAGACGCTCTTCGAGTTCGTACTCAAGGGCCTCGACGCGCTGGGGTACGAGGAGGTCGGCGACTGGGACCTGCAGCGCGGCACGGGCGAGTGGAAGGATGTCGTCGTGCGCATCAACGTATTCCGCGGACACCGGCAGACGATCCAGTATATCCAGCCGCAGGACCACCAGGTGCTCAGCCAGGCGGAGCTCGTCGTGATTGACGAGGCGGCCGCGATTCCCCTCCCCGTCGTGCGCCGCCTGATGGGCCCGTACCTGGTGTTTCTCGCGTCCACGGTGCACGGGTACGAGGGCACCGGCCGCGCGCTCTCGCTCAAGCTCCTGCAGCAGCTGCGGGGCGGCGGCGTGGACGCCGCGCGTGCATTCCGCGAGGTCGAGCTCGCGACGCCCATCCGGTACGCGGACGGCGACCGCGTTGAGGCGTGGCTCGCGCAGCTGCTGTGCCTCGACGCGGCACTCGCGCGCGTGCCGCGCAGCGACGCACGCGCAGGCTGCCCGCACCCGGATGCATGCACGCTGTACATGGTGAACCGCGACACGCTGTTTAGCTACCACCCGGCGTCGGAGCTCTTTCTGCAGCGCATGGTCGCGCTGTGCGTCGCGAGCCACTACAAGAACTCGCCAAACGATCTGCAGCTCATGAGCGATGCGCCTGCGCATGCGCTCTTCGTCCTCCTGCCGCCCGCCGCGCGGGACGCCGGCGGCGTGCCCGAGCCGCTGTGCGTCGTGCAAGTCGCGCTCGAGGGGAACATCTCACGGCAGGCGATCCTGAACAGCCTCGCGCGCGGGACGCGGGACGCGGGCGACCTGATTCCCTGGCTCCTCACGCAGCAGTTCCAGGACGCCGAGTTCGCCTCCCTATCTGGCGCGCGCATCGTGCGGATCGCGGTGCATCCGGAGTACGCGGGGATGGGCTACGGCTCGCGCGCGCTGCAGCAGCTGGAGGCGTTTTACCGCGGCGCGCTCCTGGACGCGGATGCGGTGGAGGGCGATGCCGGGGCAGGGGCGCCCGGAGGGGGGCACGCGGCCGCCGCGCCTGCGTCCGCCCCGCAGGAGATCGCGCTGCGCGACGCGGCGTCGCTCCCGCCACTGCTCATGCGCCTTTCGGAGCGGCGCCCGGAGCCGCTCGACTGGCTCGGCGTGTCGTACGGGCTGACGCCCGCGCTGTTCCGGTTCTGGAAGAAGAACGGGTACACGCCGCTGTACATCCGGCAGGTGCCGAACGAGCTCACCGGCGAGTACTCCACCGTGCAGCTGCGCACAGTGTCCGGAGCGCCGAGCGCCTGGCTCGCCGCATTTGCCGCCGACTTTTGCCGCCGGTTCACGGCGCTGCTCTCGTTCCGCTTCCGCGACCTGAGCACCCCGACCGCGCTTGCCGTGCTCGAGGCCGCGGGCCGTGCCGCGGGCGCGGACACGCCGCCGCTCTCGCCCGTCGAGCTGCGCGCGCTCGTGACGCCATTCGACGTGAAGCGTCTCGAGTCGTACGGCAACAACCTCGTCGAGCTGCAGATCGTCATGGACCTGCTCCCGACCGTCGCGACGCTGCACTTTGGCGGGCGCCTCCGCGCGGTGTCCGACGGCGACGGTGCGCACACGTTCTCCATCAGCGCCGTCTCCGCAGCGCTCCTCCTCGCCGTCGGCCTGCAGCGGCGAACGCTGGACGAGGGCGCTGCGGAGCTCCAGCTTCCTGTGAGCCAAGCGCACACGCTCCTCAGCAAGGGCGTGCGCCGCATCGTGCAGGCGATGCGCGCGCTCGAGCGCCACGACATCGAGCGCCAGCTCGACGCGACGGGGGCGCGGGCTACGGCGGAGCGCGGCGCGGCGTCCGACGCAAGTCGCCCCGCCTTTGCGCCGCTTACCGAGTCGCTCGAAAATGAGCTGGCGGCCGCGGGGGCGGGGGCCGGGGCGGGGACGGGGGCGTACGCCGATGCGGCCGCGGTCTCGGACGCCGGCGCGGCCGCAGAAGAGACCGCCGCGGACGAGACTGCCGCGGAAGAGACCCCCGCAAAAGAGACCGCCGCGGCGCACGCAGTGCTGCGCGAAGACCTCGAAAAGGATGCGGAAATGTCCAAGTACGTCATCCCCGGCGAGAGCGACGCAGCCGCGGGTGCGCCCGACTGGGCAGAGGCAGAGGCGCGCGTGCGCAAGATGCACACGCGTCCCGACGCCAAGGCGTACTCGAGCACATTTAGCGTGCGCACGGGTCGGGACGCGCCCGCAGGCGCGGACCGCGCGCCAAAACGGAAAGAAGCCCGCAAGGGCGCGGGCGGAGCGCGCGGCAAGAAAAAGGCACGCGCCGCGTAGTAGTCGCAGGGCATCGCCGTAGTCTCGGCCGACTGTAGGTAACACCGCGCGGGGACTCCCACTCTGCGCGGCCATGGCGGATGCAGACGCAGACGCGGCGGCGGAAGCGGCGGAGGCGACAGCCATTGATGTGGACCGCGGCACGCCCTCGGAGACCGAGTCCGCGGAGGCGTCGGCAGACGAGCTCCTCGCGCGCCTCCTGCAGTGCGACGACCGCGTAGCCGAGCTGCTCACGACCGCGTCCTCGGCGGTGCAGACGCTCGCGCCCGCGCCCGGCACGGAGACGGACCAGGAGGCATTCGAGACGCACTCGCAGCACTTCCTCGCGCTGCTCCACGTGCGTGGCCGCGCTCACGCACTCACCGCCCAGGAGATCCAGCTCACGCTGCGGCAGGCCGCGCGCGCGCTGCGCGAGGCACAGCTGCCGCCGCTCGCGGAGCCCGCGACGCCCGCGGCGCGGCTCTCGGGGGAGGCGGGGATCGCCGGGCAGGGCCACACGCTCTCCGCAGCGAGCCCCTGGAGCCTCTCGACGCTGCGGCTGCGTGCGACAGCGTGGCACCACGTGGCTGAGTCCCTGCATGCGCTTGGCGAGGGCGATGTGGCGCTGGTGCATGCGCTGTCCAATGGAGCAGAAGTAGGCGACGCAATGACGTAATATGCGTGATCCGGGCGGCGGGCCGCGCGGCACCCGCACGTCCCCATAAGGCGGCGGCAGAACGCAAACGCCACCGCATCTTTCTTCCACCATGCCGTCGTCGTTGGAGTCGCTGAAGCAGTACACCACGGTCGTCACAGACTCGGGTGACTTTGAGTCCATCGACAAGTACAAGCCGCAGGATGCGACGACGAACCCGTCGCTGATCCTTGCCGCGGTGAAGGAGGAGAAGTATGCGAAGCTGATCGCTCCCGCGGTCGACTACGCCAAGGGCAAGGGCGGCGACCGGGACACGATCGTCGAGAATGCGGTGGACCGCATTCTCGTCAGGTTCGGCCAGGAGATCCTCAAGCTGATCCCCGGCCGCGTCTCGACGGAGGTGAACGCCCACCTCTCCTTCGACAAGGAGGGCTCCATCGCCAAGGCGCGCCACATTGTCGAGCTGTACGAGTCGCAGGGCATCTCGCGGGAGCGCGTCCTGATCAAGGTTGCGTCCACCTGGGAGGGAATCCAAGCCGCGCGGGAGCTCGAGGAGAAGCACAACATCACATGCAACCTCACGCTCCTGTTCAGCTTCGCGCAGGCGGTGGCGTGTGCGGAGGCGAATGTGACGCTCGTGTCCCCCTTCGTCGGCCGCATCCTGGACTGGTTTAAGCAGAACCAGCCGGACGGCGACTACAAGAACGAGAAGGACCCCGGTGTCAAGTCCGTGTCGCACATCTACAACTACTTCAAGCAGAACAACTTCAAGACCATTGTTATGGGCGCCTCGTTCCGCACCGTGGAGGAGATCGAGGAGCTTGCCGGCTGCGACTACCTCACCATTGCGCCGAAGCTTCTCGAGCAGCTCAACTCCAGCGCGCAGCCGCTGCAGCGCAAGCTGTCCCCTGAGCTTGCTTCCAAGGCGTCCAAAATCCCCAAGGTCTCCTACATCAATGACGAGCCCGGCTTCCGCTGGGCGTTGCTCCAGGACAAGATGGCCTTTGACAAGCTCCACGAGGGCATCTGCAAGTTCGCCGATGACGCGGACGCGCTCAAGGAGATCATTGCGAAGCATCTGTAAACGCGGGGGGAGAGGATGCCGGCGTGCGGTCGCCTTATCCGCGCGCACTCCCATGTCATCCCGCGGCCGCGGCGCGTGAGGAGCATGGGCGAACAAGTCGTGGCGCTACCAGGAACTGGCCGTGGGCCGTCTAGTGACAGCTTGCGGTGCCCTCCGACCCGTCCACAGGCGTTGTAGTGTGTCTCAGTGTTCTATTTCGCATTGCAGTGTGTGTCTCAGCCCCCAGTTCGCATTGCATAGTGTGTCGCCGTCTCCCAGGTCGCATCTCTACTGTACACGCGGGCAGGGACCGATGCCATGTCTTTCCCCCTCCGCCCGCCCTTTCCCCTCGCCCCCGCTATATTCTCCTCACGACCGACGGTCCGACGCCGGAGGCGCCGGGGGGTCCGCATTCAGCGTCGCCGGGTCCAGGGGCGCCGCAGGGCGCTCGGCTGCAGGAGGCGGCGCGGGCCATGGATGCATGGCGCTCGCGGGCGGGACTTCCCCACTGCCCTGCGCCTGCCCGCGGCGGAGGGCGCGGAACTGGTTTTCGCGCCACCACCAAGCGCGCGCATGGGAGAGGTGGCCATGCGGCGGCTTCCCAGAAGCGCCGCCTTCGCCCGAGAGGCCGACGCGGCGCGCCTTGCGGAGGCGGCGGAGCCCTGCAATGACAATGACCGCGGCCATGACATAGGCCACCGCGGTCATCGCATAGAACGCGGAGGGGTGCGACTCGAAATGCGACGTCAGGTTCATGCCGAAAAGGCCGACGAAAAGCGTCGCGGCGGACACGCCGAGCGTAATGATGCTCGTGCGCAGGTCGAGCGCCAGCAGCCGGTTCCGATTGCCTGCGGTGAGCGTGGCGGCCGCGCAGACGCACTGTCCAGAATCAACTCGACGATCTCCTGGGTATTGTTCACGTTCGCGTGGATCTGCTCGATCTCCGCAATGACCTCCTCGACCTGCTTCTCGAAGCTCTCGAGAAGCAGCTCGAGCTCCTCCAGATTGCTCTTGTTCGTGCGCGCGTGCCCGCGCTTCGCGTCCACGAGGTACATCTGTCGTCAGCGTGGGCCGCCCGGGGCGCGCGCACCAGCGCCATATCGTCGTCGTTCTCGAGCACCTCGTTCACCGCCACCTTCACGCCGCGGCTGCGGCTGAGGAACGCGTTCAGCTTGCGCGACACCTGCAGAAGCATCCGCAGCTTTTCCCGGTCGATGTCGTCCTCGAGCGACTCGAGGAGGTCGTCCACGACAATGCGCAGCCAGCCGAGCTCCGTGCGGAGCGCGTCCAGGACGCTGGCGAAAATGGACTCGAGCGCGCGGAACTCGTACGGGAGCGACGACGTATTCGACCGCAGGTTGTACTCGAGGTTGTATACGAACGCAGAGTGCAGCCGGGAGTCCGTCTGCCCGTAGCTGTCGAAGAGCAGGACCGCGTCCGGCTTGATCAGCGCGCGAATATGCAGGATATTGATGAGGATCCCGCTGCGCCGCGCGAGGATCGTCGGCACAAGGTTCGGTACGCGCGAGTCGATCTTGCGCAGGTCGCGTGGCTCCAGGCCGTGGTGTGAGCAGAGCTCCGTCTTCCGGAACAGGCCGGAGATCGTCTTGATCGTCCCGTGCGAGTCGAGCACCGTGCAGCGCAGCAGAATATTCGGCGAGATCTGCGTCGTCCCAATGCCCGACAGCGGTGCGTAGGTGTCGCGCAGGTGCGCGCTGTCCGCGGGCGCCCCCGCGCTGCTCCCTGCGAACCGGCGCGCCATCCCCCCCCATGGGCTCGGCGGCACCCACCGCACGCGCGCGGCGGGTGCGCGGGCTGCGCCTATCCAGATGTCGACGCACGCGCGTGCGTGAGGCACGGCCGCGCGGCGCCCGCCCGCCGCGCACACGAACGACGCGACCGACCGCACGCTCATCGCACCTGGTCGCCGGCACGCAGCGGCGCGGGCGCCGATCTCTGTGGAGGGCCGCCACGTGCGCGGGGATCGGCGTCGCGCCGACAGTGCATTGGGTGGCGCGGCGCGCCGACGCACCGCGCCGCCATGCCGAGTGCTCAGCCGGCGACAGGGGCCGCGCGCACGGCGTGCTGGCTCCCGTGCGGGGATGTTCGTGCGCCGCTTGCGCTGCACACGGCGGCGACTCTCACTGCGGGTGTGTGTCCGTGCACGGAGTGCTCACCGCAGGCGTCGTGCAGCGCGGCGACGCGTCCGCCATCGGCGCCGTGTTTACGTGTGGCGACGCAGTCCCGTGGACGATTTCGAACGCATACTACGACGCAGACGTCGCCTTCCGATATGCGCGAGATGATGCCGGATCCTGTGCGGCCGTGCTTCTTATTGTCGACTGCGACTTGGTGCGTGTGGTGAACGCGCAGACTGACGAACAGCCGCCGGATGCCCACCGCGAGCTGCTCGCGGCGCTGCCTTTTCATGGGCAGGACATCCCGATCGCCGTTGCTGTGGCGGTGCCCAGCACAAAGCAGGCGTCGTCCTATATGGACGCGCATGCGGACGCGGTGTACGCAGAGTTCGGCTGGGAGTATGTCGACCTGGCCGACGACGAACACGGGCATCCCGTCGCCCGGCTACGAGACGCACTCATGGCGCACATGTGGCACGGTATGAGGGAGAAAAGGGGGCGCAGACGGGGGGAGGCAACGCCGCGCGTGCGTGGCGGAGACATGGACGCGGCGGCGAAGGGGGGGGGAAGCGGCAGTGCGCCCGCGCACCAGCCGCGGCTGGAAGACACACGCCGTGGCGACGGCGCAGAAGACGCGGGGAGTAGCGGCGGCCGTGCGGGGGCACTTGCCGCAGACGCCTCTGCGGACTACGGGACCGACGCCGCCTCGGCTCACCCCGCACAACTCCCGCTCCCGCCCGCGCCCCCCGCCATGTACCGCGAGCTGGACCGCTTCCTGGATGCTGACGGGTGGCCGCACAGGACGGGGGCACAGCCGCAGAGTGGTGCGCAGTTTGACGACGACTTTTCAGATTTCGTGGAGGCGCCCGCGCATCCGAGCACGGGGGAGACGAGCGGGGACGATGTCGAGGCAATCTGGAGAAGGTGGGGGATTACGGAGGACGATCAAGACAGTCCTGCCGTGTGGGCGCGCATGCGCGAAGACATGGCACGTGTGCGTGGGCTCCCTCTGGGGAGCACGCGGGAGCACGAGGCCGCTCTTGTTGCGCTTGCGGTTGCAAATGCGATGGGGGGGGGGAAGGAGGGCGAAGGGGGGGAGTGGGATGGGGAGGCGGGGGCGAAGGTGGATGGGGAGGCAGAGGCAGAGGCGGAGGGGGAGGGGAAGCGGGAGGGGGAGGGAGAGGAAGGGGACACGGGAGGGGCGGTAGAGTGAAGCGGGGGAAAGGGAAAGTGAGAGAGGGTAGGGAAAGGTGGGCGGAGAACAAGGGGGGGGGAGGAAAAGTGGGGGGGGAGGGGAAAATGAGGTGGGACGAGAACGGGGGCACATTCGGAATGGCGAGTAGGAAAGAGGACACTGCTGGCGAGAGAGCGGGCTTGAGAGGCGTCCGGGCCGTACGCACTTGCCGCGACCGTACAGGCATAGAGTGCGGTGGGAATGGGAGGGAGTGCGGTACAGAAGCGCAAGACTGGGAGCAGTGGGGTGGGCACGCGAAGGAGGGAGCGGGGAAAAAGCTGCGAAAGGGATGAGGCTACGGGGCGGATGACGCGGCAAGGCGGGCGATGCGGTGAGGCGGATGAAGCGCAACGAGAACATGGCCGGGCGCCGGCTGGTCGGGCAGGACAAGCGGCCGCTCGACAACCGTAGGGTGCACGCAAAGTACACGCGCCTCTGCATCCAACGCTTCCTCACCTTGCTGAACTCTGCCTTGCTAGCCGCATTCCCGCAGGACCAGCGTCTTATCTCGCCTCCCCTTGCTCTTGGTCCCTATTCCACGACCTTTTTTCGCGTGCGTGTTTCCGGTCCACTTTTCGTTTCCCTTTCCCCCACCCTCTCCCCATTCATTTTCCATCCAACCACGCTGCCCCTCTTTCTCCTTTCTCCCCCTCCTCCTCCCCCCTCTTTTCCCCCGTCTTCTTCCCGGTCTCCTACCCCTTTTTTTACGTCTTTTTCCCCGTCTCCTCCCCCTCTTCTCACCCGTCTTCTTCCTCGTCTCCTCCCCCGTATTCTCCCCTGTTTCTCCCTCCTCCTCCCCCCACTTCTCCCCCATCTTCTTCCCCGTCTCCTCCCCCGTATTCTCCCTTGTTTCCCTCCCCCCCTTTCCCCCCTTTTCCCCCGCTTCTCCCCCATATCCTCCTCCTTCTCTCTCCCCCCCTTTCCTTCCTCTTTTCCCCCGCTTCTCCACTATATCCCCCTCTTCCCTCCCGCCCCCTTTCCCAAACCTCCCATCCCCCCCCTTACAATCACACAGACCTAACACACTACAACAAAACTAGAGCGGTTGGTTAGAGGCCACGAGAGAACACCACATGTTACGGCGCAGTAAGCAGTGTAAGTAGCTGCTCCGCAACATCGTCGGGGGGAGGACAGTCTTCGTCCGCATGGAGGCCGGCAAGGTGCGAGGACCACGCGTCCAAGGGAACCATGAGCTTGAACTGGATGCGGCAGAGGAAGTATGACTCCATGCGGTTGAGCTCCGCAAGTGGAATGCCCGTCACTTCATACCACGTCTTGTTGAGGAACGTATTGTCGTCAAGGAACTTGTTCGCCATCATCAGCCCGAGTGTCAGCAGCTTGAACGGCGCGGTGCTCGGTGGCTCCGCGAGGAGCGCAAGCGCCGTGTCGCCGCGCGTTTCACCGCGTTCTTCCGCGACAATCGCGCGCAGCTGCCGCACATAATACAACGCAAGGAAGAGCGCCGCGGGAGACAGCAGTGTCTGCGCGAGCACCTGCCGCGTAAAGTGCCGAAACGCGGGATTCACGTCGCCCTGCAGCGGCTGCTCGCGGTTCACCGGCGTGCGTGGGCGCCGCGCGGTGCCCGACGACCGACGCCGCCCGCGCGGCGCATGCGTCGGCGGGCACTGTGCCAGCGAGGGGAACGTGTGCTGCTGCCAGGCGCCGTCGCCCGCGTCGTCCACGTCGAGGAGCGCAAACGAGTCGACGACCGCGTCGCCTGCATCCCCACACGCGTCCGCGCCGCGCACATCCGCGTCCTCTTCGCGCAGTATGTTCACCGCGTCGAAGTGCGGCGTCGCTGGCAGGCTCGCGACGGAGAGCACCGCGGGACTCATACGCGCCGGGGTCTGCGGCTCGGATGTGCTCACCGACGACGACGCCGGCGACGCGTTCGATGCGGCCACCGGCGGGCCGCGAGGGCGCCCGCCCCGGCTCGGCGTGCAGCGCGAGGGGGCGAGAGACGGCACGGAGTCCGCGAGGCTGTCCCGGTCGTCGTCCGTCGCGGAGACCTGGAGCTCCCGGGGCGTGCGGGCGTCCGGGCGCCGCAGAGCAACGAACTCGGACGTGGCCCTCCACAGCGCCTCCGCCCCGAAGCCCGCAAACGGCACCGCGGTGTCCACCACGTCCGCGGGCGGCGTCCGCGGCCTGTTGTTCGCCCCCGTCTCCTCGACGTGCTCCGCGCCGCTGCAGTGCCCAGCGCCCGCCACTGGCGGCGGCACCGACAGTGACATCTCCTCGCGCGTCGGCGGCGCCCACACGAGCGGCGTCTGCGTCCGCGTCCACGGCCACTGCGGCTGTGGCAACTCCGGCTGCGGCGGCCACGACGGCTGCCACATGGCGTGCTGTGGCAATGCCATTGCTGGTGCCATAGACGGCGCGCCGCCCGCGGGGAGAGCGGCGGCGCCCATGCCGTACGCATACGGGTGCTGGGGCGCGGTCTGGCTGAACGGCAGCGGCCCGCCGTCGGGGATGGCCGTCCCCAGCGGCACCGCGGCGCCGCCGGGGACCGGCGCGGCATGCAGCATCGGCATGCTCCCTGCCATGTGTGCTGCCCCCGGGTCGGGCTCCGTGCCTGGGTACAGATTCCAGGCACCCCCTTGCGGTGGCGGGAATACCGACGCGGCCACCGGCACACACGCGCCCGTCGGCAGCATCCCGTACGGATGCGGCGGACGGATCCATGCAGGGCCACACAGCCCCGCGCCTGCGTGCGAAGCCGACGGCGCATCCCAGCGGGTGCGTGCCGCATTCATGCGCGGCGCCGGAGGGGCACAGAATAGCATGGCGGAGGGCGGGGCGGCGAGGAGCGGCGCTGGGAAGGCGCCGGTGGCGCCGGCGTCTCCAGGGGGGGCGCCACTGCCACACAGCGCAAACCCGGGCGCAGGATACGCGCTGCCTGGCACATGCGCATGTGGGTATGTGCCCCAGCATGCGGCGCGGCGGGCCGCTGCGTCGGCGCCGTCATGCGCCGCGTCGACAGAGAGCATGGAGGCAGACGGAGGAAGATGCCAACGGCGACGCTTCGGCGCACGAGCGGTGAGCGTTCGTGCTAGCCGAGCAGTGCGCAGCACAGGCTGCTCAGATTCCACGCCGAGACACCCGGCCGTACGTGCGTCTCCTTCTCCCAGCGTTCAGTTCGTGTTCAGTCGTCTGGTCGCTGCTCGAGGCGCTGCTGATTGATTTTTGTCGGACAGGACGAGCCGCCGTACTGCGCGCCGACAAAAGCGTATCTCGGCCGACGCGGCCTCGTGCCGTGCGGCGCCTGCGCCGTCTCCGTTATGGCGCACGGCGCCGCGGAGGACGCCGCGCGCGCCGCGGACAGCGGCGCGTATGTGCGCCGCACCTACGCGCACTTTGCGCGCGTCGGTGTGCCGCTCGATGGTGCTGTCGACGGCGTCGAGCACACGCGCCACAGGCACCCCCCGCCCGCGTGGGACGCCCCGCCACGCCCGCGTGCGCCACTCACCGCGGACGCGCGCGCGGCGGACCTGGCTGCGTGCGCGCGTCTCGACCGGTATGGCTTCTTCGATACTGGCGGGTCCACGGCGGGGCCGCGCACTGCCGATGCCCGCGCCGTCGTGCTTCCGGCGTGGGCGCTCAGCGGGAAGCGGCGGTGGCCGCGTCGGCGATCACGGCCTCATCACACCCTCTCACCAGCGGCTGTCCACGAGGCACACGCCGCGCGCGAGCGCCGCCTGCATGCGAAAGAGGTCCAGCGCCAGATGAAGTGGAGCGTGGTGGATCTCCCGGGTGGCCGAGCGCTGTCCCCCGCCGCCGCCGAGCTGCTCCGCCGCCGGGTGTACAAGGGCGTGCCGGACGCGTGGCGAGGGCGGGTGTGGCGGGGGGCTCTAGGGGTGGGGTGGGAGCATGGGGCGAGGCCGCGGTCGGAGCACGGGGCGGCGCGCGGGGGTGCTGGGGTGCCGGACGGCGGCGAGGGGGGGGCGGTGGACCCGCGTGCGGATGCGCCGCAGCAGCCGCCGCCGCCGCTGGACGCGCTCGCCACCGTGCCCAGCGCGCACGACGTGCAGATCGACCTGGACGTCCCGCGCACGATCCGTGGTCACCGCCTCTTCTGCACACGGTACGGCGAGGGGCAGTGCGCGCTGTTTGCGCTGCTGCATGCGGCGAGCGTGCAGTTTCCTGCGTGTGGGTACTGCCAGGGGATGGGATCGCTGGCAGCCGTGCTCCTCATGTACATGACGCCGCCAGAGGCGCACGCCGCGCTGACGTACATGCTTGCAGAGTACGGCTATGTGTGTGTGTACGCGCATGGGTTCCCGGGGCTGTACGAAGACTTTGCCGTGCTTACCGCACTGCTCGGGGAGCTCGCGCCGGAGGCGGCCGCCTACATGGCGTCCGAAGGCCTCGAGCCCAGCGCGTATGCGACGCCGTGGCTCATGACGATCTTTTCCAGCGTCCTCCCGTTCCACACGCAGCTGCGCGTCTGGGACGCACTCCTCCTCGACGGGCGCGACGTCCCCATTCTCGTCGCCGTCGCGCTTGTCCGTGCCCTCTATGCGCAGCGGCACACGACGCCGCCGCCACCGGACTGGTTCCTCGAGTCGCTCAGTGCGCCGCTGCTCGTGGAGGAGGACGATGCGCTTCTCTCCTGGGTGCAGCGCGCGATGGACAGCCCCCGCGTGCGGTCCTGCATCGACGCGGCGAGGGGGCGCGCGGTGCGCGGCGGGTGAATGCGGTGCGTGCGCCACGCGCACGCGGCGGGGGCGGGTGCCGCGCGATGCAGCGTCGGGGGCGTGCTGCGGACAGCCGGTGGGCGCACGCACGCCGCTGCCGCACGCCCCCCTAAACAAGATATATACCGAAATAGCCCCCCCCCCTACACGGGCAGCCCCCCCCCCCCTCCCCTCCACTCGACCTCCACTCAGCACGGACGCCCGCCGCAGCGGTGATGACGGAAGAAGTAGGCGCTATGGGCGCGGGGCGGGCGCCGCGGCTGTCCGAGTTATGTCTCCGCGGTGCGCAGGACTGCACGCCGTGTGCTCACGATGCAGTAATCTTGCGCCACATCTCCGGTGCGCCGCGGCATGGCGACGTCTCACCGTAGCGCTCCGGGACGTGGGAGATATGCCGTACCGCCTCGTCCGCCCGCTCCTCCAGCAGTGCCGCCCGGAGCAGCTGCGTGTGATCGAGGACGCATCTCCGGTTTGTGCTCTGTGTCGCGCGCTGACGGCAGCACCTCACGCCCAATATCGACGGTATGCCGCGTTATCCTCCGCTGAGTCCAGAAATATGGCGCCGCGCGTGTGTGCGGGACTTTGCCGAGCTCCGGCGCATGGACACGGATGGATCGCTACAGCCGCGTCCGAGCTGGCGCGCGCTCTACGAGGTCCGTGCCGCGACTGCGTGCTCATCCCCAGGAGAAACAGCAGCAGACGGAAGAAGCCAAGGCGCTCGCGACGGCGAAAATTAAGGGCCGGTACGCGGAGCATTGCGCGGAGAAAGCCGCGAAGCGCCTTGTTGTCTCGGACACTGCACTCCCGCACGGCCGCGCGCGCAAGCGCGCCGCACCAGTGCCCCCGCGCAGCGCTCTTCAGACCAAGGGGCAGGCGATCCTTGCGCGTGCGCGCGAAGGCACCGCCAAACAGCGGCGAATGACGCTCGTGCCGCCGCGTGGGCTAGCGGCACGCGGAGCAGAGGGTCCGGGTGGTTCTGCAGGGGACCGGGGCCGCGCCGCATCGCGCGGCATGAGGCCGCCGTGAGGGCGGTTCATCGAGCGTCCGTCAGACGGTGGGGCGATGGGGGTAGGAAATTTGGGCTATGCCGGCGCGTGGGCGTGGCTGAACCGCAGCGCGCACATCTGCGCTTGCCCCCGCGGCTGCGCCGCAGCGACGGGAATGTGCGCTCCTATCGTGCGCGGACTGGATGCGGACGAGAGGCACTTGAACGAGACATGCGCCGACACGCGCGCCAGACGCCGCGCGCGTTCCCAGTAGCGACGAGACACCTGGCGTTTCTCACTGTGCACCCCTGTGTCCCCCCGATGCGCCGCACCCACGCGCGCGCCCCCCTTGCGTGCCGCGCGCAGGTGGTGTATTGCCGGCGGCGCACGCAGCGGCAGCTGCCCTCCACACGCAGCGGTGCCACGGCCTTAGGGCGCACCGCCGGCGGCGTGCGCAGCGGCTGCCGCCCTCCACACGCAACGATGCCACGTGACACCACTACGTCGGACGCGCCCGCAGGGCCAGTCGACACCTGCGGATGTCGTTCAACTTTGAATGGCCGACATTCTCCGCCGAGTTCTACGAGGATGCGAAATCGACGCTGACCACCGCGCTGAATCGGGGGCCGAAGCCGAAGGTGATCGTCGGCGACATCCGCGTGCAGGAGTTGCACATGGGGACGATTGTGCGTGCGCGCGAGGCGCACTGACCGCAGCCGCCGGAGCTGGAGATTCTCGAGATCGGTGACCTGAGCAAGGAACGGTTCCGCGGAATCTTCCGGCTGATGTACGCGGGCGATGCGCATCTCGAGATGTCGACCGAGGTGCAGGCGAACCCGCTCGCGCGTCCAGCGTCCGCGGAGAGGAGCCTCTTCTCGAGTGCGGCGGCATCCCGCCGGATGCTGTTTGCCGCGACGCCGCTCACCGTGCCGATGCGCGTCCGCCTCTCCGCGGTAAAGCTGCGCGCGATTGTCGTCCTGGTCGTCTCGCAGACGAAAGGGGTCACGCTCGTGTTCAAGAACGACCCACTGGAGAGCGTGTCAGTGAGCTCCACCTTCGACAGCATCGGCGTCATCCAGAAGTACCTCCAGGAGGAGATTGAGGCGCAGCTCCGCGAAATGTTTCGCGAGGACCTCCCGAGCATTGTCCACGGCCTCTCGCAGCAGTGGCTGCGCGGCGACGCGCGGGCCGCGCCGCCGCCGCCTCCGACGCCGCCACCTCCGCGGCGTCCGGCGTCGGAGCCGCGCGCGGACCGCGCTGTGCCTGCGCCGTGGTCGGACGAGGGCGACATTGCGCCGCCGCTTGCACTGCTCGCGCTCGAGGACGCGAGCGTGTCTCAGTCTACGGTCGCCGCGTCACGCCTCGCGCACATGTCCCTCGCGGGGCAGAGCCCGCGCGGACTCAAGGACCTGTTCCACGGGCCGCGGACGCCTCCATCACCGACGCACGCGGGCGCCCGCGCCGAGGACGATGCGGCCGCATGTGCGCGGACGTTCCACACGACGAGCCGCATCCGTCCGTCGGCCACGGCTGCCGCCGCGAGTCTGCCGACGGCGCCGGAGAAGCACGCGTCTCCAGCGCACGTCGGCAGCGTGGACCTCCCCGCGCATCTCGCAGGGCTGCTGCGTTCCAACCACACGCTGAGCCCATACACCCGCACGCCACGGCACATTGCCGTCCGCACAGCGCCCGGATCACGTGCGGGTGCGCCACGCACGGGGCGGAACGCGGCACGCCAGCGGCGCACGTTTCGGCTCCGCGGGACGACGGCGGACGCCGGGGATACGGAGAAGGAAGACTGGGCGAACGAGCGGGGATGATGCTGCGGCCTCCGTGGCGCAAGGGGGGGGGGGGGGGGGGGGCGCGGAAACGCGGGCGCGGCGAAGGCGCCGCGAGCGCGGGGTGATTTCCGCTTTTATGCGTGCGCTCCAGGAGTGGGGACAGTTCCGAGTGGAGGGCATTCATGCACCAACGCCACTGGATTTTCGGCGCAGTTCCGGACGGAATTACTATATATACCCCTGGGCATTGGGAGTGGCGCCTGAGGCTGGCACCTGGCGCATCTGCCACATGCGCTTGCATCTCTGGATGAAGTCTCGTGCCCCCTTCCCCCCCCTTCGCCCGCGTGGTTCGCTCAGCGCGCTCTATCCGGAAGGGCAGTGTGATGGGAACCCCATTCAACGCGGTTTTCGTCAAGCGAGCCTTGTGAACAGATTCACATGTGCCGCTCCCATGCCCGACAGCCCTTGTGGACAGAGTCACATGTGCCGCTCCCATACCCAACAGCCCCCTTCGCCCCCTCCCTTCCATTACAATAGGTATACCGGGTCTAGTATCGCTGGCTTCAGCGCGAAACGCGCCGCCGCAGCGTCCACCGCCTTCTGCTCAAGCACCAGGGTTGGCTCACGACTCGGAGCGGCGCCCATTCCGCCCCGTGGCTCCACACCGTCGTGCGTGCTCTCGCACACGGGGCGCTCCGCCTCTGCATCCATGCGCTCGAGAAGGCCCGCATGCGCGAGTGCAAGCGTGGCGTCCTCAACGCGCAAGCCCGCTGCTGCCGCGATGCGGGCGAGCGTCGTTTGGGACGGCATCGGGACGACTGGAGCGTCCGCCGCGTCCGGCAGCGCGCCCTTCTCCCCCAGTTCACCCGCCCAGCCGCGCTGCGTACGGAGCGGTGGGCGCCGCGACAGGGTGCTGCGCGGAGCGCACGCCGCCTCGCCGGCGAGGACGGCGCGCACAGCATCCGCGCCGGGGCCCGTCCCAATGAACGCGCGCTGCAGCGCGCGGAGAAGCGTCGCGGTCCAGAAGGAAATATAGCCCTTCAGGCCGAGCTCGGAGAGCGGGCGCTCCGGCGTGCCGGCAACGCCCGCGCGCTGCGACGCCACGTAACTGTACTCCATGAGGAGCGTGCCGTATCCGCGCCGCTGGTACGGAGGGAAGACGACGATGCAGGCAAGGTTGTAGTCGTCGTACGAGAGCTTCTCTTTCGAAAAGAAGCCCAGGACGTGGTCGAACTGGCTCGTTGCATCCGTCAGCACGTAGCACAGGAACGGATCTACGTCGAAGAAGATCGTCTTGTGGTCGATGAACAGCTTGCCGAACAGGCACAGATTCTGTGTATACAGCGTCTCCGCGGCGCCGTCGACCTCCCATATGATGTGCGCCCCGCGCTGGTATACCTTGCGTCCCGGTGGACGGCAGTGCGTGCATGTGCGTCTGTGCGTGTAGAGAGCGCGCGCGGTCTGCATGTACTTGAAGCACCCTGCACACACCCACAAGTTGCATGGCGTATCGGTATGCTTGCGCTCCTCGCCATTGTCCAGCGGGTACGGACTTGCGTACCACGCGCGGATATCGTATTCGTCGAACACAACACTGGCGTCAGGCACGGCACCGCGGCGAGACGGGCGGCACAGCCCGCGGACAGACAGGGGCGGGGGCGGAGAACGAGGAGGGGGCGCGCAGCGCGATGAGAGCGCGCGGATGGCGCGTTCGCAAGCGAGCGCCGCGCGGCACGGGGGTACATACCGATCAACGTTCCGCGCGCTCGCCGCCACGCGCACAGCGTCTGCGCGCAGAGCCTGCGGGGGCATGGAAAAGCGGGCGCAAGTCTGGGGGTGGCGAGGGGGAGGCATTGTGGAGGCCCAGTGGAGGCCGCGTGACAGCGCGCCTGCATCGGTCCGCCACCGACGCTCCTGCGATGTCGGAGGCGTTCCCGAATCCGTTCGACCCGCCGGCCGCGCCGGCGCAAGCGCCCACCGATGACGAAGATGAGCTCGCGCGTGCATTGCGCGAGTCTCTTGCGGTGCAGCGCGAGGAGGATTCGCGGCATCAGGCGCGGGAGCGTGCCGAGATCCAGACGGCGATCGCGGCGAGCGAAGCGGAGGCACAGCGGCGCCCGATGGACGAGTCGCAGAGTCTGCAGGACGTGCTCGAGTCGTCTCGCATGGAGGCGCTCCGCGACTCGCAGCGGCGCGAGTCCGAGAGGCAGCGCCTCACCCGCCTGGAACGCGAAGTCATGGAGCAGAGCCGCCGCGAGCACGAGGGGCGCCAGTCGTCCGGGACGCAGCACATGCACGGTGCACCGCGGTGGCCTGCGGATGCGCGGTCGCCGGAGCTGCGGCTCAGTGCGCCCGGCCCCGAGGGTTCCCATCGCCGCGGGGCGGCGGCGGACAGTGCAGCGGAGCGTGACTGCACGCGTGGGGACGGCGGAATTGGCAGAGGACGTGCGCGCACTGGCGCGGACGCGTCCGCACCGACGACAGCGTCCGCACC
Source organism: Malassezia sp. CBS 17886 (assembly GCA_029542825.1). Lineage (NCBI taxonomy): Eukaryota > Fungi > Basidiomycota > Malasseziomycetes > Malasseziales > Malasseziaceae > Malassezia > Malassezia sp. CBS 17886. Next base: position 808,200 of record CP119887.1, on the reverse strand, counting down.
GCCCGCCCAACAGGCCGCGGCGGACGACGCACCACACCATGCCCTCCTGGACCTCGACGAGGTGCCGTCTGTCCCTCCGCCTTCGTACACGGCACACGTCGCGCAGGCCGACGGCGCGCGCGGCGGTGCCGCGCCGCCCAGCACGGGGCTACCTACGCGTGCGAGTGGAAGCGTGCGGGAGTATGCCGCCGCGCCTGCGCTGGGCACGCTGCCACCGGCGGCTGCGCTGCACGCGCAGGCGCGGCAGCCAACACCGCCGGCCTCCCTCGAGGCGGCGCGCGCTGACGACGTGATGCCGAACCCACACGCACGCGCGGACGCTGGCCGTGCCGCAGGGACGGGGCAGCCGCATCCGGCGGTCCGTGCGGGCGCGCGTCCGTCCCCCCCCGCGCAGACACACGCTCCGCTGCCAGCGCACGCGCAGCCCTGTCGGCCAGCAGACGTGCAGCAGAGCCTGGGTGCGGCCGGCCATGCACGCGCGGCGCCCCCCTGCATCTCCCGCACGATTATGCAGCCGGGCGCCCCAGATCCGATGCATGTGACGCAGCCCATGGGAAGCGCGGCGGAGCCGCCAGACGAGACATGTCCCGCTGCACCAGAGTCCATGCAGCGAATGCCCGGTGCGATGCCCGATGCACTGGGCCCGAGTGCGGCGCGGAGAGAGGACGAGGATGCGTCCTCATCCACGGACACGGTGTATCCCCCCGAAAATATAAACGGGCAGCCGGCGCTGCGCGGCGTCCAGTTTGGATGGACGCCGGACCCGCTCGAGCCTGCGCTGTATGTGACAAACAGGAGCGCACGCGTCCTGTTCGCGCGCCCACTCGTTCATGAGCCGCCCGCGCTCCCGCCGGCGGGTGGCGCTGGCGAGGGGGAGCTGGAGCTGTACTTCCCCGACACGGTCGAGCTGCCCGGCGCGGGCGAGGGGACGAGCCCATGGTTCGTACTGCGGACGTATTCGTGGAAGGTGCTCCTGAAGGCCATCGCATGGTACGGCAAGACGACGATCTCGTGCACAGGTGCCGAGTCCAAGCTGCACATGGAGCTCGCATTCTCCGTCCCGCGGCGCGTCGACTCGTACAACCCCGCGTTCGCGCGCGGCACGCCCGAGGACGGCGGCGGCACCATGCCGTCGTTCGCGAGCGTCGCGATGGCGCGCGCGGACGTGGCGCCACCGCCCGCGTCTACGCGCTCCCTCGAGGCGTTCTCCATCTCGCACAATGCTGCGTGCACCACCGTGTCGCTGCAGGTACACCCAATTGCGCTGCCGACGACACTCGTGACCCTTGCGCAGACGCTGCATTCCGCGCCGCACCTGAGCAGTGCGCCCGCGCTGCGCGAGCTGCGGCAGGTGATCGCGCGCCAGGACGAGTGGCTCGAGTCGCGCCGCAGTGTGCTGACGCAGCGCGCAGGCCGCACGGGGAGCGCGGACACCCTGGAGCTGGCGCTCCTCAACAACCAGCTCTCGCTCCTCTCCCAGGCGCACATTGCCAGTGCCCCCGCAGACGAGGAGCCCCACGGCGCTCGCGACCACCTGCGGCAGCGCGTGCGCAAGACGTTTGCGCGGTGGAACGGGGGGGCCACGAGCTCGGAGGACCTCGCTTCGTGGATTACGCCCTTTGATGTTGCGTCGCACCAGCCGGGTGGGGGTGGGGTAGGGGAAGGCGAGGGGGGATGAGTGGGGGGGGGGTACAGGAACGGTGGTTTGACGGGTAGTGGGAGATCCGATCGGAACGGTGTGTGTACGAGAGGCGGAACGGTGTAATGGCGGGGAGACATCAACGGATAGCAACTGTATGCCTACCACAGGTGCACGGAAAGCAAGTGCGAACAAGTTCAACCGCGCTGAAAACCAAGGGAGTGCTTACAAGACGTGCAGCCGGCGCGCGCATGAACCCCCCCTCCCTCCACACACCACACTCGCATGCGGGCCCTTGTCTACAGGCTGTGGACGGCTTCCCACGTAGCCCCTCCCCTGCGCCTATGTAAATAGCCATGCCCCCCTGCTCCACCCCCCCGCCCACCCAGTCCATGGCGCCTGCGCATCCACGCGCATCTCTCGCCTGCGCGCACGACCCACCTGCATGGGCGCATATTAATTACGCACATGTCCCCTCCGTCTTGGACGCGCAGGACATAGGGAAAGCGTCGCGGCGCCGACGCACGATGACGGTGCAGATCACGCTGCCGAACTGGGTCGTGCACCGTGCAGACGACAAGTCGAAGCGGACGACGATCTACTCGCTGTCCTTGCACCCGGACGGCTCGCGGCTCGCGACGGGAGGCATTGGTGGGTGGCATAACGGGCGCGTCTCATCGTCAGATACCAAGATCCGCATCTGGGCGACACAGCCGATCCTCGATGCGAACGCGGAGGCGGGCGACACTCCACGCCTGCTGAGCACGCTCTCGCGACACACAGGTGCAGTTCTCGCGGTGCGCTGGTCGCATTCCGGGCGCTTCCTTGCGTCGGGGTCCGACGACGCTGTGGCGGTCGTCTGGGACCTCGACGTGTCCGGAACGGGGTCCGGCCCCACGTTCGGGACGACGGAGATGAACGTGGAGCACTGGCGGCCGCACCGGCGTCTGCCGGGGCACGATTCGGACGTGACGGACCTCGCATGGGCACCGGCGGACGAGTACCTCGCGACGGTTGGACTCGACTCGATGGTGATGATCTGGTCCGGCGACACGTTTGAGCGTGTGCGCGCACTCCGCGGGCACCAGGGGTTCATCAAGGGCGTCTCGTTTGACCCGCTGGGGCAGTTCCTCGCGACCGCAGGCGACGACCGGAACGTGAAGGTGTGGCGCACGGAGGACTGGGGCCTGGAGGCTGTCGTCTCGGAGCCGTTCCGCCGCAGCCCCACGTCCACCTTCTTCCAGCGGCCATCCTGGACGCCGGACGGCTCGAACCTGCTTACCGCGAACGCGATGAATGGGCCCGTGTTCGTCGCGAGCATCGTGCAGCGGACCGCGTGGACGTTTCCGATCTCGCTCGTCGGCCACGAGAATGCGGTCACCGTGGCCGCCTGCAGTCCGCAGCTCTTCCGGAGCGAGGGGGGCGGCGGCGGCGTCGCATCCGTCGTCGCGCTCGGCGCGCAGGACCAGAACATCTCCGTGTGGCTCACGGGCGCGGCGCGCCCGGTCCTCGTCGCGCGCGGCATCTTTGAGCGCGGCGTCATGGACCTCTCCTGGTCCGCGGACGGGTACACGCTGTATGCCTGTTCGTCCGACGGCTCCGTCGCAGCGTTCGTCTTCTCCGTGGCGGACCTCGCGCCGACGCTGCCGGCGTCCGAGCTGTCCAAAATCCGCGCCGCGTACGGCCTCAAGGAGCGGGTGCGGACGATGCCCAGTGCGCTTCCTCGTCCGCTCAGCACGCAGCAGCCGCACACGCTCGCGCCGCGCCGCGTCGGCACGAACCGGCCCGCGCGGCTCACGCAGTGCGTCACCCGGAACAAGGACGGCCGCCGGCGCATAATTCCGACGCGCCTCGACGGCGGACACGCGGCGGTCGCCCAGCTCGAAGCGCCGGCGGAGGAGCCGCCGCCAGACGGCGCGGGTGCGGCGGACCCTATGGCGTCCGCGATGAAGCGCCGCGCGCCGCCCGACGAGGCTGCGCCGCCGTCGCTTCCGAAGCTCGTCCGCACCGAGTGCCGCTCGCATGGCCGCGTCGTCGGTGGCGACGTGCGGCGCGGCGCGGAGCCCGCGACCGAGCTTGTGCTCGCGCCCGCCATGCCGCTCCCCACCGCGCCACCCGCCACAGCGCCGCCGCTCACTGCCCCGCGCCTCACCGCGCCCCCCCTCTGGACGTCGCTGCACGTGCCCATAGACGGCGGCACGCTCGACGTGCGCAACCATGCGACTACGAAAGGTACGTCGCACAGCGTCGCGCCGCTCACCGGCGAGGCCCTTCGGAGATCGCGCTCCTCGGCGCGGACGGCAGCGCACAGTGGCTCGACTTCGTCCCGTCGCCGGTGGCGGCCGTGGCCGGGACCGCGTCGTTCGCCGCGGCGATGCTGCACGACAGGACACTCGTCTGGTACTCGCGCCGCGGGCGGCGCCTCGGGACCCTGGCGCTGGACGGCGTCTGTGTGCAGATGGATGCCGCGGGCTGCATCCTCGCCGTGCTTCTGCAGGACGGAAGCGTGCGTCGCTGGAATATGGCGGAGGCGCGCGAGCTGCCCGCGCCGGTGCGCGTCCCACATGTCGCGGACGACGCGGTGCATTCCTTCTTCGTGCATGTGAATGGGATCCCCGTCGTCGTCCTGCGGGACCGGCAAGAGGCATACGCGCTCGACCCGGCGAAGGGCGCGTTCGTCTGCATCGCGTCCGCGTGGTTCGCGGCGCACAGCCGCAGCTGGGACTCGCGCCTCCGCGGACGTGCCGCGGGCGCGGCGCGCGATGCCTCGCGCGAGCCGGTGCGCCTCGTGGAGAGCGAGCTGAATACGATGCTTGTTGACGGAGAGCGCGGCGCTGCGCCGCGTCCGGAAGTCACGCCGCGCGCGGCGCACGCGGACTTTGCGCTCGCCGTGACGTTGCGGCATCTCGAAACGCGCGTCGACGCGGCGCTCCTCCTGGACAGCCCGATCGAGTTCCGCCAAGGAATGCACGCCCTCGCGCGGAAGCTCGGTGAGGAGGGGCTTCGGGCGCAGGCGGAGGAGCTCTTGCGTCCGCTGCTGGGCCCTGTGTACTACCGGCCAGACGCGGACGAGCAGTGGGACCCCACCGTGTTGGGTATGAGCAAGGTGTGTTAGGGGGGAAAGTGCGGAATCGGCGCATTTTTTCGCGCGCAGCGTACTGACAGGTAGCGCGAGTTGCTGGGGTCTGTGCTGCAGACGATGGGCAAGGGTCGGCTACTGAACAGCCTCGTGCAGAGTTACCAGGAGGCGCTACGTGCGGTGCAGACGTAGGGGGGCGGCGGGGGGTGAAGGGGCAAGGAGAGGGGGCGAAGGGGGGAGAGGGGAGCAGAGAAAGGGGGAAGAAGGGGGAAAGAAAAAGGGGGGCACGACAGGAAAAGAAGGGGGAAAGAGTGCAGGAAAAATCGGAAGAAGCCAGCCGCACAACCGCCTCACAATGTGTCCCCATGCACCATATGTATAACCCCCCCTCCGTAACCTCATCTGTATACCACATTGCCACGCACCACGTGCAGGTGGGCCGCCCCTATCCTCCACCCCCCTCCCCCGGCACCCCGCCGCTGGACGGCCCGGAATGCAGGGACAGGGTGCGCAGGCCTGTGGAGGCACCGAGGGTTAGGGTTGCAGTAAAGGTGTATGTCGCCGGTGGCCATCCCGCAGCGATCTCCCCAGGCGCGCGCACAGTCGATGCCTTGCAAAAGCAGCACGCTGATGCGCGCGAGGACTCTCCCGATATATACCATATTGACTTGAACACCTAAATAAAACAAAGTCAGGGATCACCAAATGGTGTGGCCTCCGCTGACAATGATGTCCGCGCCGTTGCAGAAAGAAGACGCGTTACTGGCGAGCCAGACGGCGACACCGCGCAGCTCGTGAGGGCGGCCGATGCGGCCAAGCGGGTTTGCGTCGCTCCAGCGCTGGAGCATCTCGGGGTCCTCGTCAAGCTGGTTCGCCACGAGATTCGTGCAGATGTAACCCGGGGAAACCATGTTCACACGAATATCTGCCGGGCCCCACTCGGCCGCGAGGTTGCGGCCCAGCTGGAGCACCGCCGCCTTGCTCGTGTTGTACGCGACCCACTTCTGGTCCCGGTTTACCACTGTGCCGGACATCGAGGCAATCAGGATGATCGAGCCGTGCACGTCCGGCTGCGCGTACATCACCCGCGCGGCAGCCTGCGCGGTGATGAACACACCCATCGTGTTCACCTCCATGACCTTGCGGAATTCGTCCATCGGGTAGTTGATCGCAGGGTGTGTCTGCATGATACCTGCACACGCCACACACACATCAAGCGAGCCTGTGCCCGAGTGCATCATGACGAACCTCATGGCCTCGTTCATGTCCGTCTCGTTGGTCACATCCGCGGAGATGTACTCGATCTGGCGGTCGAGGCCGTGGCAGTGGTCCGCGACCAGCTTGAACTCATGGCTCGGCTCTGACGGCAGATCGATCACGTATACGTGCGCGCCCGCCTCGACGTACGCAAGCGCCATCTCCAGTCCGAGACCACGGTTTCCACCGGTGAGTACCGCCGTCTTGCCTTCGAGCGAAAACTCAGAAAAGATCGTTGTAGTGTGCTTGTCCATCGTGGCCGAGTTTTGCGATAGACTGCGCGTGAGTGGGCGAGGTGCGCCACACGTACATGGCATGCACACCGATGTTCTCGGAGGGTGGCGGCCGGCCCGGGTTTACTGGCATTTCATTTGGGCCGATGTTCCGACGCGGCGGCGGCGTCCACCGCTTCACCTCCTGCGTCGGCTGCGTCCAAAATGTGAATGAACGTGCAGCGATGCCCGCTGCAGTTAGCGCACTGCCGCGCACTGACGTACACGGAAAGGCCGATGCCCGCAAGGCACGCGACGCCGGGCGTACGAGAGAGGTAGGAAGGCAGCGCAGAGACACCATCAAGGTTCACGGACAAGAGGTTCCTAGGAATGTGTATTGGAGGTAGAAGGGGGAATCAGTGGCCGCCCGTCTTAGTAGAACGGCCGTGCACCCTGCGTCTGGATAGCCGACGTCGAACATGCATTGGGCCGGTCGGATATCGGTATGTAATTTGCGTCCCGCGCTGCTGATTTGCCGTCAAACGCCCCACGCACGTGTCCCTGCATCTGGGGCTATGCATGCGGCTGCGCACAGATGCAGCTCCGCAGGATACGTCATACCAGTGCACCTATGAATGCCCGTGTGACGACATTTCCTGTCACATGAGCACCGGGGTTTCTTCCTCGCATGCAGGTCACTGCCCCAGCGCGGATTCCTTGCATGTGGCGTGTCAAATGTTCGTATGGTACCTGCCGGCGTTCTTTGCGTCACGCAGGGACTGCATCGCGCTGACCGCGTCCGTGCACTTCAAAGCCGTCTGCACGTCCCTCTCTCGCACGAGCTGGAATGGGTTGTGCTCGTGCTCCTCCGCGAGCGTGTACACGCCTGTAGTTACGCCGCCGTTCCGCCGCGCGCGAACGTCATTCGCGAGCTGTTGGATCGCCTTCCGGTCCGGCAGCACGGCCGCGCTGAATGCCACGTTCGATTTCGTGTATTCTGCCGTTAGTATGCATGCGTAGAGACGTGCCATGTCCACAGTACACCAGAGTGTCCTGCGGCAGTCCTGCGAGCACTGTATTCAGCGCCTGGTCCATCTCCGCCGCGGTTCCCTGAAAGAAGCGCCCGCATCCTGAGATGAACAGGGTGTCGCTGTACGTCAGTACGGTGTGTTGGAGCACAAATCGTCGGGTGAGCACCCGCCCATCCTGGGCGCTCCTCTTTCGTCCCGCGACACTCACCCTGTAAACACGCCTCGCTTCTTTTCTCCGGCGGAACCTTCCCTGATCCCATGGCCAACGCGGGCGAGTTCGTCTTCCGACCGGGGGTCCTCGGCAAGAAAACAGATACTGTCGCGGGTGTGGCATGGCGTCGCATGCGCGGACACCTGCACAGGGGCTGTGCCGTCCCCGTCGTCGAAGAGCACAAATTTGTCCCCGTCTTTTACCACGTTCGACACGGCGGGGATATCCGCGGATCCACCCCATACAGGACGCCCTGGATACGCCGCATGGAAGTCCTCGTTACCGCCTGCATGGTCCATGTGCCCATGCGTGGTGATAGACCCAGTGATATCCTCGTTCCGCAAGCCAAGCGACTTGGCTGTGGCGCTTACTTTATCGACCTCGACCGGGTCCACGAACACGGCCTTCGGCGTGCCGGACGTCGGCGTCGACATGAGAATGTACGAGTAGTTGTCCTGCAGCACGGGCACAGGGACAATGCGCATGTTGCGGTGCTGATTCCAGAAAGGCCGGTAGAATGCAGGTCGTGTGAGGCGCCAAGCAGTGCGAAGCATGAAAAGCGATGGGGTCGCTGTCCGCCCCAGTCGGCCGTGTGGAGGGCATCTCGCAGCGCGGCTGCAGGGACGCATGACAATGCAGCAAATGGGGGGGGACGGCATGGGAATGCGGATGCGCTGGGCGGCACAGACAAATGGCGTGTGTGAGGACGCGCGACGCTGGGACGCGGGGCTGTATTCAACTCGCTAGAGCGGCGGGTATGGCATTACTGTACAGGATGCACGCGGCTATGTGGCTGGTCGAAGGCACGGCGACCGCAGCCGGACTCGGGGTAGGGGCAACTCTCGGTCGCGCGCGGCCGTGGGTCGAGGAACACGCCGCCGACACAAAACAAAGAGACCACCCGCTCCACGCTCTCAGCCGCATTGCAATTTTAGCCCGCCTCCGCACGCTCCATTAGTTATTCTGGCTAAACTTGTAGCCGCACTTGGGGCAGTCGTAGAATACTGTCGAGCCTTCATCGGCGCTGCGCAGTTGGAGCGTGTGGAAATTCATCTCCTCGTTGCCACACCCAGGGCACTTTTCCTTGATGGTCGCTTGTTCCGTGCCCTTCGCATCGCTCGCGCCGATCGTGTTGCTCACCAGCTGCCGCTTCTGCCGGAGGACCGAAGGGAACGCCGACGGGTGCGAGCGCGTGACAATCGAGAGGTTATCGTAGACTGGGATCAGGATAGGGATAATGCGCGTGACGTACTGCGGGCGTCCTGCGTGGAGCCACAGGGTGCACACTTAATGACATCGTCGTTCGTTGGCAGATCCAGCAGGGAGCCGCACGACGCGCAAAAAAGCAGCGATCCTATTTTGTCTGTCGGTGTTCAGTATGTCCGTGGTCCCCACGCACCTGGGACAACCGGCACTGCAGCCTCACTCATCGCACCTGCGTGTCGTACGCCAGCACACAGCGGCGCCCAGCAAAAAAAAGCACGTCACGTGCGGTCCCTGGTCTATACGCGGATATGGTAGAGGCGCTTGAGCTGCTCGCAGCTCGAGTACACCTCGGACTGGATCTTGGTGATCTTTGCGCGGTCGCCCTGGTGTGAGCAAAACCGGACACCCACGTACACCGAAACCGAAGAAGCCCTGTGCATCGAGCAGGCGGCGGCGTCTGTATTCGTGTGCATTCTCGCATTGGCGGTATAGCTCCTTCATCCATGCCTCCTCGACCCTCCGCTCGAAGGAGATGATTTCTGGCATTTTCTGCAGTATGCTGTTTGCGCGGTTTTTTCCAGGCACCTGTGCCACGAACGGATGGCGAGCCCACGCGGTAGGGTCCACGTAGTAGGAGACACCGCGGTCCATCGTCGTCCGCTGCGTCCGGTGGACGCTCGTGGGCTGCCAGCGGAAGTCTGGGTCTGCCGTGGAGAACAGCGCAGGCAGGTACGAGAGCAGGGAGAAAATGAGCAGGATGACAATCGGAAGTACCTGGAACCATGCCCCCGTCTGGTTCTCTGTTGTGCCCTGCCTGTTCCCAGCGCCGCGGGCACCCCGGAATGCTGCACCGCCCTGCGGCCGGTAGTACTGGGTGCGGAAGCCTGGGCCGCCGAATGTGAACGCCGGGCCGCGGCCGAACCCTGGCTGTGAGCGCGCGTCGGCGTCGCACCCACCGGAGCTCATACCGCCGCCGAAGAACATGTTGAACAGGTCCTCCGGGTTGATTTCCTGGCCCATCCCCGGATTCATGCGCGCGCTCGGCCCGAACCCCGCAAACGGGTTCTGCGCTGCTCCCGCCGCGGCGGACCCGAAGCGGCTGTCCGGGTCGCCACCGAACCGGTCGAATGCAGCGCGCTTGTCCTTGTCCGAGAGGACGGTGAACGCTTTGGACACGGCTGCGGTGAGCCGCGTCGCTGTCGCACCTACTCTTAAACGCCTCGTCCGCGCCCGGCGCACGGTTCTTGTCGGGATGCAGCTGAAGGGCGAGCTCCTGTGAGCCCGCGTGCACGCGCAGGCGTACCTTTTTGTACGACTTTTTCACGTCGCCGTCAGACGCGGACTTCTCCAGCTCGAGCACAGCGTAGAAATCGCTGCCCGCTCTTTTTACGCGGCGCACAATTTCCACCTGCTTCTGCGTATATTCCTTGTGATTCCCGTCACTGTCCGAGACGGTGGTGCGTGTGGTCGTGTTCCGATACATAGTGTCCACGGAGGGCCCCGACGACGGCGATGCGTCCGCCGCGCCACCACCGCCGCCCTGCGCCCCGTCCTTCTGGAGCCGTGAAAGCAGCAGCGTCGCTTCGGTCGTTGTGTGGATGGAGACGCTCTTGCGCACCCACTTGAGTGCGCCCTCCGTGTTTCCCCCGAGGTCGTGCTTGCGCGCGAGCTCGAGAGCCTTGCGCGCCTCTTCCTCCTCCATCCTGCTCAATGGTCGTCCGGAGAGCTAACGTGTCCGCGTGGCACACGCGTCCACATAGGTGCATAAATCCACAACATGTCCAGGGGACGCGGGGGAGGTGTGCTGAGAAGGGGGCAAAAAGGGAATGTACATATACGGCCGCCGCGCAGGCACCGCGCAGAAATGAATGCCTCCCACACACACACAAAATTGCGCCGGCTACCATCTATTAGAAGTAGCGGTCCATAAACTTGGTGGACGCCTCGACACCGAGGAAGACGGCGGCATTGGCGGGGAACGCACGCAGCATAGCAGGCCAGAAGCCCCTGAACAGCGCACCGACGCCGTCCACGGCGACGGTGCGGCGCGCGCAGTCGAGGACGCCCGAGTAGGTGCCCTCGGCCGCGCCCTGGTAGCGCGACTTGATCACGTCCGGCGGGATGGCAAATGCCCACATGGCCATACCCGCGATGCCGCCCGCGGTGATGGTGGTGCCGACGTTCAGGTGGTTCGGGTCCGCATCCTTCGGCGTGAGCGCACGCTTGGCGACCTCGTAGGCGGCAAAGTATGCAGCACTGCCGGGGCCATCGCGCGCGAGCGTCGCGCCGGTACCCTTGAAGATGGAGCGGAGACCACCCTGCTTGTACAACTGGCGGACGACGTCGGCGGGGCCGGTGTACCTGGGACCGCCGGCGTTCTGTCCCTGGAGCTGGAGCAGCACCTTGATGCGCTCCGCGGGGCCCGCGACAAGCACGGTCGGGATCGCGCTGAAGAAGCCGGCGAATGCGAGCTCACCCAGCGAGAGCTCCTTCGTCTTGCGGTGCGGCGTCCCCGCGTACACAAGCTTCTTCCCGAGATCGTAGGACCAGAACGAGATAGCGAAGATCGGCGTGACACCGATCAGAGGAGGGCCCATGCCGCGGTACAGCCCGGCAATGCCGTCCGCCTTCACAGTCTTCTTGATCACATCGAGCGAGCCTGTGTAGGTGCCCGGGGACGCGGTCTGCAGACGGGTCTTCACCAGGTCGAACGGGTGTCCGACAAGGATGGCGCACACACCGCCGAAGCCGCCGGAGAGGAACGACTTGACTGAGGTCGCGAGACTGTGCGAGGCCTGCTGGAACTCGATGTTATTGTCCGCCAGATCGTCCGCCATGCTGGTGTGGAGAAAAAAGGCCGTCTTCGCGCTCCGGAGCGTGCATGCCCCGGGCCGGCGCCACGTGGCGCCGGCCACGTGCGGACGGCCTATGGCGCGTGCACCGCGGCTGGCGTCGACACCAGCTGCCGGCGCCGTGATGGCGGACACGTTCCAGACGATCCCCGAGTTCTTCGAGGTCGATCTTGCGGAGAGTTTGCTCTCCCGCACAGAGACGCTTGCCTCGTTCCGCGAGCTCGGCCCGCCGGACCTGTGCCATGTGCTCAAGTCGAACGGGCGCCGCGACGTCGGCTCGTACCACTATGTGAGCGGCGTCGACGCGAGCTCCAGCGCGACACTCGCGACGTACATCACGAGCCTCGCATACGAGCTCGACCACCATGCCGCGTGGTTTTCGGGGAAGAGCCAGTACAAGCTGAAGGGCGGCGTGTACTGCTGCTTCAACGCATTCTCCCGCGCCGACCTGCGCGTCGAAGTGTGCATCCCTGGCAGCGTGCAGACATATGTCGTCAACGTGCGCGGCGAGCGGCACGAGGCGACGCCCGAGATCTGGCAGGAGACGTATCTGTCCGCGGTGCTGCGCGCGATCCTGTACTCGGACGACGCGAACTACCGCCTTGCCGGCTACCGCAAGCTCGATCCGATCCCAACCACGGACCACGAAGTGCGCTTCCTGCTCGCGGCGGAGAACCTCTTCTTTAAGGGCTGGCAGCTCGGCAGCGAGCCGGAGATCCAAGTCGCGACGATCGTCCACAACCATCTCTCCGCAGGCATCCTCAAGTACTTTGGCGACACCGAGCGCTATGAGCAGGCGGTGAATCTGTTCGAGAAGCTGTGGGCCCGCGAGCCAGAGGTCGCCGCGCTCGTCGCGCAGGCGTACCTTGGGATGAGCCAGGAGATGAAGGCCGTCCAGATCATGCACCGTTCCCTACAGCAGAACCCACACAGCTACGTCCTGCTCCACGTGCAGGCGGACTTCCTGCGCCGCAAGGGGCAGCTCGCGTGGGCGATCGAGCTCGCGAAGCAGGCGGTGAACTGTGCGCCGAGTGAGTTCATTACGTGGTACAAGCTCGCAGACTACTACGTGGACGCCGGCGACTGGGCGGCCGGGCTCTTCACCCTGAACTCGTGTCCTATGTTCACGTACAATGAGCGCGACCTGCACCGTATTCCGCAGGCCGCCCGCACACACTTTCCGATCCGCGCGCTTGCCGCGCAGAGCAAGCTGCTCGACGAAGAGAGTGCGTTCAAAAACGACGCTGACGTCGCGCTCCTGCGCCTCCCCGCGCCCGCGCTTCGCGGCACATTCGCGAGCGCGTACGGCATTCTCACGAAGCTCGTCTCGCACATCGGCTGGGACGAGCTTCTCAAGTGCCGATCGGAGGTGTTTGTCATGGAGGAGGAGTACCGCCTGCAGGGAGGATTGGGGGACGACACGGACCGTGTCTCGCGGATGGGAGCGGGGCGCAGCGAGCAGGGGGACAGTGCCGGCGGCGCCGCGGATGATGCTTCGCGCGCCGGCGAGGGCACCGCGGCGAACGAACCGCCCCCGCCCGCCCCCCCTATGGCGCAGCCAGAGCGCGCTGGGCGCGCGGAGGAAGCGACGATAACATCCGCACGCAGCGACGCAGGGCCGCGGCTCTCGTTCACCGACAAGCGTCTGTGCGAGCGCTGGCTCGACAACCTCTTCATGGTCCTGTACGAAGATCTGCGTGTGTATACCATATGGCAGACGGAGATGGCACACTACCATGCGCAGTCCGTCCCGTACACCAAGACCGGTACCGACTGGGAGATCCTCGGCGAACTCGCACTCCGCATGCACCACCCCGACGAGGCACGGCAGGCATTCCTTGAGTGCATCGCACAAAAGTTCAGCCCGAAGGCGTACCAGCGGCTGCTCGAACAGTGCACAGAGTCAGGGAACTTGGAGCAGAGTCTATCGATGGCCCTGCATCTCACCGCGTACAACTACCGCTGGTACGCGGACAATGTGTTTGCAGGCGCCGTCTCCCGCAACTTGTTCAAACTGATCAAAACTGAGGGCCTCGGCAAGGTGTCGAACACGCTGATCTCTCTCAAGTCGTCGCCGGCAATGCTGAGACTGAGTACGTATTGCGGTTTGCAGAGGCTGACGCACGCGCGACCCGGTCGCATGCAGTGCAACGCGTACGTACTCCCGCTCCACCTTCCCTCACGTTCAGTACTTTGCCTACGCACAGGAGTTCCGTCTCCCCGGCACGTTCTGAGTGCTGGCCGTGTGGCGCAGTAGACACGTTGCAAAGCCATCAGCACATCGGCTTGATCTTCCGCGCCTCCACCATAGCATGTAGAGAAACGCGCCATCGAGTCCGCCCCGGTGCGCGGCCGCACAACTCGGCTTGGCTACGATTCCGCGGCCGGAGAAAGGAACTTGTGCGCCATGGCGCATGTGACTGCGTCGTAGCAAACTTTATCGAAACCAGCTGTCATGCACGACCAAGTGCGAAATTGCATCCTTCCCGCTCGTATTACCGACGAAACGCTTCCAATATGTGCGCCGGAAGTGTCCGGCGACTAGTTAGGGCCATGTTTGTCATGACGTTTTGACGCGGCTGACACATTCCAGAACGTGCGCAAAGCAGGGTACCTCTCGGGTTTTGCCCTGCAGTTGGCCAAAAACGCAGGAGCACGACTTCAACGGACGCAGGGTACCCCTCGGGTAGCTGCCCGACAGCAAGTCAGGAACGCAGGAGCACGCCTTGGGCGACCTGCATGAGCATATCATAATAACTGATTGATACCCTTGCAGCACGTGGGGTCCATCGGCTGTCTTTATTCGTGGAATACAAAACGCATGCACCCCGTGCTGCTTTCATTGGCTGTTGTGCCACGCCGAGACTAAGCGAGCTTTTCATTCCGTTTGCCCGGACTAAGCGAACCATTGCGTCGAAGATTACACCTATGTAGAAATCAAGATAATGCGATAGACCAGCGAGTTGCGCAACACAATTAAAATGACGAAGATTGCTTCTCGCCCACCCTCCGTTCCACATGTGTCATGTCTGATGGTAACTTCTCCGTTGCACCCAGTGAAACACTGGGTGTGGACCGCCGCAAGTGGTCCGCCGAGGAGGACGCGCACCTTACCAGTGCGATGATGCGGTTCCAGCACGTACAGGAAAACCGCTGGACAGAGATCGCCGCGAACGTTCCGAGCCGCTCCGCGAAGGCCTGCCGCAAGCGCTGGGTCAATGGTTTGAATGAGCGCCTCAAGAAGGGCTCGTGGACCAAGGCTGAGGATGATCTCCTCCGCGAGGGTGTCACGCTTCTCCAGCACGACTGGGCACGTATCGCGGAGCACGTCGGCCAGCGCTCAGGAGATCAGTGCAGCAAGCGCTGGCGCGAGGTCCTGGATCCGGCGATTAACAAGTCCGTATGGACTCCGGAGGAAGACCTGCTGCTCAAGCAGCTCTTCGAAATGCATGGGTCATCCTGGCAGATTATCTCCAGGCACTTTAACAACCGCCGCGCGCTTCAATGTCGAAACCGCTGCTGCAAGCTACTTGGGCTCCATGCAAATCCACGCGGGAAAAATGCGGGCATGGACCACTGCACCCAGACGCAGGCGGCTGGTTCCGTCAATGTATCTCCCGCATTGACTGCTACGCTTCCGTCCCATCTGCATTTCCCCACATCCTTACCTTCCTCGGAGCTCTCATCGCCAACCATGCAGGGCGACCTTGCGTCTCCAATTGGTGCTCTCCTTACGGAGCTGTACGACACAAACATGCACAACAAAATTGAGAACAGAAACACGGACGTCACTTCAACTGCCACGCCGATGTTCCCTATGATGCAAATGCCAATGGTGCCTTTGGAAACAACCATTCCCATTCCGGAGCAGATGCCCCAAGTCAATGGTAACATGGAGCCTGTGTCCGGACGGAGTTACGACGTCAGCGTGCTGCCAGTCCCCGGCTTTGCGTCTTCAAGTATGTTGCACTGGAGCGTTTACTAGTTACTAACTCTTTCTCAGAGCGCCGTAACCCACCTGCGGCATTGGATTTGGGCCCCCAGGCTGTTCCGCAACACTCGGAGCCGTACTGCAACGCGAATGTCATCGAGACGCCAGAGCTCTCGTCCGGGTTATGCATGTCACCGAATACTCCTCTCGACGACACGTTGGTTTCAGAGGCCTACAATTCACAAACCTACACTCCATCGTCCGAACTGTTTGGGTCGCTGCCGATGGACCAATGGACTGCTACCACAGGCATTGGTTCTCATACCCCCACAACAACTACTCCGCTGTCTATGGTTGATCCATTGCAGTTTTCGAATTCATCTTGGAACGTTGCTTCTTTCTCTCAAAATACCGCTCTACAACACATGCCAGTGTTGAACCGGCAGTCGATTGATAAAAGCTACTTCTCTGCCATGCCGGATGCATGCCCAAAGACCCTCAATGAAAATTGGTTCGCGGGTGTGGCGTTCTGACGTGGCTTTTTAAATGGGCATTAAGACAATATGGTTTTTACACAATCTCTACCCTCATCTTTGCTGGCGTAGCTTCAATTGTCGTGTATTTGTAGCTCTACAGCTTTTGACACGATTGTAAGGGATACTGAAGAACGCTAGCGCTCTTGTTTGGCCGGTGGGGGTTGGTAACTCCCAGGCTAAAAACATATATACGCCACCAACGACAAAGCTGCAAAGATGTTTCAAAAAGTTCTGACGCTTTAGTGAAAGAAGACGACGGTCGGTAAACAAGCCAAATCGCGTTTCAAAAAAGCACCATTTTGCGACGTAACGAGAAGGGTTGAATTGATTGGCGAAAGCCAGAACAATCCCAGCACGAAATAAAAACGTTACGTGAACAGCATCCTCGTTATCCAAAGTGAACGTAGTTTGCATCAACTACGACGGCAAACTATGATCACTTTCATGGCCAAGCCAACGATTGCTATAAGGGGAACTTATTAGCATCGAAGTTCACCGTACTAACACCCATTTCGCGCGCAGAGGATCCCGCCAGCTAGAAAAAGAAGAACACGAAATACATGGCAACTACCAAAGCAGCTATCGGCACATGACTAAGACCGCCCCACGTGTCAAACCACACAAAACCCAAACCTTATACAAAAACCAACCAATTAACATATAATATTCCATAATAAATGCTAAACGTATACAAATACAAAACGACTCAATAACTTTAATGCAAAATAGTCTACATAATTAACACATCAATTTGTTTTGTATTTATTTTAAGTTTAAATTTAACAATATTATGATGTATATTATTTATTTTACAATTTGTACAATATTTTAATATAATTTAAAACATTATTTCCTTATTTAATTTAAAACATAATTTACTATTTAGCCAATGTCGCAATTGTAATTCACATTAATACAATATTAGGTTTACTATGTAACTAAATTTTATAGTTTTATTTATTTTGTTAAATGTATTTATTAGTTTTTATTGTTTGTTTAAATATATTTTATTTGCATTGAACAGGTTTTGGTTTTATTTACATTTTATTATAGTTGACGTTGTGTTATTTTTGACTTCGTACTATGTCTTGTTATTTATGCTCTTACATCCATGGTATCCACGTGGGGTCCTAATCACGTGTTAGTCACTTTGGGGATTTTCAGTACGTGGAACATACCTGGAGGGCGAGCTTACTTGGGTGGCTCGCATAGTTGATGAGATCCAAGACGGCTTGGTTGACTGGTACAGTTGAGGACTGCGGAGAGGTTAGCGCTGTTGATACTCGTTGCAGATGACTTACTTTGTCATGGCCATACTTGCATGACATGAGTCTCGCGCGCTTGACGATCTCAAAAACGTTTTGCATAACAATTTCAGTGGTGGGCTCCACGTTCTTTGGCACTTGACGCTGGGCACCACTGAACCAAAATTGCAATTCATCCCGAACAAAGATGCCAAGGAAATCTTCAAGGCCATGTTCAGGAAGTGCGAGAGCTCCGCCAAGGGCCATGAACGCGCAGG
This sequence comes from Malassezia sp. CBS 17886, assembly GCA_029542825.1. Classification (NCBI taxonomy): domain Eukaryota; kingdom Fungi; phylum Basidiomycota; class Malasseziomycetes; order Malasseziales; family Malasseziaceae; genus Malassezia; species Malassezia sp. CBS 17886. The sequence goes on along the minus strand of CP119887.1, from coordinate 790,724 downwards.
TAACAATGCCTTCGATGCCCACAGCGCCGATAAAGTGCTGGATATTGGGACTGAGGCGGAAGGGCGTTGGATCGGGAGATTTGAAGTGCGGCGCAGTAGGGCTGAACGTGGGCACAACGTCCGACATAATCACAGCGCCACTAGAACGCGAGATGTGAATGCGGCCTGGGAAACGCGCGCTGACGAAGAGGATGTAGGTAAGGAACATTGTCGTCGCCATTTGCAAAGTGAATTGCTTGCGCATGAGCCACAGGTCGGAGGGCGAGGACATGGTGCGAATCATGTAGTTGGAAAGGATCTTGTCAGAGATCATCTTGACACTGATCTCCTCCATGAGCTCCATGCGGAGATTGGCAAAGTCCACATTCGTGCGGCGGTGCGAGGCACCGTGCCATGTGCTGCGCATCTTCTCGACCCAGGCAACAATGGGGTCGTCCTTGCCGATACCGATCTCCTTGCAGTGCGCCTCGTAGATATCCTGCATACTCACGAAGGACTCATCGTAATTGAGCAGGCGCAACTGGGGCGAGATGGGCACCGCGGTCGGCACGTTGAATGCGAGACCCCGCTTTCGGGTCTGGATCTTGCGCTCGAGAACAGTGTTCAGCAGGCGGAGGAGCTGGAAGATGCGCTCCTCGCGCCGACAGTAGCGTGCCGAGGGAAGCTGCACGGCAAACGAGTGGAGGGACCCCTTGTTGCTGAGGATGGTGATGCGCCGGTTGCACATGCCGTTGGAGCGCAGCAGGCCGTACTCAGGAAGGAAGCGCGCAATGCGGACAAAATTCGCATTGCTGTCCTCGAGATGCAGGTACTGGCCGGGGATCTCGACGTCGTCGAACTTCTGGTGCTGGAACTCGACGAGGTAGTGGCTGCAGTGCTCGAGGTGCTGGCGCTTGGGGCGCCGATCCAGCGACTCCTCATACCGGTCGCGCCAGCGCTGGAGACGCGCGACGTACTCGCGCAGATTCGGTTTGCTCCGCACGAAGTCGTTCTCGAACGCGGTCTTGAGCGGACCAGGAGGCAGGTTTTCCGCAAAGAGCGTCACATTCATCTGCGACGTCTGGGGGAGCTGCCCATTGTCCGTGGTGAGCGGCGCGCGGTGGATGTACTGCTGCAGCGCATCGTTGAGCAGCGCATTCGTCAGCCGGTAGATGTCCTCGTCGTTGCTCGGCTTGAACCGCTGCTGCAGCTGGTCTGCCATGTTCTCCATGGTGAGCGCGAGGAGCGGGAATGCGGTCTTGAGGATGTTGAGGATGTCATCGATGTGGTCCCACGGCTGGCGCACGAGCGCGTGCGGCGCTGCGGCGGCGTCCTTCTCGTCGGCGGGCGTGTCCGCGGGCGCGCGCGGCGCAGCGCTGGCGTCCGCGGCAGAGGGGTCCTTCGCGGCGGCGTCGCCGGAGTGGTCGTCCGTAGACGCGTCTTTCTTCTGGCGCGCGGCAGCGCGCTGGGAGGCGGCGGCACTGTTGCGCTTCATCATGAGGTAGTCCTCCTTGGTCGTCCGCAGATAGTAGTAGAGCGACTGCGGGAAGGACTTGGCGATCTGCATGAGCAGCTTGCGGACGAACTTGGCGTCCTTGTGCGCGAGGAGCTGGAGCAGCTGGGGAATAAAGGTGATCCAGTACCAGACGGGCGTCTCGCCGTTGAAGCTGTCGCACGCCTGCCAGAGGGTGCCCTGCGCGTCGTCACAGCTCAGAAGCCAGAGGACGCGGACGAGGATCTTGCGCGCCTTGGCGTTCTTGTACAGGCCGGCAGCCTGCAGGTAGCAGCTGATCGCGTTCGCGGCGAGATGCATCGCGCCGGGCTTCTCGCGGAAGAGGCGGTCGCTGTAGCGCCCCCACTCGGTCCACGACTTGGGCAAATTCAGGTCCATCTGGATCGCGGTGGCGAACGCCTGGTTCGCCTCGTCGCCGAAGCCGAGCCGGTTGAGGAACATGCCCTTGAGCGAGAAGAACTCAGCCTTCTGCGCGGCGGCGAAGAACATGAGGTTCGTGTTGTTGATCACATTCAGCCCCTGCATCAGCTCGTTCGGGTTGTGGTAGTGGCAGCGCGCCTGCTCACGGAGCTTGAGGAACGCCTCCTGGATCTCGATGTTCGGCAGCGTGTAGATCTTCGTCAGGGAGCTGATGCACACGTCCGCCAAATCGTGCTTGCGTGCGACGTGCGCGAAGCGGTTAATGATCCACGCGATCTCGTGGTACCCGCGGTACGCATACGAGTTCGTGCTGGAGCCCGGGCCCTCGGTGCGCTGGATGAGTGGGACGAGCGGCAGGTACGCCTTGTTCACCGCGCTGAACACGTGCTGGCGCCACGCGACGAGGTCGCTCCACGCGTTGATGTCGTCCCAGAGATTCGGGAGCCGTTCGCGCCACGTCTGCATGAGCGTCTTGAGCTCCGCGGAGCGGTGGCTCAGGTTCGTCGCGTTCGTGTGCGCGAGGGACGCGAACACGGTGCTCACCTCCTGCAGCTCGACGAACTGCTGGAAGATCTGCAGCAGCGGCACGTGCGCCTGCGACACATGCGTCGGGAGCGTGTACCACTTGTACAGCGTGAGCTGGATCGCCTCGTCGCAGATGCGCCCAAAGTCGGAGGGCTTCTCCGGTGCGGCCTGGGACTTGAGCAGCGCAATGTACGCCTCGAACACCTTGCGGCGCGGCGTCGCGGTCGCCGCGACGCTCTCGAGGGAGCGCTCGAGCGCCTCGCACTCCGTCGTCCAGTCCGCGAGGCGCCACGCGCACTCGAGCGCGAGGTCCTCGTTGTGCTCGAGCTTCGCGAGGTCCGTGAGGATGTCCCACTGCTGCAGCTCGAGTGCGGAGAGCACCCAGTGGTCGTCCCACAGGTTGTACTCCGCCTCGGTGAGCGGCAGGCCGCTCGTGCGGCCGCGGACCTGCGCGGCCTCGTAAAACAGCTGCGACTCCGCATACATGCCGTTCTGCTCGTACGCAAGCGCAACGTTCGTCTCGCCGAATACGCAGCGCCGGCGCCAGAGCCCGTAGAAGTAGTCCGCCTCAGACAGCTCCGCGTACACCTCCGCGAGCGCGTCCTGGGTGGACTCGCGCACCGCGTCGTCCTGGCGCAGGGCGAGCAGTTGGTTCTGCAGCAGCTCCATGCCCGTGTGCCACGTCTGGAACGTCTTGCTCAGATACTGGAGCACATGCGGCGGGAGCTCCAGCGCGGGCCGGCACGCAAGCGCGCCGTCCAGGAGCGACTGCACGACGTTCGGGCGCGCGGTCGCCTGGCGCACCATGTACTCGCGCACGACGCACCCGATCAGCGCGCGGTTCACGTCGCCCTGGTGCCGCCGCGGCGTCGCGCGCCAGACGCCCGCGAACACGTCCGTCCAGACACGGTGCGCGGCGTGCACGTCGTCGTACTGGAGCGCGCGCAGCGCGGTGAGGAACGGTGCGAGCGTGCCGCTGCGCAGCTGCCGTGCGAACGGGTCCGCAGGCGCGTGCGCCGCCGCGGGTGCGCTCGCGACCAGCGGCTGCGCCCCGTCGACGGCGGCGAGGAGCAGGTCGAGCGCCTGGTGCAGCCAGTAGTGCTCCGCGAACGGCTCCCAGCTCTGCGCGCCAAGCAAATGCTGCAGGCGCGCCGAGAGTGAGCGTGTAAGCGCGTGGTCAAAGAGGCGGATGAACTCGCCGCGCACCGCCGCGTCCGCGTTGCGGCAGCCGAGGAGAAACACGCTCTCGAGGCGCGCGGTGAGCTCGCTGCGCGCGAGCGCCGGGTCGCGGTAGATCTCGAGGATGAGCTGCAGGAACGCGCAGAAGAGCGGCGCGTCGTTCCGCTGCTCAAAGCAGAGCATCTTGACGAGGATGCCCGCCTTCTCCTTCACCGTCGGGAACGGCTCGCGCACCTCGAGGATCCACGTGCGCATCATCGCGAGCAGGAAGTGCGCGAGCTCCACGCTGGTGCTCTTCTCGACGAGCTGCACGACCGCGCTGAGGAACCAGCGCCGCTGGTCGCCCATGTGGGAGATGCGCGTGCGCAGGAGCGACAGCACCATGCGCAGCAGGCGCAGCGTGCCGTCGCCCGCCGCGCTGCCGCCCGCGGCGCCGCCGAGATGCTCCTTGGTGAGGCGCGTGAGCACCTTGACGAGCGGGAGCAGGTGCCGGTCGAGCAGGGCCGCGCGCCCGTCGCTCCACGCCTGCAGCACGACCAGCGCGCTGTGCAGGCCGGATGAGGTGCGCAGCGCGTCCGCGACGAGGTTCTCCGCGTACGCGAGGAACGCGGCGCCGTCGTCGCCGGGCGCATCCGTGTCCGGCGGCGCGGCCGGCAGCACGGCGAACATGCCGCGCAGCACGGGGAGCGCCGCATCGAGGAGCAGCGGGCGCTCCGATGCGAGGGTCTTCTCGAGCAGCTTCTGCAGCTGCGCCATGTGCGCGTGGAACCACGCCGCATTCTTCGCGCGGCACACGACATCGAGCGCACCGAGCGCGTTCGCGATCGGCACCTCATGCGCGTCGGAGAACTCCACGTGGATGAGCGCGCGCTGCAGGATCGCGAGGCGCACGGGGACGCTGCGCCACGCGGGCTCCGCGAACATGTGCTCCAGCAGCGCGAATGCCTGCTTCGTCACCTCGTTCCGCGCCCGCGGCTCCGGCGACAGCGACACGAAGCGCACCAGAAAGCTCACGGTCATCTCGCGCAGGTGCAGCGGCATCGCGTAGGCGTCGCCCGTCTCTGCGTACGACGCCGTGCCCGTGCGCTGCCGCTTCGCGCGCGGCGCCGCGGGCGTCTCCCACGCGTGCAGCAGCGCGACGAGGTCCACCGCGAGCCGCTTCGACTCCGCGCCCGCGCTCGACGTGAGCCCGAGCTTCCCGAGGCTCGTGACGATGTGCGGCACGAACAGCTCGCGCTGCGCGGCGAACAGGTCCGGACTGCGCACGATGAGCTGCAGGATCGCACACAGCTGCGCGGCGTTGTGCCCCTCGTCCAGGAGCGCGCGCCGCGTCCACTTGACCCAGGGCGGCGGCTGCCCGGGCCGCGCGGGGACCCGCGTCGGCAGCGCGGGCACGAGGATGTCGAGCGCACGCCGCACGAGCGCGCGCCCGTCGCTCTGGTGCAGGCGCAGCAGGCCCATGTACACCTGCCCGACGATCTTTTCCGGGCTCTCGAACTCGCGCAGGAAGCGCGCCACGAACACGTACGCGGAGTGCTTCACGGTGGTGTCCTCCGCGGCGAGGCTCGCCCAGCCGAACTTGATCGCGTTCAGCTTCATCGCCGCGTCGTCCGCGAGGAGAGCCGCGCCGTGCTCCAGGAGCTGCGTGGACATGTGCAGCAGCTCGATGCGCAGCGCGTCGGTGGTCGCCGCCGCCGTGCGCACCTGCGCGGGCTTCCACACGTGTGTGTCGACGAGGCGCAGCAGCGAGGTGTCAACGAGGGGGGCGGCGGCGCGGGCGGGGGACGCGGGAGCGACGGTGGCGGGCGGGAGGCCCGCGGGGTCCCCCGCCGCCTCCTCCCCAGCCGCCCCGTCCCCGGCCGCCGCGTCGATGCCCGCGCCCGCTTGGGCGCCCGCCGCCTCCGTACCCCACCAGACAAGCACCGGATTCACAAGCAGACGCAGCGCGTGCGTACGCAGCGCGGGCGATGCATCGCCCTCCCCCAGCAGCGCGACCGCGCGGCGCACAACCGTGCGCTGCAGCTCCGGCGTGCCGCGCACGCAGAGGAGCTCATACACCTTGCGCGTGTACGGCGTGAGGTCGAGTGGGTGCGGAAATGTGTACAGGTCGAGCAGCGCGAAGAGCACGTCCTCGCACGCATGCGCGCGCAGCACGCTCTCAAACAAGAACACAAAGAGGTGCGTCGTGCGCGGCTGCACGTGCAGCACATCCGCCTCCGCGCGGCGCAGCGCATGGAACGCAGGCGTGTGCCACAGCGCGAGGAGCCGCTCGCGCACGGCCGTGTGCGTGACGAGCCAGCGGTCGTCGTGGCGTACGAGCTGCTCGAGGATCTCGAGTGCGGCGTGCACGCGCGGCGGCGAGGCGTCCGCGAGGAGCGGGAGGAGGTACTGCGTGTCGTGCGCGGCGAGCTCCGCGCGGAGCGTGGCGCCGCGCGGCGACGCGAGCGCAAGGCGCAGCAGGCGGAAGAACTTGGGCATGCACACGCGGTCCGCGTCGAAGAAGTAGCGCACGGTGTGCTCCGCAAAGCGGTCCAGGTACAGCACGAGTGTGTCCGTGAACGGGGTGGGGCCGACGCGGCGGAGATGCGACTCGATCTCCGCCACGTACAGCGGGAGGCGCGGGAGGAACTGGTACGCGGTGTCCGGGAGCAGGTGGAAGACGCGCACGATCGCCGCGAGGGTGTTCAGCTGCTCGTGCGTGTCGAGGGAGCCGCCCGCGGCGCGGCGGAGCATCTGCGGGTCCGCGAGCGCGGTGAGGTGGTCGAGCAGCTTCATGCCGATCTCCACCTTGAAGTAGTTCGTGAGCAGCTGCAGCAGGCGCGCCAGCCCGTCGAGACTCGCGGTCGTGAGACGGTTGCGGTCCGCGAGCGTCATGAGGATCGGCTGCAGCCCGCTGCGGAGCAGGTCCTTGGGCAGCTTGCTCTGCTGCGCGAGCGTCGCCTTCAGGCTGTCGTACGCGACCTGGACGACCGCCTCGCTCTGCGAGTACAGGCACTTGAAGTACACCGCGATGATCCGCATGCGCATCGCCGTGTGCTCCTGCGCGCCGAACGCCGCGCATCCCATCGCCGCAGCGAGCAGGCGCAGCGCCGCGACGCGCAGCTTTGTCACCGCGCGCACGCTCTTGTACATGCTCGCGCGCCCGAGCAGCGCCTGGTCGTCCGCGTCCGCGAGCGCGAGCGCCTCGGTCAGCACGCGGAAGAGCTCCTCGTTGAACTCCGGCAGCGGCGCGCCTTGCCGCAGCGTGTACGTGATCGCGTCGATGTGCCCGATCTGGATCCCAAACGGCAGCGCGCGCAGCGGCTTAGTGAAGATGGGGAGCAGCAGCCGGTCCCGCTGCGGCACGAGCAGGTCCGTGACGGCGCACGCGCGCAGCGTCGCGAGCAGCTCGAGCGCGTGCTGCGTCGTCGTGCGCGCGATCTCGTTCGCGCAGGACAGTTCCGGGATGAGGATGCCGACGAGGTACGTGAGGTGTGTCGGCCGCGCGGGCGCGCGGGTCGCGGGGCCGCCGGGCGGTGCGGCGCCCCCCGCTGGGCTTCCGCCTGCCGCGCCGCGGGCGCCCCGCTCGGGGCCCCCCGGCCCGCCGTCCTCCCCGCCCCCGTACGCCTGCTCCAACACGCAGTACAGCGTGTCGCTAACCGCCCCAATGTCGCGCGGCGGGTCGCTCGGCATGTCCTTGAGCATATACAGCAGCGCGCGCACGATCTCCAGCTGGTGGTCCGCGGTCCACGCCGAGCCGAGGCCCGCGCGCCGCACGAGCGTGTCGATGCCGAGCCAGCCGCCGAGGCGGCGGTGCCAGTGCTGCTCGTAGCACAGCGAGCAGAACGCGCTCGCCAGCGCATGCATTACCGTGTGCGCCATGCCCGGGCGCGCGGCGTGCGCCGCGTCGCACACAGCGACGCACTCGTGCACGGCGGCGAGGAGGAGGTCCACGTGCGGCTCCGCGCTGCGCACGTCGACGCCGTCGACGGCGCGCGCCATCGCCTCGAGGAGCACGAGCGTGAGCGGGAGCAGATGCCGCTGCGAGACGGCGCCCGCGTGCGGCAGGTCGCGCTCGATCTCCGCGCGCATCGCATGCGCATACAGACCCAGCAGGTACGCGCGCACGTCCGCACGCACGCCCACGTGCGCGGCGCCCGCGTGGAAGAGGCCGACGACGGCGCGGCGCAGCGCCGCGTGGTGCTCGCGCGGCGTCGCGCGCTCCGCAACCAGCACCGTGCACGCGGCGGTGAGCACGTCGAACGCGGCGCGCTGCGCGGCGGCGTCCGCGTGCGGGAGCTGCGCGAGCGCCGCGTCGAGCGTGGGGAGGAGGTCGAGCGGCTGCGCGGACCCGTTCATCGGGAGCGCGAGCATGGGCGGGGCGGCGGGGCGGTACTGCAGCGCGGGCGGCTGCTGCAGGAAGCGGCGGTTGCGGCCGCCGAGCTTGCCGAGGATGCGCATCGTCGTGTGCGAGTGCTGGTGGCTGTGCGGGAGCGGCTTCAGATGCGACCAGAGCGCGGCCATGATGTCCTGGATGTACGGCGCCATGATCGGGTCGAGGAACTCCTGCGTGAGGTTGTCGATGCACAGCTCGAGCGTGCGCAGGCCCTGGCTCACGAGCTCCGGGGACGACTGCAGCGCGAGGACAAGCGGATGCATGAGCTGGTCGAGGTACGGGAGGAGCACGCTGAGGCGCACGGGCACCGTGAGGCACAGGTCGATAAACACCTCGCGCCGCGACGGCTCCGCGGCGTCGAGGAGCACGTTCAGCTTCTTGAGCAGCACGGGGAGGAGCGGGAGCACGTCCTTGTACAGCAGCTCGAAGCGGCCGCCGCCGATGCTGCGGAAGAGCGCGCGCAGCACGAGGAAGAAGTTCGCGGGCTCCTCGGCCTTGCTCGCGCACTCGAGCGAGTGCATGATGAGGTGCGTGAGATGCGGCTGCAGCACCACCTCGTTCTCCTCCGGGAAGATGGTCACCGCCATGAACGCCATCTTGAACAGGCGCAGGCTCACGGACGCGAGCTTCTTGTCGCTCGTGCCGAGCATCTCGAGCCGCGCGACGAGAAACTGGAGCAGGATGTCCACGAACCGGCGCGACACGGCGTCGTTCGAGAGCAGGTTCTGCGGGATGCCGAGCAGCACGGGCGCCGCAAGGATCTCGTCAAAGAGGAACGGCATGTGCGTCGCGAACACCTCGTGGAACGTCTCCGGCTGCAGGTCGATGAAGATGTTCGTAAACAGGTCGATCATGTCCTTCTCCTCGCGCCCGTCCCGCTGGTCCTGCAGCAGACAGCAGCGCACGCCGCCCTCGAACACGCGGCCCATCACCGCGCCGTCCGGCTCCGGGACGCCGCGGTGCTTGAGCACGGTGATCAGCGTCTTGAAGCCGAAGAGCAGGTTCCGGAAGAGGAAGCGCGCGTTCTTCAGCGGGTCCGCAACGTGCTCGAGCACCGCGACGGACGACTGTACGGCCTTGGCCTGCTCGATGCGCACCGCGGCGACCTCGACCGCGCCCGCGCCGTCGGCCGCCGCCGCGCGGTCCTCGCGCAGCGCGCGCAGCGTGCGCACGTCCTCGCACAGGCGGTGCAGCGCGGGGAGCTTCGCGAGGAACGTGTCGAGGATCCCGCGCAGCAGCGGCACCGCGCGCTCCGCATGCTTCACGACGATCGTCTCGACGAGATTCAGCAGCAGCTTCACACACATCGTCTGGATACTCGGCGCGAGCGTCGGGTCGTGCAGCAGCTGCGCATGCAGATTCACCGTGCGCACGACCTGCTCCGTACTGAGCTCCTGGCGCACATGGTGCATCAAGTCCGCGAGCATGCTCACGACGAGCGGGCGGTGCAGCTCCCGCGTGGTCACCCCGGTGCCGAGAAGCACGCGCTCGTCGAGGAGCGTGTCGATCTGCGCGACAAAGTGCTCGCGGAAGTCCGTCGAGAGGATGTGCCGCGTCGCGACGAGGAGCTCCTTGCGCGTGACCGCGTTCTCCGGCGGACAGTCCTTCAGCAGGCGTACATTGACCTCCGGGAGCAGATGCACGTACTGGCGCACGATCGGCGCGGAGCCACGCAGCACATACGCGAGGAACGACATGGTCTTCACCTGCGCAGTGACCATGTCGCTGAACAGCGTGCGGTTCCGGATGCCCGGCGCAACGCCCACAAAGATCTCGCCGCGCGCGCGCGCGGCGTCGTGCGCCTGCTGCTGCGGCAGCGCCTGCAGCATGAGGCAGTGCTCAAAGATGAGCGGCACAAACACGTTGATCGACGAGTTCACCACGTTGCGGTACGTCTGGAAGATGAGCACGATCGCGATCGGGCACTCGGTGAGCACCTTGAAACTCGCCGCGCTTTTGAGCAGCGGGCGCGACACCGTCGGCGACGCGGTGCCGTCGGCGGCGCCCTCGCCGCCGGCGAGCGCGAGCAGCGCGCCGTCGCCCTCCGCGGCGACGGGCGCCGCCGCGCCGGGCGTCTGCTCCGTGCCGAACGCGTCCGCGACCGCGGCGCGCATATTCAGATACAGCTTCTGCACGAGCTCCAGGAACGGCTGCACCTGCGGCTGCAGCACCGCCTTGAACGAGCGGTGCAGGTCGATGATCACCTTGAACGCGAGCGTCGCGTTGTCCTCGTTGTCGTCCTGCACCGCGCGCAGCATCACCTGCATGAGCCGCTCCGCATGCGTCCGCACTGCGTCGTGCTGCGGATAGCGGTAGATCGCCTCGACGATGCTGTGCCGCAGCCGCTGCTCTGGCGCGTCCGACACGAACGCACACGGCGTGCGCTCCAACAGATCCATCTGCACCGGCAGCACCGCATTCAGAAACGCCACATAGTCCACGTTCACAAACACCTCGACCATCTCCTTGATCTCTGCGACCACCGCCGCCTTTGCGCGCGCGTCTGCGGTCAGCGGAAGCGAAAACCGCCACGCACCAAGCGACGCGTCGCCGAGCTTCCTTGCAAACTCGGACGCGTCCGGCGCATGCGCCGCACGCGCACCGGTGTCCGAGCCAGCCATCGTAAGCCGCGCGCGAAGCACTCGTCCGTCGCGTCCGTCGCGCGGTGGCAAATCCGTGCCGTCGCCCCCGCCGACGGCGGCCCATGCCGTCACGTGATTCCGGCGCGCCTGCGGCGAGACGGCGGCGCGCGGCGGCCCGCAGCGCCGCGATGGCCAGCCTGCTGCTGCGCCTCTTCAACAGCGACTACTTCTCGCCACACCTGGCGCTGTCGTAGTGCGTGATGGCGCACCGCCTGCTGACGCTAGCCTGCGCACGTATGCGGACCATGTTGGCATTGCGTACTATCTCGTCGCGAAGCTCTGTGCGCAGTTCGACCCGGACGACGTCGAGTTCTACTGGCCGCAGTTCTGGTGCGTGCCGGCGCACGCCCCGGCTCACCGCAGCCATCTGCTCGTGACGCGTCCGAGCGAGGCGCGCTCGCTCGAGTGCTTCATCCTCCGCCGCTGCGAGGACGACGTGCATACGGCGCTCGTGGTACGTCGTCGCGTGTGCGGCCCCTGACCGCAGACGCTCTGGTACATCCAGGCGCAGCTGGCGGACCTCGCGTGCGACCCATCGTCCCCCGCGTTTCGCACGTGCCAGCGCGTGTTCAACCGCTGCCAGCGCATTCTCTTCCAGGACCCCGAGCCGGACGCGCGTCCGCGCGCTGCGCTGCGCATTCCCTTCTTCCCGTACTTTGAGGCGCGCGCACGCATTCTCCCTCACAATGCGCGCAGCTGCATCGTCGGGATGACCGCGTCCCTGCTTGCGCCGGCCGCCCCGGACGTTGCCGGGTACGCGGCGGGTGTCGCCCTCCAGCAGGGACGCCGCCCGCGCACGGATGCGACGCCCGCCCCCGAGGTGGGGGGAGGCGCGGGGCCGGGGGTGGGGAGAGGGGCGGAGGAGGGGGCAGAGGGAGCGGGGGCGGCGCCCGAGGCGCCCGCATCGGCGTCCGGGGCGGCCGCGTCGGCGTCCGGGGCGGCCGCGTCGGCGCCCGCGCGCAGCCCCCCGGACCCCGCGCCGCCGCCGCCGCCGGAGCCTCCACATCCATCACGTGTGGACCCCGATCCGGTGGACGACGCGTTTGGGCAGCACGACATCGAGGCGGCGCTCGCGCGGCCAGCGAGCGCGAGCGTGCCGGACGTGAACGTGGTGCAGCCCGCGGCGCGCGCGAGCTACTCGAGCGCGAGTCTCACGGTGCATACGGCGGAGCTGCATCCGGCGAGCTTCAGCTACGCGGTGCGGCAGCAGTATCTGCGGGCGCACTTTGGGCGCACGCAGACGCACTTTCTGCAGGCGCTCCAGGATATACCCGCGCGTCTCCAGCCGATCCCAAAGCCCGCGCGCCTTTCGGCACTGCGTGCAGAGCTTACCGCGCTGAACCACACGCTCCCGAGCGAAGTGTGCTTCCCGACGTGGTGCCTGGGGAAAGACGTCCGTGCGGCCGGCCGAAAGAGCGGCACGATGCGGCACCACCGCGTCGTGCGCATTAGCGCGAGCGAGGCGGTCGTGCTGAACTCCGCGGACCGTGTCCCCTATCTGCTGCACGTCGAGGTGCTCCAGAACGACCTCGACTTTGACCCGAACCGGCGCTGCAACCGCGAGCTGCTCCAGCGTATCCTCGGGCGCGCAGTACCCGCGCACGCGCCTGCATCGCTGCCGCACGGCGGCGGCACGCTGGGCGTGTCTGCGTCCGGCGGCGCCTCCGGCGGCGCGCCCTCCGACGCAGCCGCCCCCGCCCCGCCCGGCACGCCGCAGCGCGCCGATACCCCCGCGCGGAGCGGTGCAAACACACCCGAGATCCCGGGCGAGCGGTCCGAAGAGATGGACCTCACCGAGCAGATGTATGGCTCGGACCTCGCCGCGTTCGGCGCAGAGCACGGCTCCGACGACGAGGAGCGCCCCGCGGAGACGAACCGCACGCTGGACGCCGCTGCGTGGGAGGGCTCGCGGCGCGGGGCGTCCAGTTGCAGCGCGTCGGCGCGCGCTGCGCGTCAGGCAGATTTCTCCCTGCAGGAGTATGCGCAGCGGATGCGCACGGCGGCGGTCATGCTTGCACAGCTGAACAAGAACGAGAACGCGGCGAGCCAGAACGTCATGACGCATGTCCCGAGCACCGCGGCGGCATCCGTAGGGGGCGGCTGGAGCTCCTGGATTGTCGGCACGCCGAGTGCGCCCGCCGAGGAGCAGGAGGGCGGCGGTGCCGTGGCGGCGGGCGCGGCAGCGTCGGCGGGCGCGGCGGCGGGGGCCGCGGCAGCAGCGGGAGCCGCCAAGGTCACCTACGCGAACACCGCGGTAATCCGCGAGCGGATCATGGAGGAGATGGCCGCGCTGGAGGAGGAGCGCATGGAGCGCATGAAGGCCGGCGCGCAGTACTTTGGGCGGCGCAAAAACAAGATGGCTGCGGAGGACGAGACCGCGGTGCTGCGGGCGGTGAACAAGGACGATCCGTCCGCGGCGTACTTCCGCGAGTCGTGGGTGGCGAAGCGCGCGCGGATCCGCGCGTCGAGCCCGTACGGGAGCCTGCCGAACTGGGACCTGTTCTCGGTGATCGTGAAAACGGGCGCGGACCTGCGCCAGGAGCAGTTTGCGGTGCAGCTCATCAACGAGTTCCGGCGCGTCTGGCAGGAGGCTGGCTCGCGCTGCTGGGTGCACTACTTCCGCATCGTCGTGCTCAACGAGAGCACAGGGCTCATTGAGACGATCCGCGACGCGGTGTCCGTGCACTCGATCAAGAAAGAGGCGTACGCGCGCCAGATGGGCGACGAGGCGATCTCGACGTTCAGCCTGTTCGACCACTACGTGCAGACGTACGGCGACCCGCACTCGCCCGGCTTCCGCCGTGCACGGCGCCACTTCACCGAGTCGCTCGCGGGCTACGCGATCATCTCGTACCTGCTGCAGATCAAAGACCGGCACAACGGGAACATTCTGGTGGACGCCGAGGGCCACCTCATCCGTGCGTCGCGGCGCTGTGGCGCGACTCACCGCAGACATCGACTTCGGGTTCATGCTCGGCATCTCGCCGGGTGGCGTCGGCTTCGAGGCAGCGCCGTTCAAGCTGCCGCGCGACTACATCGAGATCCTCGGCGGGATGGACAGCGAGGGATTCAACGAGTTCCGCGAGCTTATGCAGCAGGGGTTCCGCGACGCGCGCAAGAACGCGGAGCGGTTCATCATGCTCGTCGAGCTGATGCAGCAGGGTACGCTGCCGCACCGCGCGCCGCCACTGACCGCAGGCTCGACGCTGCCGTGCTTCGCGCTGGGCGACCTGGCCGCATCGAACCTGCGCGACCGCTTCCAGCTGGGTCTCAGTGCGGCGCAGTGCGACGAGTTCGTCGACCGGCTCATCCTGAGCTCCGCAGGGAGCGCGTTCACGCGTCTGTACGACCAATACCAAAACTTCACGCAGAATATCTTGTAATGAATTAGTGTTCTCCGTGAACAAAAATAGAATGCTACAGCACCGCGCCCTGTTGTGTGCGCAACCCTGCCGTGTACGAGTCACCCGGGGGCGCGGGAAGGGGGCGGTGGGGGTACACAGTCAGTCCGTAAACCGACAACAAATCTCAGCCGTTGTGTCATACCCTCACGTTCATTTTGGTTTTTCGGTTCGCAGTAAGCATATACATGTGACCTAGACTTCCGAGTGTGCGAACTTGGACATGGCGCGAATCTTGGGTCCGAACTTGATCAGGATAAGAGGAATGGGGGCCAGGACGAGCGCAATAAACGCAAGCACAGTCGACGCCCAGCGCGGATTCAAGTTGTGGTACATCTGAGACCCGAACATAGGGAACCCGACACCGAACGCGGACCGCACGACCGTGTTGGCGGCCACCGCACTGGCCACCTTGAACATGTACACCTCCGTAATGTATACCATGAGGGAAAGAAAGATGAGATACATGGACATGCCAAACAGCCCACCCGCCACAATCGGGTTCCAGAACGACACGGACGGGAACGACGTCCACGCAAACCAGAAGAGCGAGATGACGAGCAGCGGCGCGCCCAACAGAGCCGGGCGCAGGCGAATTTCCGGCGGCGGCTGCTTGCCGAGCTTATCCACCGCCCGGTTGTAGGCGGGGTTGTCGATAAACATGGCATACACCGCCCCGGCCACGGAGCCGACAAAGTACCCGAGGAACGCGAGCCCCGTCGAGCCGAAGCTGAAATGGTGCAGCTCAATAAACACAACGGGGTATGCGTCAAAGAGCAGGTACAGCGTGCCGTACACAAAGGAAATGTACACCGTCACCGCGATAAGCATGGGCTCCTTGAAAAACAGAATCACTGGCTCCAGCAGCACACGTTTCACCGTCGGGCCGAGCTCGAGATTGCGCATCTCGATCGGTGCGATATAGCGGTTGTCGCCCGTCTCCTTGCGGAGGCGCTGCGCCTTGCGGCGCAGACAGTGATTCGGCTCCGTCTCACTCATCGTGAGCACACAGATAATGAAGAGTCCAAACGAGAGACAGGTGCACGCGCGAAACACCCAGCGCCACGATGCGCCCGAGTCCTCAATGTACCCGCCGACGATCGGGCCCAGACACGGACCGGACATGGGCGCGAGCGCGAAGAACATGATGCCGTTCGCGAGATACCGGAGCGTGAAGAGGCTCGAGATCACCGACGGCGCGACCGTGAGCGGGCTCGAGCCAAAGGCGCCCGCAAGCAGGCGGAACACAATGAGTGCGCCGATGTTCGGGGCGAGCATGCATCCAACATTAAAACACGTGAAGCCCAGCATGCTCACCGCCAGCACGACCTTGCGCCCAAACACGTCGGAGAGCGGCGCCCAAATCATCGGCGCAAAGCAGTAGCCGCCGACGAAAAGAAACACGGATGCCTTGACGACCAACTCTGTCGAGTGCAATTCCCTCATGATCGAAGGCAGCGTGAATGACGGCGCGGAGGAGGCGAACGTCGATGCCAGCGTCAGTATCCCAGAGAGGAACGTCATGTATAGACGGTAGCTGCGCGACCAGTTGCGCGCCAGCTCGGGGTCGTCCTTCTCCCAGGCCACCAAGATGCGGTCCTTCTCATCCTCGCCGCGCACAACCGTCGGCGCCCGCTTGAGCTCCTCCATCTGCCCGGCCCCGTTGTCATGCTCCGTGATGTTTCCCGGCGACCCCCCCCCTTTCTCCATGTCCGAGTCCGGCGCAAAGCCCGGCCCATGGCCCGGTGGCGGAGCGCCCGAGTCCGCGCTCACCGGTGCAGTTGGCCCACCGGGACTGGGTGCCAGGACACCATCATCCGCTGGCACTCCGCCCGCGTCAACGTAGTGAGACGCAGTGGACATTGTGTCTGAATCTTGTGGCGGGCTGGGTTTGCTCATCTTGGGGCTCACAATGAAGACCGTGTGCCGATGACCGCAAACAAGCGGTGTTGAACGAAGCAGAGGCAAGTTTTTATGCTTGTCGGATAAAAACGCCTGTATGTCCGAGAGCAACAGGTGCGTGTGTCAGGATACGTATATTCGGTGTTCCTGTGCCAATAATCGGCTGGGTCGGGTTTGTTCCCAATGTTTTCGGCCGGTTCCTGTCAAAAGCTCATCTGCATTCAATCCCGTGGCAGAAAGGTGGCTTGCACCAATGCAGGAAAAACAGCGCTGACTCAGCCCGTTGGCATCGGGTCGTCGCGTTACTTCGGACGTACACGGACTCTGCCCCAAACGTGACAGTGCATCGTGCAAAATTACGGCTGCTGCGCACCGCGCGCCAAGCAAGGAGTCTACATGCGATGTGGAGTGCCGCGATGGTGCAACCGTATATACGGGGCGTCGGCGCCCTTGAAACTTACTCTCGTCGCGCGCCGCCCCGCGTCGCTACATAGCAAGTTCAGCCTGCAGCGCACGTAGTTCCGCATCCTCGTCCGCTGCCGGTGCCGAACGTGCACCCGCCGCGGGCGCGGCGGCGGTCGGCGCCGCGGCAGTTGGCGACGGCAGGGTGTGCGCGGGCGCGGCGTCCGCACCCACGAGGCGCCCGTGCAGCTCTTCCTGTTCGAGCCCCTGGAGCTCCTCGCGCAGCTCCTCCTCGTCCAAGTCGTTCCCAATGCCGACGGGGTTGGATATTGCTTCGGAGATTTCGCTCGTGAGTGACATCTGCTCGCGGATAGAGTCCATCGTGTTGTCCACCTTGTCGATGTCCCTGCGGTGTTAGACGGCCGATCTCGACCCCAAGTCCCGCGTCCCTGGGCCTCCTCCCCCGCCACGTACATATTCGTATGGATATTCTTGAGCGCCGCCGATCCTCGCTGCATCGCCTTCATCGTTTCCAAATTCATGTTCGCATTCTCAATGGCGTTCACCTGCGTCTCCAACGTCATGCGGCTCCCCGCGAGACGATCGAGCTCCGTCTCGTACATCTTCTTCTGTCGGAGCGCCGCCTGCGCCGCTACCCGTCAGCTTCCCATTTGCGTGGCCAAGCCTCACCGCGTTTATTCGCCGTCACATTGGCCTTCGCCTTCGCGAGCTCCTCGTCGATTTTCGTCTGCAGGTGCTCCTCCTTTTTCGCGATGAGATGCAGCTGCTCACGCAGCCCAATAATCGCATCGCGTGCCGCGTTCTTGTTATCGCGCTTCCCGCCGACCCATGACAGCCAGCCGGACATGGTCCGCGTATCCTCCTGGATCAGTGCGAGCGCGCCGCGTCAGCCGCTAGTCACGCCACAGTGCCCCGCGACACGGGAATCTCGCCACAGCGTTCCGCGTCAACCGTTGAGGCGCACCACAGCGTTCTCCGCGTGAATCGATGCTCTCGCGATAGTGCTCCGCGCAATCGCTGAGCTGCGCCACAGTATGCCCTCCACGCCGCAGGGATGGCAGTCCAAAGCGAGCAACGACCCCGCCGCGCTGACCCGCGCGTCACGTGGCCGATGTGCACTGCCGCCCCTGCCGCGATGTCGGTGCGGCCGCTCCGCGCGGCGCTGAATGCGCATGGACACTACGCGTACAAGGCACCCGAGCTGCGCATCGACCACCTGGTCATCGGCGCTGGCGCCATCGGGCTGGCCGTGGCGAATGCGCTCGCACGCCGTTGGCCGGAGAAGTCCACGTACGTGGTCGAGCGCCATGCGCAGGCCGGCCAGGAAATTAGCTCGCGCAACAGCGAAGTCATCCACGCCGGCCTGTACTACCCCGCGGACTCACTGAAGACCCGCTTCTGCATACGCGGACGCGATCTCCTGTACGACCGCGCGGCCCGTTTGCGCCCGCCGATCGCACACAAGCGCATCGGAAAGCTCGTCGTGGGCCGCTCGCGCGCGGACGCCGACTACCTGGAGCGCCTCCACGCGCACTGCGCGCAGATGGAGGGCTGCGTGCCCACCGAGCTTCTGTCGGGCGACGAGGCGCGTGCGCTGGAGCCGGACTTGAGTGCGGACATTTCTGCTGCGCTCCACTCGCCCCTTACCGGCATCGTCAGTGCGCACGACCTCATGGCGCAGCTGGAGCAGGGACTGGACGAGCTGCCGGACGGCACGCAGCCGGACGCGCAGGTCGTCTATGGCACCGCGGTCGTGCGCATCGACCCGCACGTACCCGAGGCGGGCGGTGCGCCTGGCACACGAACGCCGGACGCGACGCAGGAGGGCTGGGTCGTCCAGACCTGCACGCAGGATGCACAGGACACAGACGCACTCCTTGCCCGTGTCGTAGTGAACACGGCGGGACTGAATGCACCGCGCGCCCTCAACTCGCTCACCGAGCTTGTGGGGCGCGATCCGGAGGGGTGGATTCCGATGTACTTGGCGAAGGGCAGCTATGCGAGCTACCGCGGTGCAGGCGTCGGGCGTGTGCGCCACCTCCTCTACCCGACGCCAAACACTGGCGTGAAGGGGGGACGCTCTCGGGCGGTCCATTCTCTCGGCAGTACGTGTCCTCTCGACTCCCTCCGTGCGCGCATTCGACGCTACTGTCCCTTACTGACCCGCCGGCGTTCCCGTGCCCCCGCTGACATGCAGCGCATCTCACGCTGGACATAGACGGGAATGTGCGCTTCGGCCCGGACGTGCAGTGGCTGTCACCGCCTGCCGACTGGGAGGAGAGTGACGACACATTTGCGCGCGATTTCTGGGCGTCTGACCTCGCGCCGGACGCGACTCCTGCGTGGTTCGACCAGATGCACACAGCCATCCAGGAGTACCTGCCAGGCGTGCAGCGCGCGGGGCTTGCGCCAGACTACAGTGGCATCCGCCCAAAGCTCGCGGGGCCCGACGCGCGTTCCTTCACGGACTTCCACATCCTGTGGCATGCGAGCCGCGGCCTCGGCCAACAGCGCGTCTGGCAGTACCGCCTCCCGGACAACTCAGCCGCCGGTGCCCTGGTGAGTCTCCTGGGCATCGAGAGCCCCGGCCTCACCAGCTCGCTTGCGCTGGGCGAGGCTGTCGCTGAGGAGCTCGCCGTGCGTGTGTGGGGAGCGAGCAATCCGCGCGGCCACGCGCGCAAATTTGTGGACGACGTCGGTGATGATGCCCTGGATGGATGGGCCTAAGGCGGAGAGACGGTGGGCGGGGTGCCTCGCGGGCGGGATGAATGCGTGGAACGCGCCGCGCACGCGGCGAGCGCATGGCGACGGCGCATGGCACGGCGGGGAACGCAGCGCGCACGCAGTGAGGAACGCATGGCGGCGACGAGGGGAGATGCAAAGGCAGAGGAGCTGCAGACAGAATGAGATAGCGAAAGGGGGGTGCAACGCCACACGTCTCCTCCGCCGCGCCACATACGTGCACAGCGGGGGCCCGTGCCTAAAAAATGTCGGCGTGATGGGGTCGCGATGGACGCGACGTGGCGCGCGGTAATTGGCGCACCCCTGTCGCGCCCGCGTTCCGCGTGGCTCTGCACCTGCGCCGCGGCCCCCTACGGAGTCCACAGACGCGCGTCCCCATCCGCGGCGGCGCTCACGAGCCACGGCAGCGTCGGGTGCCAGACGGCATCGAGGACACCGAGCGCATCGCGGACCGAGTGGCCGCGGAGCACCTTGAGCGGGACAATGAGCGGGTTCTGCAGCAGGTCCGCATACACCGTGTTGTGGTACACGTGGACGGTGCCATCGTCGGACGCGGCGGCGAAGAGCGGGAAGCGCGGGTGGAACGCGACGCTGCGCACCGCACGCGTGTGGTAGCGCAGACTCTTGTACGGGCGCTCGGACAGCTCGAGATCGAACCAGAGTACACGCCGGTCGTACGAGCCAACAAGGAGATGCTCGCCGGACGGATGCACGTCCATGCTGCTGATCCACCGCACGCCGGGCTGCAGCGTCTTCTGCAGCGCCTGCGCGACAAGGTCGAAAATGCGCACATACCGCTGCGTCGCCACGAAGAGGAGCGGGCGCGACGGATGGAACGCGACACACTGCACGGCCATCGCGGAGCTCCCCGAGCGCCGCCGCCGGAACGGCGCCTGCGACCGGTGCTTACTCACCTGGTGGATGAGCACTGCGCCGTCGCCGCGCGCGTCGGGGCACACAGTCGCGAAGTAGTCGCCGCGCGCGTGCCAGCGCACCGACTTCGGCAGGAGCGCCACACTCCCGCCGGCGCGCGCCGTGCTGAGCATCACGCGCACGCACACGCCGCCCTCCCGGTCCTTCGGCGACGGACGCACCCAGCGCACGGCGTCCGCGGCGTCGTCCGCGCGCGCAAACGCCGCCGACACATACTCGGCACCTGGTGCGGCGCCACTGCACACGGGCGGCGCAATCAGTGTGACGCGCCCGGCGCTCGCGAACGCGGCGACCGCATACTGCCGCACAGGGCACCACTGCACACTGTACACGGGGCTGCGGTCCACCGCAGCAAGTCCCGTGCCCATGTCCCACGCGCGCACACAGCGGCCGAGCGCGAGGTCCCAGAGGCGCGCGAAGCCGTCGTCGGCGCCGGTCATGAGCCATGCGCCCGTTGGGTCCACAGACGCACAGCGCACGCGCGCCGAGTGCACGTACGCGACATCCGCGTTCGTCGGGAAGGGGCGCAGCTCGCGCGGAGACGGCAGCTGTGGGAGCAGCGCGTCGGGGTTGTCAACGTCGATGCGCCGGCGCCGCATGCGCGGCGCAAGGTACAGGTCGAGGCAGCGCTGGAAGCGCTCCTGGAGCGCGGCTTCATACCGCGGGACGACACGCAGACTCGCGTGCTTCGCGGGCAGGAACGGGAGCCGGCGGTCCTCGGGCTCGGCCGCCTCCCACGCGGCCTTCTCTTCGTCGTCGAACAGGTACTCCTCCGGCGGATTGTACGACTCGACATGGGACGGCAGCGGGAGCTTCGGTGCGGGCATGTGCATCGCATGGTCAGGGCGCGCGGCGTCGGCATCGCTCCAGATGCTGTAGAGCGCGGGGCGCTCCTTCCCCGGTGCGTGCGCGAGGATGCGGCCCTGCCGGATCGCGCGCACAATCTTCATCACCTTGTTGTGCTCCCACTTGCTCGGGACGAAGCGCCGCTTCGGCTCCGGCGCGCCGCTCAGCGGCATCGCCTGCTGGTGCTGCGCGCCGGTGAACCAGTCGGACGCGGGCTCGTACGGGTCGTACGCATCGAGCGGGATCTCGGCGCGCTGCAGGCGCTGAATGACATCGAGCTCCTCGTCCGTGAGGCGCACGTCCTGCCCGCTCTGCTTGTTGCGCGCGGAGAACCACGCGTCGCCGTCGCCCTCGACAGTGGCGAGGAACCGGTCCAGCTCGTCGCCCTGCGCGGGGCGCAGCACGCGCTTCCCGTCGATGTCATAGCCGAGATGCGGCAGGTCGTCGTACCACTCCAGCGGCACGTTCCCGATCCGGTTCGCCGTTTCCTCCGTGCTCGAGTCGCTGTCGTACTCCGGCTCGATCGGCGCGTACTCCATCTTCGTTTCCCCCGGCATCTTCGATGGCACGACCTGCCCGCGGCTCGAGCCGTCTGCATTCCGCGCATGTCCGTAGAGCGCCGCCGCGTGGGTAGTGTCGATTCCCAGCCGGTTGGTCCGCGGCGCCGACTCGTCCGGCTTGCGCCGCTCGCGCGCGATCATCCGCGCAAGCGCCTCTTCTCCCTCGCGCTCCTCCTCTTCGTCCAAGGAGGTGCGCGTGTCGTGGTGCACTGGTGTGTAAGCGCATGCGGCCGCGTGCGTACCGCTGTCGTCCGCGTCGTCCCAGTCCGCGACGTCGTCGCTGTTGAAGCCAGAGGCATCGTCCGATTCGCTGTCCGCCGCGTCGTCGTCGTCGTCCCCCTCCCCGCTCCCGCTTCCCCCCACTTCCAGCTCGGGAAATTCGTCCGCGTCCTCCGTCCCGCTTCCCGCGTCGCTCGGTGGTGCGTCCTTCTCCTGCTCCTCCACGCTGCGCCCGAGTCGGATCCCGCCCTTCGGCATCAAGTCGTCACCCACCTGCGCCGTGCGCACACGCGCCGGCACCGCGCCAGGTGCCGCTCGCTTGCCGCCCGCGGACCGCGCCCGCTCGGTGGTGGGTGCCGACGTGCGCAATGCACGCTCTCGCCGCTGCGTCGTCATCGAGTTCGCTGGGCCAATTTTCGCTGCCGCGCCCAAAATTTCGTCCAGAAAGAGGACAAAAGCAAATTGCCCAAATCCCACGTGCCGCGCACAGGCGCAGGCGATGGAGGTGGATGCGTGCGTGAACGGCTAAGGCGCGCGCGGGTTGCTACGGAAGTGCAGCCAGCCACCGGTGCAGGTCGCCGAGCTCGTCAGCGGCTGGCGCGCCGGGCATCCAGCCGCTGGAAAGGTCGATGCTCGCGACACCGAACGACGCTGCGCCGCCCTCGACGACGTCTGCGTGGAGTCGCGCGAGAAGGTCGTCGCCGGGCGCGCGCGCTGTCTTTGCCGCCAGGTAGTCTACGGCGAGCTCCGTGGCCACCTGGTGGTGCTCGCCCGCACGCACGTTGTGCCCCAGCCGTGTGGGATGCAGCGCTGCGGGGACGCGCGTCTCCTCCTGCGCAGCGCCGAAGCCGACGCTGCGCGCCGCACGGAGGAACGGACCACGGACGCGCTCCCACACGCTCGTGCGGTCTGCGTCCGCGACCTCTGCGATGCCATCCACGGTGACGCGGCCCGTGGACGCCGCGCCCGCACGCTGCAGGCCTCGCGACGCGCGACGCGCCTGCAGTGCTGTGGCTGCACCCCGGCGGCAGCGCGCAAGGAGCTGTGCGCGGCGCCGCTCGTCGCCGAGCATCGATCGGTCGTAAAAGACAGGGGACTGGTCCGCCCGCGTGAACAGAACGAGCAGGGACACGGGCGGTTTCGCGGTGTCCTTCCCGCGCCGCTCCTCTGCGAGCCCTGCGAGCGTGTCGTGCAGATAGTCGACGCTCCCCAGGAGCGCGTCCTCCGGCCGTGCGTGCTTCACCGTCGACAG
Organism: Malassezia sp. CBS 17886; assembly: GCA_029542825.1. Lineage (NCBI taxonomy): Eukaryota > Fungi > Basidiomycota > Malasseziomycetes > Malasseziales > Malasseziaceae > Malassezia > Malassezia sp. CBS 17886. The sequence continues at coordinate 767,813 of CP119887.1, read as the reverse complement.
CGCGGCGGCGGCGTCGCCGCCGCCACGGCTCGCGGTGCTCGCGTCCATGCAGAAGACGAACGCGTCCGCGTCCAGATGCTCCCGCAGCGCGGGCCGCAGCCGCGCATGCCCCGGTACATCAACAACGACGAGCGCGTGCGGCGACGCGGCCCCTGCAGCCACATGCGCCTCGCTCGCCTGCTGCGAGGTGGCGGTCGTCGGTGCGACGCCGAGTGCGATGCGCAGGAACAGGTTCGTCTTTCCTGTCTGCGCGACACCCACAAACACCACTTTTCGTACGCCCCTGCCGCGCGCACGCGCGCGCGACGCTGCTGCGACGGGGACGGGTGTGCGTCGCGATCCACGAAGCGCAAGCGCCGCCGTCACCGCGACGGCCACACACGCGACCAAGATGCCGACCGGCACCGGGATACCAGCGGCACCGCGCCACACTGCTGTCCCCGCGAGAGACGCGGTCCACTCGCACATCCACGCGTGCGCGTCTGTGCCGAGCACGCGGCCCGCGTCGCACAGCACCTGCTCCATATAGCCTGTCAGGGCGGCGCGCGCGGCGCATCTCGCGCTGGCGAGGCTGGGCAGTGTATTTTTGGAAATATCTCTGATCAGTCGACGCGCAGGCGCTGCCGCGCGGCGCCGCTCGTCCTCCGCCGCGACCGAGGCACTTGGCAGTAGGATGGTGCGTGGGGGAGGGTGCGGGGAGGATGCTCACTGCGCAGTTCCGAAAGTACGCAGGAGATGGTCGCGCGGATGGCACTGACGCGGCGCAGTACCTACGACAGCGACAACACGGTCTGTGCGTACCGGGCGATGCGCGCGTCCGCTGACCGCACAGTCTCGCCGCAGGGGCGGCTCCACCAGGTCGAGTATGCGCTCGAGGCGGTCAAGCAGGGGTCCGCGGTCGTCGGCTTGCGGTCGAAGACGCACGCGGTGCTCGTGGCGCTGAAGCGAAAGCCGTCGGAGCTCGCGTCGTACCAGCGGAAGATGCTCAAGATTGACCACCACATCGGCATCGGCTTCGCGGGCCTCACGAGCGATGCGCGGGTGCTCAGGTAAGTGCGATGCCGGACGCGCGGCCTTACACGCGCAGCAACTACATGCGCCAGCTCGCGCTCTCATCGCGGCTGAATTTCCACCGCGCGCTGCCGCTCTCGCGGCTCATGTCCTCCCTCGCGGACCGCGCGCAGCTGAACACGATGCAGTACGGCAAGCGTCCGTACGGCGTCGGATTCCTCGTCATCGGCGTGGACGACACGGGCCCACACCTGTTCGAGTTCAACCCGACGGGCAACTGTTTTGAATACGCTGCGATGAGTCTCGGCGCACGCAGCCAGAGCGCCAAGACGTACCTGGAGCGGCACATGGACGAAATCGCCGACGCGGACAAGGATGCGCTCGTGCAGCATGGCATCCGTGCGCTGCGCGAGACGCTCCCGCAGAACAAGGAGGTGCGCGCATGCCCGCGCACGCGCGCTCACGCGGCAGCTCGACCACGACGCGGTCTCCGTCGCCGTCCTCGGCCCCGGGGCGGACGCGAACATGGACGAGGCCATGGCGCGCCAGGGCGAGAAGTTTGCGCTGCACGAGGGCGACGAGCTCGCGGCGTGGTTCGAGGGGTACGTCGCGACGCGCGCCACGCACACCGCCGCTCACCAGGCAGGATCCCGCGCACGCGCGGCGATGCATCCGCGGCGCCGCCCGCGACAGGCGAGGGCGGCGCCGACGCCATGGAGGAGAACTAGACGCCGTAGCGGACGTGTGGTCACGTGATCGCATTCACGCACCCATGCGCGGGACGGAGGCGCCGCGTCCAGCGAGTGCGATGCTCTGGACGCGGCGCAGAGCGGTGGCGCTGCCCCTCGGCGAGGATGCAAAGTGGGCGGAACCGCGGTGTGCACCGGGCTACCGGAGGCGCTTCGTCGTCCTTTGTGTGCTTTTGGCGGTGAGCGTGTGTTGGACGCTATCTGGCCGACTCGCACTGGGCGTAGAGCACACGTCTGCAGACGCCCTTGTGGACACAGTAGCGCACATGCTGTTTGACCCAGAGCGCATGGACGACGGTGTGTGTGCGCTTGCGGGAATGCAAGCTCCAGGAGCGGACGGCAGCTGTGCACGCTCGCACGCGGCGCGCAGCGGCGACTGGGAGAAAGTGTACCGGACGGTTCCCAAAGCGGAAAGCGTGCGCGAGGCGCTCCGCCGGTACACGAGCGTGTGCGTGTGCGCGCGCTGCGGTGCTCACCGGCAGGCACCACATCGCGGGCGAGCGCGCGGACGAGCTGTCCGCGTTGCGCACGATCGAGGAGTGGTCGTCGCTGCTGAACCTGCCCGAGGTGCGGAACGCGTCGAAACTCGTCTTTGACGCCGGCTCGAACGAGAGCCGCGAGCGCATGACTGCGCACGCGCCGGCGCATGCGCCGCGTGTCTGGGCGGACACGTACTCGGTCTGGCTGGACACCCCCGTGAACGCGAGCCTGTCGCTCGCGGCGCCGCGCGGCACAGCCGACACGCCGATGTGGACCGCAGACCTTGCAGAGGACATTTTGCGCGAGGACCCAACGAGCGCATTCGGGATGCCGCCGTTCCACGGGTACTCCGGGTCAGGCGCCGCGGAGGGACGCATCGTGTACGCAGGGACAGGCTCCAAGGAGGACTATGCGCGACTCGCGCGTCTCGGCGTGCATGTGCGAGGGTGCATTGTGCTCGTGCGGTACGGTGGTCTGTTCCGCGGGCTGAAAGTGCGTGCGGCGCAGGAAGCCGGCGCGGTCGGGGTGCTCATCTTCTCGGACCCCAAGGAAGACGGCAGCGTGACGGAGGCGCACGGCGACGCGCCGTATCCGCACGGCCCCGCGCGCGAGCCGAGCAGCGTGCAGCGCGGCTCCGTACAGGCGCTTTCGGTGTACCCGGGGGACCCTGCGACGCCCGGACGCCCGTCGTACCGGAACGCAACGCGGCTCCCGCGCGAGGAGGCGGACACCCTGCCGAAGATCCCGTCGCTGCCGCTCTCGTACACGAATGCGCGGCGCATCCTGCAGAGCACGGAGGGTCGCGGCGTGTGCGCGGACGATGTGCACCCGCACTTCCGCGGCGCGATTCCCGGCGTGTCGTACTGGACGGGGCCGAGCGAGGACGTGGCGCGCCTGGAGAACTACATGGACCTGCGCACACGCGACATCTGGAACGTGTACGCGGTGATTCCCGGGTACCTCGACGACGAGCGCATCTTCCTGGGGAACCACCGGGACGCGTGGACGTTCGGCGCGGCGGATCCGTCGTCCGGCTCCGCGGTCGTACACGAGATGCTGCGCGGGTTCGGCGAGCTCCTGCGGCGCGGATGGAAGCCGCTGCGCACGATCGTCGTCGGGAGCTGGGACGCGGAGGAGTACGGCCTCGTCGGCTCGACAGAGTTTGGCGAGGACTATGCGGAGCACGTCCTCCGCAACGTGGCCATGTACCACAACATCGACGTTGCCGTCGCCGGCGGCGAGCTCTCGATGAGCGCGTCGCCGTCGCTCGCGCCGCTCCTGCGCCGCGCAGCGCAGTCCGTCCACAGCCCGGACCGCGGCGCGCAGGAGCGCCTGCGCCCCGGCGACATTGCGCCGCTCGGCTCCGGCAGCGACTTCACCGTGTTCCTCCAGCGCATCGGCGTCGCATCGACGGACACGGGATTTAAGCGCGGCGCGCACGACCCCGTGTACCACTACCACTCGAACTTTGACTCGTTCCGCTGGATGGACCGCTTCGGCGACCCCGGCTTCCACCGCCACGTCGCCGCCGCGCAGCTGTTTGGCACGGTCGCACTGCAGTCCGCGCAGAGCGCCGTACTCCCGCTCGACCTGCCGTCGTACACGCACGCGCTGTTCGAATACTACCGTGTGTTGCGCGACGTCGCACGTGCGTCGGGCCTTTCCCTGCAGGGCGCACGGCTGCACCGGATCCGCGACGCCATCGACGACGTCCACGCCGCGGTCGAGGACCTGGACGCGCGCGCACGCCGCATCGGCGACGCCGTCCGCACGGAGCCCGGCGGCGCCCAGGCCGCGCGACGCGCGGCCGTGCGGGACATCCGCGGCGTGAATGCGAAGCTGAAGGAGTTCGAGAGTGGATTCATTCACGACAAGGGACTCCCCAAGCGGCCCTGGTATCGGCATCTCGGCGTCGCCCCCGGGCGCTGGCTCGGCTACGGCGCGACGACGTTCCCTGGTGTCACGGTTCGTGTTGCACCCGCGCGGGAAGCTCACACGCAGGAAAGCATCACCTTTGACCGCGGCGATGGTACTACGGAGCAGGTCGACCGTCTCGTGCACGCCCTAGAGAGGATTGCGCAGGGGTTGCGTGGGGGGAGTGGCGCGAGGGTGCCGGGCGCGGGGGGGCAAGGAGGGGAGGAAGTCAAGGGGGATGGGAAGAACTAGGCGTTGCTGGCCCCCGCCTCGACGAGAATTAGACTGTATTTGGCCTCCACCTCGCTCCGAAAACCAGGCCTTTTGTGATTTCCACCCCCCTCTAAGAAATAACCGACTTTACCCTCCACCTTTCCCCAAGAACGAGTCCCCTTGACCCTCCATCCGTCTCCAACCAGGCGATCCTCGCACCCTCCCCCCACGCCTACGCCTCCCTATACACCTTGATCGCTGTCGTCAGCAGAGCCGCGCCAAACCACATACTCTTATCGGCACCGCCCGTGATCAGTCGCGTCCCCGTCTGGTCAAACGCAGAGCAAAAGATGCCCGCCTCGGCGTCCAGGGAGCCCGGCTGGACGATGTCGTCCGCGGACTGGAACGGGACGCCCGTGCCGTAGTCGAAGAACTGGCGGTGAGCGTGGATGGCAGGCGTACGCACGCGCATAGACCCGTCGTCGGTGCCGGAGAAAAGCACGCCGTCGGCGTTCACGGAAAGGGTATTGACAATGCCTTCGTGCGTCATGTTGGTCATGAGCGTGCCCTCGGGGCAGCGCCAGCGCTTGATGTTGCGGCCGCCGGTGGACCCGGAGGCAAACGTGAACTCGTTCGGCGGGATCGCGAGCGCACGCACAGACTTCTTGTGGTGCGTCAGCGTGGTCATGCAGCGTCCTGCAGCGAGGTCCCAGAGCTTCACCGTGGAGTCCATGCTTCCCGTGATCACCTGCGGGTCGCCCTCCTGGCACTCGACGCTCGCGACGGTGCCGCGGTGGCCGCCCAGCACGTGGACCTGCGCCTTCGTCCGGATATCCCAGACGCGAGCGCACGCGTCGCGCCCCGCGCTCACCAGCACGTCGAGCGTCGGGTGCAGGCTCAGCGCGTAGATGCCGGACAGGTGGCCGTAGTACTGGCGTACGACCTTGTTCGTCTCGAGGTCCCAGCACTTGATGAGCTTGTCCTCGCCGCATGAGAACATGTACGGGTGCCGCGCACTGATCGCGAGGCCGCGCACGGTCGATATGTGGCCCGTCAGCGAGAGCTTCAGCTCCCCGCTCGCCATGTCCCAGATCTTGATCATCCGGTCGCCTGCGCCCGTGGCGAACCACTGGTTGTCCGGCTCGACGGCCGCGCACCGCACCCAGCCCAGGTGCCCGGAAATAACGCGCATTAGCTTCCACGGCGCGTGGTATTTCGGCTGTGCGACGCGCGCGGCCATCTCCTTCTTCCGGATCAGCGCGCTGTTCAGCATCGTCTGGTTCTCGCCCACGAGCGTGCCGGACGACGCGTCCTCGCGCGCGACGAGGGCCGAGCGCAGGTTCGATGCGGACGCGGGCTTCGACGCCCCCGCGCGCAGCGCGACGGTGCCCGTCCCTGGATCGCCACCGCCCCGCGCCGACGCACTCGCCTCCGCGCCGGCCATCCCGCGGTCCAACTCGAGCTGCGCGATGAGGTCCGCATTCGCCGTCCCTGCACCGACGCGCGCCTTCGGCGGTGCGACCGCGGCCCCTTGCTGCGCGCGGATCACGTCGGGGAGCGACTGCGCATCCCGGTACTCGCCCTGCATCTTCGCGAGGAGATGCGTCCGCGTGGCGTCCGCGAGCGCCGGCGCCGGCACCAGCGGCGGTCCAGCCAGCCCGGGCATGCCAGGATCAGCAGACAGTGTGCGACTGCGCTTCGCGGCGCGCTCGGCCAGCGCCGGGAGCGCGTCCACGGCCATCGTACCCGACTCCATCGTCATCGCTGCGACCGTCGACCGTGGACGCGTTTTGCCACCCCTGCTGCTGACTCAGCGACCCGCGGCCTGACGTCAGCGTGAACCCAGCTGGCCCGGTGCATAAAAAGGTGTCGTGCATCCGTGCCACTCTCACGTCGCCTCCAGCACTACCATGAGCAACACTGTCGTAAAGGTCAACTACAAGGTGCGCATACAAATACCCCTTCTTGCGCACGCACTCACGCGCGGCCAGCCGGACCCCATGGCCACCGACGAGTACTCGGTCATCATCAACCCCGACGAGGTGCGTCTGCGCGGCACCACGCCCTCGCTGACGCCAGTACGAGAAGTGGCGCAACGGCGACCGCACCATCCCGCTCGCCGACGTCGTCGATTGTATGTTACTGGTGCGCGCGTGCGCGGGCTCACCGCAGTGTTCAACATCTTCCACACGGACCAGGGCAACCAGGGTCTCCTGCGCCGTGCGTCCAAGCAGCAGCTGGAAGCCGTGTTTGGTACGCAAAACGAGGACGAGGCCATCGAGAAGCTCCTCCAAATCGGTTACGTGCAGCCGGGCCGTATGTACTGTATGCGGATATCTGCTGACGCTAAGAGCTCAAGGGTCACACGCAGGAGGGCCGGTTCCCTGGGACCAACAAGTAACCACAAAGCAGGCAGCAGGCAGCAGCCGTGCAGAAGGCATGCCCCAGCGGTGCCGCCAGCAGGCAGCACGTGCGGGCGATACATAGGTACGCACCGCTGCCGTGCTCGACGGGCAGTGTGCGCGGCACCGTAGGAAAGCAAGGGCCGCCCCGGAGAGCCATGCACAAGGGAGATCCATTTCCTATTTTACCAGCTAAAGCAACGCGTGGCGCGGCCCCCGTGCGGACGTCAGATGCGCCGGCACAGGTACCCGCTCCCCCCCTCCCCGTCCCCCGCCGCGGCTCACCGGCCGTTTTCCGGCGCGCGGGATGACTGCGCCTCCACTGCCTCGTATGCGGGCGCACTACCCCCCGCCGTCTGTGGCAGTTCGCACGTCCATTCCGTCTTGTGGGCGTCTGCGTCTGCCACTTCCTCCGCAGGCTTCTCCGCCGGTGGCTCGTACTTGGGGAGCTCGTACCCGGGCGGGATATAGTCCGGTGTGAGCTGGACATGCGCCCCCGAGAAGTTCTGTGGCGGCCATGCATACCCCTGTGCAGGCCCTGGAGGACACGCGGCCGCAGGAGCGGGGGGCTGCGGGAACCCGCCGCCTCGTGGAGGTGCGTGCCCGTTCGACATCATGAATCCCTGCGTGTGTCGCTCCATATCGATGCGGTCGTGGCGGTGGCGTCGCATCGCGAAGACGCCCGCTGCCGACAGGAAGAGCACCACAATGACACAGATGACCACCGCTGGCACGCGTTAGTCCGTGCCAAACACGTCGGTGCGGCGCACCCGTACGCACCAATGCCGATGCGTTCGCCGCTGCCCAACATGCAGTGTCCCTCGGCGTCGCACTCGCTCATGTTGGCCTGGGGGTCGGAAGCACAGCCGTGCGGTGGCAATAATCTATACTCCACAAACTGCCGAATTTTCGATATTATCGGGACTACTGTGCAAATCTCGGGACATGATCCTGCATACACTGCGCGGCACTATCATGACTGCGCGGGGGGGGCGCCGGGGGGCGGCTCGTAACGCGGCGGGAGTTCGGCCGCATCCATAGCAGATCCGCCCCCCTCCGTGGGCGGAGGGCCTGCAGGGGGCTGATATTTTTCCCCGGTCGCATTGCCAGTGTCGGTCCCAGAAGGCACCGAGTAGCTCACTGGCTCCGCGCCAGGAGGCGGGCCCGGCGGCGGCGCATACGGGCCGGTGTGCGATGCGTTCGGACCAGCATTGGGCTGCGGCGGGTAGCCGCCCTGTGGGTAGCCGTTCTGTCCATAGGCTCCGCCAGGGTATCCCTGCGGATACTGGCCCTGCGGGTATGCATTCCCTTGGTACGGTGCGCCACCTCCCACGGGCCGAATGACTGGATGGAATCCCCGGTTGCGACGCCGCGCGCAAAGGCTGCCAATGATAACCACGAGCAATATGACAAAGACGGAAACCCCGATACCTGCGCGCCATTGTCAGTCAACTGCACCGTGTGCGTGCGTGCGCGTCTCACGTACCAACACCGATCCGTCCTCCCCGTGAAAGGCCGTTGCAGTTGCCGTAATAGCTACAGTTCCGGTTGTACATGGTGGATGGAACGATAGCACCATATAGCACCCGTGTTAACGGCTGCTTTACGAGCGCTGGCCGGCCAGTCATGATTGGTCAGCGCGGCGGGGAATATCGAACGACTTGCACGGCATTTTCTGGGCATTTCCCCAGCGTGCAGACACTTGTCGCGGGCGAATTCCAGGCACATGTGCCGCGGACTGATCGTCCCGCGTATTGCCACGCACGCGGTGCATAGTGGGTTGGTCTCACGACTGGTACCAGTTTTGTGTACGCAGCGTGCGCCCCTGCAGGTCCACTTTTCCGCGACATAGCGGGTGATTTGCTCTTCTGCGCGTGCGCTCCCCTCCACCGCAGCCAAGTGGCGACTGCCCCACGGACGGGAAGCCCGCGGGGGGGCGGAGCGCCGTCATGTGAGCCGCTGCAGCATGCACGGATCAGAAAAGGGCGTCCATGGCCACTGGCATCCGCTCTGTGATGTCGACGTTGCTACAGATGGGTACGCGTATGGTACGGGTATGATACGCATCATCGCCCTAACCCCCGCTCCTTTCCTCCCACCCCCCCTTCCCCCCCCCCCCCTCGGCCCCCCGTCACCCCCCCCCCCCCCCCCCCTTTCCCATCTCCCTGCCCCCACGCTCTTCCACCAACCCCGCCTTTCTCCCCGCCCCCGACCCCCTGTCGCAGAAGCGAGACGCGCCAACACATCGGGGGGGCATAGTTAAACGATATGCTCGACATTGGCGATTAGGCCATGATTGTCCCGCGCGAGATCGGGCCCGAGAGCACCTGGCGGGGTAGAGCGACGTCTCGGCAGCGGGCTAGAATTAAGGTTGGCCCACTACTGCGCCAGCTGCAGCGCCGGTCCGGAAGTGGGCTTCGCTATGGCGGGAGCGGTATGGGGAAGGAAGTTTACACAAGTATGAGCAGAGGAACAAAGGGATGGGTGCCTGGTACATGCACTAATCCGACACAAGCGACGCCTGCGCCAAGAGCACACACTTCGCATCTGCGGCTCCTGCAAAGACAAAGGCCGCGCCTGGACGCGTGTAGCGCCGACGTACCGGCGGATCCCCAAGGCGTGCACCAAATACGTCCAGGGCGGCGCGGCGCATTCGTGCCAGGACCACATACAGTTAGTCAGCCACCACGCTCCTGCGTATCAGCGGGCCAGCGCCAAGAACGAAGCCGGAAATACCGGGCGAGTATGAATTAGAGAGCCTACTCGACGATGTCTACTAAAGCAGCGAATAAATTTGATGTTCTTCGACACTTCCGGGAATGATGGATAATTACGGATCAGTCAAGGGATGGGGACCATAGTGTGCAACTCGCCGTCATTATCAGGCGCATGAATGAGGGAGGCTTAGACACCCGTGCGGTCTCTGGCTCACTGACCGATATTACTCTTGCTTGCCGATCTTCAGCGCCCTCTTGAACTTCTTCCAGAGACCAAGCTTCTTCGGCTTCTCGGTGGCAGAGTTCATGCCCTTCTTGCCGGCTGCGAGCGGGTCTTTGTAAGCGTTGCCCGCTGCGTCCTTGGCGCCACCCGCTGCGTTTTTGGCGCCACCCGCTGCGTTTTTGGCGCCACCCGCGACGCCACCCGCGACGCCACCAGCGGTGCCACCAGCAGCTGCGGCAGCACCGCCCACCGCGCCGGTCGCGGAGGAAAGCACGCCTTTCTTGGGCTTCTCCGCGGCTGCCGCACTGTCCTTGCCGGCGGCAGGCGCACCGTCCTCGTCCGCGGCCGTCGCGTCGCCCGTGCCGGCGCCCGTAGTGGCACCGTTGCCGGACGCAGGCAGCGCGTCGTCAGCAACGACCGTCGCAGGGTCGTCGCGCTCCGCACCGGCGGCGAACTCGCCGTCAGCCACGGCGTCAGCGTTCAGCTGATCCGCATCCTTCGGCGGCACGTCTGGGTTGTCCAGGCGGCTGGAAGCGGCCTCCGGCTCCGTCTCACGCACAAAGACATCGTCTTCCGTGGTCGCCTGCACACCCTGCGGGGTGTTGTTCGAGTAGGAAGTCGCGTAGTCGCGAGCGTAGTAGCCCGGCCGCTGGTCCGAGTATCCGGTGGTAGAATACGCCCCACCGGACCCATACGAGGCACCTGTGGCAACCGGCGCGCCCGTAGCAAGCAGCGAGGAGAGGTCGGTGCCGACGATCGGCGGCGCCGCCCGTCCCTGCTCGTTGTAGTCCGGAATGCGGGCTGTGGGCGTGAGTAAATCACGCCATGCGTGCGTACAGTGCGTGACAGGAATGGACTCCGAAAAGAGGCGGTGGTCCGCGGACTCGAGGACCTGCGGCGCCTCGCTCGTGTACACGGTAGTCCTCGTGTCGAGCTCGTCCTGGTTCTCCGTAGCGGTTGCGGCGGCAACGCCGTCGGCACCCAGCGAGGAGCCGCCCGTGGCCGCGGGCACGGAGAGCCCCTCGGACGCACCACTGATCGGGGCCGTGGAATCCTCCGCCGCGGTATCCAGCGGCTGACCCGTGGCGTTGTCAACAGACCAGGGCACAGCGCTCTGGCACAGTCAGTGCCTCCTGCGTGCGCAGACACCACATACCTCGTTCGTAGTAGGCTGAGTGGACATCGTTGCTCGTACACGTGAAGGTGGGAGTGGAACAGAGGGAGGCTCAAACTGCGGCCGTCTTTCTCTTTCTCACGCCGACGGCAGGCGGGCATACGCGCGTCTCATTGGCCGATAGCATCACATCGTTTCCGGAAACACCCATCACGTGCCGCGCACGTATGCGCAACGCGCGTCAGCGCCACGCATCCCTGATGCACGTCACCGCCTTGGGCCACACCGGACGGCGGTGTGGCGCACGGATCATCGCCCCCGCGGCGCCGCACGCAGCCTCCCTGGTGCGGCGCCCGCCCGCGCGCGCGCTCGCGCGCCCGTGCGCATGTGCGCGCCTGCGGACGCACAGTACCTCGGCGCCGCGGCCGGCCGCAGCATGGGCGTGTGCGCAGCGGACACAGGGCTGTGGCGTTCTGCGCGACGAGCACGCGGGCGACGAAGTCGTGTTGGCGGGCTGGATGCTTGCGCCGAGGTGCGCTGCGGGCCGCCGCCGCGCCGCCGCTGACCCGCAGGAAGGTATCCCGCCAGCTCGCGTTTGTGCCGCTGCAGGACGCCACCGGCACCGTGCAGCTGAAGCTCGTCGCGGACGACAGCGCCGGCGCCGCGCGCCTGCAGGACGTATGCAGCGTGCCCGTCGAGAGTGTGCTCTCCGTCCGCGGCACCGTGCGCGCGCGTGCGCCGGGCGCGGCGAACCCTGTGCGCAGCATCCCGCGCGACGCGCTCACCGAAGGACATGGCGACGGGCGACGTGGAGGTCGTCGTGCACGACTGGCAGCTGCTGAACGCTGCCGACCCGTCGCTTCCGTTCCTCGCGACGCAGTGCCGCCACGGCGCCCTGGTATGCACGCCGGGGCCCGCGCGCGCTGACCACAGCCGAAAGCGTCGCTGCGCGCGCAGCACCGCTACCTGGACCTGCGCCGCCGCGACCTCGCGGAGAACCTGCGGACGCGCAGCCGCGTCGCCCATGCGGCGCGCAGCTACCTGCACGCAAACCGTGGGTGCGCGGCCGCACCGCGCTGACGCCAGGGTTTGTCGAGTTGGAGACGCCCGTGCTCCTCCGCTCCTCGCCGGAGGGCGCGCGCGAGTTCCTTGTGCCAACGCGTGCGGCCTCAGGACAGGGCACGCCACAGTTCTACGCGCTGCAGCAGTCTCCGCAGCAGCCGAAGCAGCTGCTCATGGTCTCCGGCATGACGGACCGCTACTTCCAGTTCGCGCGCTGCTTCCGCGACGAAGACGGCCGCCGGGACCGCCAGCCCGAGTTCACGCAGCTCGACATGGAGATGAGTTTTGTCAGCGGCGCGGGGCGCGGCGGCACGGATCCATGGCGCATCGGCGGCCAGGAGGTGCGCGATGCCGTGCAGGACGTCGTCCGCGCGATGTGGGAGGCCGCCGGTGCCGCGCCGCCTCTTCCCGACGGCGTGTTTCCCGTGTACACGTACGCGGACGTCATGAACACGGTGCGTGCGTGCGGGACGCGTGCTCACCGCCAGTACGGCTCCGACAAGCCAGACCTCCGCTATGAGCTGAAGGTGCGTGCAACGCCTCGCGGCGCTCACTGCAGATCCACAACCTCGCTCCTTCTCTGGGCGCGCCGCCGAGTGTGGCACTAGATGTGCTCGTCTGTCCGCAATACGTCACGCGCCAAAATCGCACGCTGAAGCTGAGTGCGCGACAGCTGGACGCCCTTCTCGTGCGCAAGGACGGCCAGATGTCGCAGGTGCGCCGCCGCATGCGACGCGCACTCACCGCAGGTGGAGCACTTTAAGGCGGTGCGCGGGGCGGCGGAGGACGCCGCCGCGGTTATCCTGCAAAAGTCGCGCCATGTCGCAGGGGCGACGGGCGTGCCGATGGGCGCCCCCGCCGCTGCTGCGCAGCAGCGCGGGGCGGCACCCGCGCACAGCGACGCCGCGCGCGCCGCGTTCGGAGCCGCGTTGCAGGACGCGATGGACGGCGCGCAGATCGCGCGGCATCCGGAGCTGGAGCGGGCGCCACGCTGCGACGTGTTCGTTGCGCGGCGCGAGCTGCCGGTGCATGGCGGCAGCACAGAGCTGGGCGACCTGCGCACCAAGCTCGCCGCGGCATACCACGAGATGCACGCAGGGCTCGTGGACGCAGCGCCGGCGGTGCTGTGGGTGACTGAGTTCCCCCTCTTCACGCGGTCCGACGCTGAGAAGAATGCGGCTGCAGGCGACCGGTGGAGCAGCTCGCACCATCCCTTCACGGCGCCCGTTGCCGACGACGTGGGCCGGCTCACTGCCGCGGGCGTCGGTGACGCCGCGCTCGCGACGATCCGTGGGCAGCACTACGACCTCGTGCTGAACGGGAACGAAATTGGCGGCGGCAGCGTGCGTATCCACGATCCGCAGCTGCAGGAGCATGTCCTCAGACGCGTCCTCGCGCTCTCGGGCGAGGAGTGCGCGAGCTTCGCACACCTGCTGCATGCCCTGCGCAGCGGCGCACCGCCGCATGCGGGCATCGCGCTGGGCTTTGATCGCCTCATGGCGATCCTGTGCAACACGCCGTCGATCCGCGACGTGATCGCATTCCCGAAGAGCAGCGCGGGCGTCGACCCGCTGTTGGGGGCGCCCGCTGCGCTTGAGGACGGAGGGCGGGACGTTACCGACGAGCGCCTCGCTCCGTATCTGCTGCACCGGACGACGCGAGGGGCCGCAGACCCATAAGGGGGCGGATGGGTGCGGTTGTGCGCGGGAGAGGGCAGCTGGGTCTGCTTGTGGAGCCCCGGCAGCGAGCGGGGTACACCGCGCGGAGCGGTCCCGTCACGTCGCCCCGTCTCCTCCTGTCGCGGCGCCCCGTCTCCTTCCGTCGCGGCGCCCCGTCTCCTCCCGTCGCGGCGCCCCATCTCGCCACGCCGCACCCGTCTGTCCTCGCCGGGGGCCCCGTCGCTCCCCGCCGGTTCCCGTCCACAGCGGCGTACCAAAAAAAACGCAACCGTAATTGTCTGCGAAAACCTACACACGCTACACTGTCGGCGAACGGGGCGAGCCCGGCGGCACGTCGGCACTGGGTGCCATGAGATGCGCACGCCGCACATCGTCAACGGGATTCCCATAGTGCGTCTCGGCATGGCGCGTCATCGCACCGGTGAGCGGACCGAGGAGCCGTGTGAACGCCTTCTCGCCAATTGCCGCCACCTTGAGCGTGGTGTCCGCCGGATGCGGGGCGGCGAGCACCGTCGCGGCACGCGGCGAGCTGCTCATCAACGCAAGCTCCCCAAAGTAGTCTCCACGCTGCAGCTTCCCCACGGGATGCGCCGCGTCGCCAGCCTTGTGCACCTCGGCGACGCCATGGATGATAATGTAAAAGTGCGTGCCCGGCTCGCCCTCGCGCACGACCACCTCGCCCGCATTGTACTCCTCGATCTCCAGCACGTCGGCAATCCGCACACGGTCGCCTTCCTCGAGCTTCTGGAACAGGGGCACCTGACTGAGGAAGTTCTGGAACATGCTGCGCCGGTTCACGCTTGTCTGCGTGAGGATGGAACGGAACGTGACACGGTCCAGCGCCCAGAGCGTGCAGTCCGTCACCGCCATCACGGACGCAGCGCGCGGCTGCATATACAGCAGCGCCAGCTCTCCGAACGACGCGCCGGCGCCAAGTGTGACCGCCTTCCTTCCGAGTTGGTCGGGCGGCGCGGCGAGCGCCACCGCCGGGTCGGTACCCGGCGGGAGCACATACACCTCCAGTTCGCCACTTTCGATCACGTAGAAGTAGTCGCCCTGGTTGCCCTGTTTGATGACGATCTCGCCGGTGTGGCGCTGCACCTCCTTCATTGCGCCCAGCGCTGTGCTCAGTGCGTCCGGGTCGAGATGTCGGAACAGCAGGGTATCCGCGACTGCGGCCAGCAGGCGCCGCTGCTGGTCCTCCGTCTTTGGGATCGTAACGAATGCGTTCGGCACGTCCCGCGTGCTTATTTGCGCCAGCGTCGACGACATCGACTCGGCGGACACGGACGTCCTCCGGTGCATGTTCAGCCCTCCCGGAATCGCCGCACCGCCCTCCAGCCCAGCGCCCGGCACCACTCCGCCGCCATAGGGCCCACTGAACTGAACTTGCGGAGCTGTCATACTTTCTGCGATACCGTCTCCGCGCCACCCAACGCACTGCGCACCGCTGAGGCTAGCACGCCGCGGGCCGTCCGGTGCGCGGCGGTCGACCCACGGCGATCACGTGATTTTGACAGGGGGCGCGGCCACGCCCATGCGGAAAGCAATGGCGGCCCGCGTGCGGCGGTGGACAAGGAACGCGCTATGGCTCGCATATTGCTGCGCGGTGCGCCTACGCGCACCGTCTACGACATCGCGAGGCCTGCGTGTGGGTCAGCCTCGGGCTCGCGGGTGTGTGTGTACGTACTGCCGAACTTCTCCTCGTAGCCAGGCAGGGTCCACTTGCCCTTCCTGGTCATCTCCTCGATCGTCTTGCCGATCTCCGGGCGCGCCGCAAGGATGTCCGTGGTCGTGATCTCGCCGAAGGGACGCGCACCCTCGATGTTGCTGAGCGTCTCTTTGAGGTCCTTGAGTTCCGCCTCGATCTTCTTGGACGCTTCCTCCGCCTGCCTGACCTGTTCGTGGCGAATGCACCGTGTCGTTCAGCATCAGCATCCACACCAAAGACAACAATCCAAGCATGCCAGTCAGCTATAAGCCCAACAGCAGCCCCAGCCACGCACCGCAACAGCCTCGAACGAGTCAATCGCCTTGATCTGCGCACTGGTGTCGTAGGTCGCCGGCTTGAAGTCCGCCAGAATCTTCTCCGCCTGGGACACGACGCTCTGGTTCTGCAAGATATCAGCACGGCATCCCGCAGCGCTGCCACCGCCGTCGCCGCTCCTCGCTTCCCCCGCCCGCACGACATACCTTCAGGACCGACTTGTAGTGCGCAATGTCAACCGTCGTCGGCTGCTCCTTGAGCGCCACGACGGCGCGCTTGGCCTCCTCGGTGCGCTTTCGGAATGCGCCCAGCGTCGCCGCCGTCTCCTTTCCAATGCCCGACGCAAGGACCTTGCTGAAGTCAAAAGCAACTGCCTTCGAAGCCATAGTGCTGGACTGCTATGATGGTTGCTAAACAGCGATCAGCTCGGGTCCGCCGCGTCTCCACTCCCGGGCACGGCCGGCGAGCGCCTCTCTCTCGGCCGAGAGAGTACCGCGGGGGCCGCCCATGCGGGCCCTGGCTGCCGGTGCATGCGGCCGGCGGCACGCTTACGCGTAAGACGTGCATTGACGCGGCGGTATGGCCATCCTTGAGGAGATTCCCGTGGATGACGCCACGGGCGCGCTGCCCGAAGGGGTGCGCCTCCGGCACGTCGCGGATGCGGTGATGAACGGGTCACTGCCCAGCGACGCGGACAGCGTGCACGCGGCGGACAGTGGTGCATGGGTTCTCGAGGACTCGGACTCGGACGTCGCCGACGACGATCTCGTCGAGTCGAACGCGCAGGAGCTGTACGAGAGGATGACCGATGACCAGCTTGGCGCATCGACAGAGTCCGTGTTGGACCTCATCATATGGTGCATGCCGTTCCTCTTCATCTTCTCGCTTATGAACGTACTCGTCCAGCAGCAATACGGCATGGACATCTCGCCCGCACAGGAGGTCAAGACGGTTCTCGCGCGCTCTCCGTGTACGTGGTCCGCGCATGCGATGTGGTGGTGCTGACCACCGCGGTGCAGTCCTCATTCTGCTCGTCCGCTGGAGTGCGTTCCTACCTGCGCGAGTCTCACACGTTCCAGCGATGAAGGAGAGGCGACGCGCACTCGTGCAGAGCGTGCTCATCATCCTCGGGACTCTGAGTGGGTGCTACTTTATCAAGCTGGTGAACGAGGTGCGTCGTGCTGTGTCTTTCGCAGCCCCTTACCCCAGGCGCCCTATCTCCTCGCCATGTCGCGCACACCGGCGCTCGGCACACTGTGGATCTTTACTGTGGTACGCATGGACCTCGCATACGCGTGTGGAAGCCTGGCGCTCGTCTACGCTTACGTGGGGTGGTCCGGCCACAAGCTGCTCTAGCGGTCCGTCGGCCGAGTGCGACACATAGTCACGTGTACATTTTCGAGGCACCTAGTTTTGCGGGACCGGTGCTTGCGCGAAGCACCGCAGGCTGCCTTCGTCTCTACGTCCAAGTCAAGGTGGGTGCGAAAGCGGCATGCGTCGCAGAGGGGCCCACGACGATACACTAACACGGTCAGATGCCTCCCAAGAAGTCGGCTATTTCGGCTGCGGCCAGCAAGACGGGCAAGAAGAAGAAGTGGTCCAAGGGCAAGGTCAAGGACAAGGTGCGTATTGGATGAGGCGGACATACTAACACCGCACAGGCGCAGAATGCGGTTGTCCTGGACAAGGTCCTGTACGAGCGTGTACTGAAGGAGGTCCCGACGTTCAAGATGATCACACCGAGCATCCTCATTGACCGCCTGAAGATCAACGGCTCGCTCGCCCGCCTGGCGATCCGCCACTTTGAGCGCGAGGGCCAGATCAAGCCTCTCATCCACCACAACGGCCAGCTCGTGTACAGTATGTGGTTCCTGCAAGCGTGAAGCTGACCACAGCGCGCACTGGCAGCGACTAAGTGCTCTTGCGTCGCGCGTGGGTCTGATGCGGTGTGCGGCACGCGAGGCGGTGCCTACGTCATGTAGCCGATGTAGGCCAGGGCGGCAGTCGACCCGCTTTTGTCGTGTACTCAAAAGGAAATCACGTTCCACTGATCCCGGGGGGATGGCGTCTGGGCAGATAAATGGCAACGCTTCGCCTATGGCGCCGTGTCAACGGGGGGGCGGGGCAGGCGCACGACGCCCGCAGCACAGTGCATGCGCGCCGTGGCGCAGCATGGCGCAGGGGACGGCGGCGCAGGGAGGTCGTGCCTCATGCGTGGGAGACGCCCCGCGTGTCGCGTGCGGGAGGCCGTGCGGCGCTCGTGCGGTACCAGCCCACCGCGCGTCGACCGTGCGGCCGCCTACTGGCTTAGGATCTGGCGGACAAAGGTCTCATAGTGGATGTTGCCGTCGCTGCGGTGAGCGGGCGACCACTCGCACACGTACGGGCCGACGGTAACGCCCTTGAGCAGCTCGTCGACTTCCTCGTCGCTGAGCTTTTCGCCGAGTGACGTGAGCACGTAACGCAGCTCGCCCACGCCAATATAGCCGGTGCCGTCCTTGTCAAAGACCTGGAAGCCGCGGACGAACTCCTCTGCTGGGTCAGTGCACACTCCCGCATTCGCGACGTACCCGGCGTACCCGCGGGCTTGAAACCATTCGGCCGGTTCAGGATCTGCAGGAAGGTAGGGAAGTCGACTGCATGTCAGCGGCACACGCAGTGCACGCACTCTCCTGCGGCGCGCGGCTCGCGAGCTCCACGACCTCCGCCTGCGTCGGGTTCTGCCCAAGAGCGCGCAACAGGTCGCCGAGGTTCTCGCTCGCGATGTGGCCGGAGCCCTTCTTGTCGAACAGCGCAAACGCCTCCTTGTACTCAGCGTCGGACTGCGGGTCAGCACGCGCCTGCAGCGACATACCATCGTGTTCAGGCCTGCTGGGGTCGTGGGCTGTGTTGGTCAGGACGCGTGGGCAGCCCATAAACACTGGCGACGCTGTGCCGTACCTGCGGCCAAGCAGGCCGCGCGCACGCGCGGCAACACAAATATTGTCAATATGCCCGCGGGGATGCGGGGCGCATGTCCAGGGCGGGTGCGCAGCGGCGAGGGGTCGGACCATGTTGGGCAGTTGCACGGCGCGTCCTGCCTCGCCGGTCTGCAGCCAGAGCGCATTCACAGACACATCGGAGATCCGCAACGGGCCGCCAGTGTACATGCGGCGCGCGGACATCGGCGCGTCCCTGCAGGCGTACGAGCAGCTGCTGAGCGCGACCAAGGCGTACACGTCGACGATGCTGGCCATGTCGAAGGCGTCCTCGGACGTCGCGCAGGCGCTTGAGGACTGCTCGCGGCTGAAGGGTGCGCAGAGGGATGGTGCGGCATTCCAGGCTGCATGCGGCTGGCACTATCTCGCGTCGAACTACAGCCAGGTGCTCTGCGACACGTTCTGGAAAGAGGTGTCGATCCCTCTGCTGAGCCAGCTCGACACATACCGCGCGACCGTGCGTGAGCGACAGCTCGTGCACGAGAAGGCGATTGTCGAGAAGAGCCGCCTGCTGCGGAGCATCGAGTCGCGCTATCGGCGCGAGGAGCACCGCCACCAACGCGACCTCTCGTCCTTCCGCCACATGCTCGACGAGCTCCAGGAGAAGGCGGACGAGCTCGAGGTGCTCAAGGTGCAGCACTACACGGACGCGCTCGAGTACGAGGAGCAGACGTGGGATTACGTCGCTGCGAAAGTCGGTCTTCTCGTCCGTTCGCAGATGGAAGTCGCCGAGCGCCTCTCGTCGAAGGCGACTTCTGACCCCGTCCTCGAAGGCATCGTTGCTGCGATCCCGGACCCGTTCCACTCGTACGGCCCGCCGAAGCGCGAGGACGAGCTCTTCTCTATTTTACAGCCGACTCCGTTCACGAATTCGACGCTCCCCGTGTCTGAGGAGCCCACCACTCCCTCGTGCGGTCCCGCCCGCAGCGCGCCCAAGTCGCGCCGGGACAGTGCCAATGAGTCGCGGGACGATGCGACCCCCACCGCTGCGCGCGGCGATGCGGCGGGCGCGGCAGCTGAGCCCTGTGATGTGTTTCCTGACAAGCCCGGCTCACGCGCGACTCCGTCTCCCCCCTGCGCACCCGCTGAGACAAGTGCGTCCGCGGCCACTGCTGCCGGCCGCGAGTGCCCATCCGCCTCCGAGCAGCATGCGACGCTGCCCACAAACACCGCTGTGCCCTGCTCACCGCGCCCCGCGCTGTTCGCCGGGGAGTCGCCGAAAGACGCCGCAGCAGCACCCGCGGCGGCTGCCGGTTCCGGCCGCTCGCACCTGACCGGCAGACTCCACGCACAGGCGTCCTATGGCTCCCTCTTTGGCCTGAAGGACGAGCATACGAAACGCTTTCCTGGAGCGGACTCTCCGCGTTCTCCCGGCACGGATTCTGGCGGCGGCGCGGGTGCCGCGCAGCTGGACGACTCCACTACGGCGGCGTTGGAAGGTGCGGAGGTGGCCATGTGTGGGGGCAAAACGAGGGACCGCAGTCGCGCGGAGGTCACCTAGTGACTGGCGCCGCTGGATGTACGCGATGCGTCCTCCAGTGCGCCCTTGTGCCGCCATTACGTCCCCGTCCATCTGCCACGGATGGAGATGCCCTGTCCTGCCCAGTGCGCGGTTCCGCCCGCTACGCTGCCCACCCGCTCCGCCACGCGCCCATTATGCCGCCCACTCACTATGACGCCCACCCTTTACACGTCCACACCCCTGTTTACGCGCGCGCGCCCGTGCCGTTCTCGGCCGCATCTATGGGACCACCCAAAGCAGTAAAGTCGTCGTACGATAGCGTGGCCTTGTGGCTGCAGTAGCGGAAGACGCTGAGGCTCGCGCGCATCGACGGGGTGACCGCGCCGGACCAGCCGGCCTTCTGGATCGCCTTGTCGACCGTCTCCTCCTTGGACCACCCCTGCGTCTTGGCGATATCGGGAAGAAAGGTGGCTGTGAGCAGTCCCACGGTATCCCGGCGATCCGACGTGCCGTTTGCGTTGCCATTCACGACGCGGTGCGGCGAACGAGGGTCCCTGAGGTAGATGTATATGCCGTGCATGCCGATGTCCCAGTCGAGGTGGTCCTTGCACTGCTCAAACGGGCTCAAGAAGCTCACGGAGCACTCGAGCTGCGGGATTTCCTGCGCAGTAATGGGGGCGAAACGATAGTCGTGAAACGCTGCCTGGCGCGCATAGTGCGCGAGCCCCGCGCGCACATCCTGCAGCGCAAATGTCCCGATGCAGCCGCGGAGCCGCGGCGCGGCGCCCCGCTGCTCTCCGGGCGGCCGCACAGTGTACCACGAGACGAAGAGGCGGCTGCGGGCGTCAGCAGCGACGCGCGCCGCTACCTACACCTTCTCGTCCGCGTTCCCCACGCCCTCCCCGGCAGGCGGCGCCTGGAGTCCAAGGTCGCCCATGATGGTACGGAAGCACTCAGCGCAGTCCACAGGCTGCGCCACGAGCGCCGCGCTGCCGGCGTCTGTGGACACGGGCATGAGGGCGTCCTCGCGCGCGTCCGCTGGGTGGTCTAAACGCGGCACGTGACCCGACACATGCGCCTGCGCACGGAGCGGGGAGGGGCGTGCGGCTCCTTCCATTGCGCAGATGTGGTCTGTGGCCCGGAGATGCGCGCTGCGGACAGCGGGGGGCGGGCGCGCGATGCGCTCCCTCTATGCACCGCTGCAGACCCGGCTCAAGTCGTCGCTCACGTACCTTGCGCCAGACGCCGCGGCGCCGCGCGACGTGCCGACGCCCCTGCTCTTTGTGGCGTCCAAGTGGGCCGCGGAGGAGCCTGTGGCGCAGTACGTACCGCGGCGTCCATTGCTGATGCGGCACAGGCAGTTTGCGCCTCTGCTGCGCGTGCTGAGTGCGCATGGGTTTGGGTCGCTACTGATGGACGTCGACCCGAGCGACGGCGTGCCGGAGGCAGCGCCGAACGCGATCGCAGCGCTTGAACAAGGTCCGGCGCAGCGCGCACGCACACTCACAGACAGAGATCGTGCGTCTGCTGCACAGTCCTCCCGCGGACGTCGGCGTGGCACCGTTCCCGCCCGTGCTCTTCGCGGCGGGGCCGATGTGTGCGGTAGCGGAAGCGTACGCGTCCTCGCATCCACTCACGGCAATGCAGCTGCTGAACCCGCCGCTGTCGATGGCGCGCGCGGCGGAGCGGTTCCCCGCGCAGTTTGCGGGCAGCCCGCCGGTCCAGGAGTTTGACTTCGAGGCGCACTTCCCTGTGCGCGTGGTGTGGACGGCCGATGAGATTGCGTGGCAGACGGAGCGTCAGATTCCATGGTATGTCGTCCACCGCATCGAGCACGCGCGGGAGGACGTGGCCGACGAGAGCCTCGATCGTTACGAGTGGCCGGACATGGACGCGGGTGCGGTCGACACGCTGCACTGGCTCGAGCTCGACGCGGGACTGTGCGTGGCACCTGTTGACGTGTGTGTGTGCTGACGCGCGCTTTCCGCACAGATAGAGCACGTGGGGGGATCGATGCACACGCCCGCGGGCACGGCGACGAGGACGGCGGCGGACACCAAATTGGGGACGACGGCGAAGAAGGCAGCCGTGGCACCCCCGCGACGGCAGGCAGTACATATCCGGTTCCCGCCTGGTTCCTCGAGGGCGACTACGCGTTCACGACGACAGGCTCGAAGCGGATGCCGCTCAGACTGCACGAGCCGCACCTGGAGGAGCAGTTTGCGCGCGGCTCCGGCAAGGGCGGCCAGAAAGTGAACAGGGTGGCGAACAAGGTGCTCTTGAAGCACCTGCCGACAGGCATGCGTGTCCAGAGCCACGCGACGCGGGACCGCACGCTGAACCGGGGTATCGCACGCAAGCTGTTGAGCATGAAGCTGGAGGTGCTGGTGAAGAAGGACTGGCCGCTCGGTGCGCCGAAGAGTGTCCTCCAAAACAAGCACGACCGCCTGCGCCGCCGGAAGCGCGATCGCATGAAGAAGCAGCGGCAGACGGGCGATGCGGGGCGCGCGGCGGACGGGAAGAAAAAGGGGGCAGCCTAGCGCACGCACGGTCTACGGTGCCGGACCGCCCCCGCACTCTGGAAGCCCACCAGGGGTCGTAGACGCGCCCACAGAGGGGACGCGGCGTTGGCGCCCCGCCAGACGACACCCGTGACGCACGTCCTGAGCCGCGCTCAACCGCTTTCCCCCCCCGTCGCGGCCCCTATTTCGCCGTTCGCCGTACGAGTTCCCAGGGCCCCTCCTATATCCTCGACATACATCCCATACCTCCCCCTGTTGTCGCGCGTCGACGACGTCGCAGGTGGACTGGCGCTCCACAACCCGTTGGGCAGCGCTGCGACGAGCGAGCGCGAGACGCGTGTCTTGCTTCCCTGCGCACTGCAGCTCACACCGCGTGCGTCCAGGATGTCGGTGTTTGGAGGCGGCATGCAGGCGGGCGTGCCTGCGCCGGGATGCGGACCGGACGGCGCCGTGGGCGGCATCGGGAGCCACCCGTCGGGCGTGTCGCACGCGGCGGCCGACGCGGCCGCACGCATGGCCGCGCCGACCGAGGCTGTGTCGGACGCGCCCACGCCATGCGCACCGGCGGAGTCGGAGGAGCCGATCCGCGCGTACGCGAAACTGGAATTTCCTGGCTTCTCGTATTACATACAGACACTCGATGTCACCATTGGGCGGCGCGCCGCTGCGGACGGCGCGCACGCCGCGCCCGCGGCCCGGCGCACGTACGGCGACGTGGACGTCGACCTGGGCCCACTCAAGTCCATTTCCAGACTTCACGCGCGCGTGTTCTACGCGGTGCAGCCGAGCCACTACCGGAATGCAATGGCCTTCTCGCCGATGGTCGCGCATGCGCACGTGCCCGGCGAGCGGCCCGCGGACGCGAGCGCGTGGCCGCCCGACAGCGCGTCGGCGACGGAGGCGTCCCCTGCGTCGCCGCGGCAGCGCGAGAGCCGCAGTGCGTCCGCGGTCGTGGAGCGCGTCCGGTCGACGCCGCCGGGCGAGGAGCAGGGGCGGTTTATGCTCGAGGTGCTCGGGCGCAACGGTGCATTCGTGGACGACGTGTGGGTGAGAATGAACGGACTTGTCCCGCTGGGTCGGCGGTATGTGGCGCGGCGGCTGCGCTGACGCGCAGGACCAAGATCCAGATTGCGGAGCGTGTATTCTATTTTGTCCTCCCCCCGCCGATATACGCACACGACGCGACGAGCGCTGCGGACACGTCAGACATGAGCGTGGCGGGCGATGTGTCAGGCGCGGGCTCAGACGCCGCGTCGTCCTCGGAGCTCTCCGACGTGGACGCGCCGCCCGCGGCGAGCCGCGCTCCCCGGTTCGTGCTGAAGCCGCGTGCAAAGGCCGCCGCTGGCGCGAAGCGCCCCGCCGGGGACGCCGCGCCAGACGCCAAGCGACGGCGCGGGCCGGCGGGCGGGGGGGCGCGGGAGGGGCGCGTGGCAGGGATGGGTCCGGGTGGGGAGGATGGCGCGGAGGGCGGCAAGAGTCCGCACGGAAGCGGGGAGGCGGACGCGCCCGCTGCCGGCCACACGGAGAAGAGCGACGGCACGAGCGACGACGACGACGCGTCGGTCGAGGAGGTCGCGGCATCCGGCTCGCCCCTGGTGGGCGCGTCGTCGCTCTCCGCCCTGGCTGCCGCAGCGCAGCGGATCGGCGAGGGGGAACCGGGCGGTGTGTCGGAGAAGCCGGACGTATCGAACGTGGACCTCATCACACACGCGCTTACCTCGGACTTCTCCGCGGGCAAGGGCGGCAAGCTCACGCTGCAAGAGGTGTACGAGTGGCTGCAGCGCACGTATCCCTGGTTCCACCAGAACAGTCGCAAGACGGGCCGCGACTGGCACAGCTCCATCCGGCACACGATCGGCACGAGCCGGGAGTTCGCCAAGGTCCCGCGGCGCCCGGACGAGCACGGAAAGGGGATATTCTATGCGCTCTCGCGCGGCGACGCCGCACGTGTGGATGCCGCCACCGGCGACGCGGCGCCCACGCCGGCGGGCAGCGACGGCCGCGGTGCGGCGGACGCGCGCAGCGGGACGCCGGGTGCGCCGAACACGGGCCAGACGGCGTCCATGCCGCGCATTCCGCTCGTCGTCGGCATCCCCCCCAGCGACGCACAGGGTGCGCCGAGGCCCAGGGGCACGCCGGGCACCATCGAGTCGCTGCTGGAGACGCCGCCCATTGCGCACCACCAGGGGCGGCTGTATCTGAGCCCCGCCGTGTTCGGCCATCTCTCCGCGGACCAGCTCGCGTACATTGAGGGCATGGGTGCGCAGCAGGCGCTGCAGGTGCTGCAGAAGTACCTCGTCACGCACCTCAAGGAGCGCATGAAGCGGCAGACGGGGGACCACGCGCGCGCGCAGGGCGTGGACGCGCCCGCGCACGTGGCGCGCGGACAGGAGGAAGCGGCTGCGCCGCGCCGCGGCCTGTCAGCCGAGGCGATGGCGGCGCTCTCTGCGGCGGACGCCCCGGCGGCGGCGGCCTCCTCAGCCGTGCCATCGGTCCGCGCAACGCCTGTGCCGTCGGCGCCGCACGAATACGACCACCGCCTGGAGCCGCCGACGGTCCCCCAGATCCCGGCACCACGCCCGGCCGCCACGCCATGCGCTCCGTCGACCCCGTCTATACCTACACCTCATGCGCGCGGCGACGCGGGCAGCAGCACGGCCGCGGGCGCATCCTCGACCCCCAGTGTACCTAATACGGATGCCGCGGCCGCGGCTCCCGCGGCTCCCGCGGCCGCCGCGGCCCCCGCAACCTCGGCGCGCACAATGTCTGCCAGCGCTGCGCCCACGGATCTGCCGGCGCCCACGCGCTCGCCGGCGCATGACAATCCCCTCGCCGCACTCTCGGCGCTCGCGGCGCATCCCGAGGCAGCCGGGCTCATTGCGCTCTTGCAGAAGCAGCAGGCCGGTGCGGCTCCTGGCACCGTGAATCTCACGCCGGGCCAGCTCGAGCTCCTGCAGCTTGCGAACCGGCTGGCCGCCCTGAAGAAGGACAAGAAGAAGCACGGCGGTGCAGGTGGAGCGCCCGGGTGACACGGAGTGGCCGGAAAAAAGGACAGAGTGGAGAAGGACAGATAGGGTGAGGGTAGTGTGGCAGAGAGCGGGTGCTTTATCGCGCGGGGCGAGAGGGGGGCTTCCAGAGGCCCAGCGGCCCTGCTCCGTGTGGATACCGTGCGGATCGGTGGCGTCCTGCCTGGGCGCCACTGACCCGTGGGCTCTGAGCGGGCGGGTCCACGTGCTCCGAGCAACACTGGCCGACGAGCGGCTGCGCACATCCCCCGTTATGCATGGGGCTTTCCTACCTCGTGTCGCATAGGGGGTGGGGGAGGGGGACTCGCTGGCAGCGAGTGGCAGCACCGCGTGGGGCACGTCCATCCGCAGCAGCACCGCGTGGAGCACACTCGTCCGCAGCAGCACCGCGTGGGGCACATTTGCCCGCAGTTGCACCGCGCGGAGCACGTCCGTGCGGCGCCTCCCACACAGGGCCTGCCCCTCCGGTCTGCCGCCGCACACACCTACCGCCGCCGGCCGCGGGCGCGCGCCTGGGCCTTGGCGTTCCTCTTGCTTGCGGGGGCGTCGCCCTGCTGCGTGGATGCTGTGCCAGGGTCTGTGGGCGCGTCGCGTACAGGCGTTCTCCGCGCCAGGACATACGGCTGGATGACGTGGCGGTATGCAAGGTAGAGAGCATATGCCGGGATCTGGTGTGAGGATCGCGGGACGGTCGTGCGCACCACCAGGTAGGTCCACCAGAAATACGACGACACGAGCGCAGTGGCAATGTGGACGAACCACGTAATGTACACGACATCCAGCATGTATCAGACAGGTCAGCGGTGTCCGACGCCGTACATACTGGGTGAGGCCCGGCTGCGAGAGGCTGTCGCCACGGCGCGCCATGGCGGCGAGCAGCGACGCGAGGAACGCCGCGCATGCTTCCGAGGCTACGTACAGCGCGACACGGCGCCACCCGATGGGCGTGCGGCGCCAAGGTCCATAGAGCGTGACGAGGTGGATCAGGTTCGTCAGGAGAAAGCCGTACGCGAGCGTCGCGAGCGCGCTGGCGTTCGTCGCCGCCACGCGTTTCTGGGATCCTTTTGCCATGGAATGATGGAGGCGGGTGGGAAGGGGGAAAGGGTGGGGTGGGTGCCGCGGGGCAAGGTCCGAGCGGAAGACGAGGGCGGCCCACCTTGCACGCCCTGCACCCCCCGCCCTCGGCCCGCGGGGAGGCGGGGCAAGGGACCTCGCGCTAGACTCCTCCCAACTGCGACGGATAGTGTAGCAGTATATTTTCTACGTCTAGACAACAGGCCGTGGCGTGCCGGTGGCGGCACGCCCAGACATACAGCGCGCTATCTTGCGTCATCAAGAGAGGGAAACCCTCTTTTTAAACCACGGCAAGAGGCTCGGGCTCCTTGAACTCGCCGCCCTTGATCTTGGAACCGGTGTCCTCGGCGCCGACAATCGCCGCCCCGCCGTGGAGCTCAAAGAGCTTGCTGACGTCGTACTTGGGGCGCTTGAGCACCTTGACCTTGCGGATGTACACGTCCTTGAGCGGGTAGATGCCCTGCGTGCTCTTCTCGATCTCGCGGCCCATGACCTCGGGGATGAGCTTGGCGACAAACTCGCGCAGGTCGCACGAAGACGACTCGCGCTGGATCACGTCGAACATCTTCTTGCGGATGGCATGGATCTGCGACGACTTGGCGTACGTCGTCTTCTTCACCTGGTTCGCGCGGCGGCGCGTGAAGCCGATCGCAAAGACACGGAGCAGGTAGCCGTCGGTGGTCTTTACGTCCTGGTATGCCTCAATGAGCGTCTGCCACTTGCGCACGAGCGAGCGGATCTTGTCCTGGGTAAAGTCCATGCCGAAGAAGTTCGTCAGGCAGTTGCGGCCCTGCACCTCGTCAATGCGCAGACTGAACTTGCGGAACGCCTGCTCGTCGTCCTTGTTCAGGTCCGCGAGCGACTGCTCGAGGATGCGGCCCTTGAGCGCATCCGACGCATTCTCTGGGCCGGTCAGTGCGTCTACGCGCGGCACGTACTCAGGCCCTGCGAGCGGTTCACAATCGTCTTCCCGATGTTGCGGTTCTCGAAGAACACGGGCGCCTTGATGTCGTACCACTCCTTGCGCGTGAAGGGGTCGACGGCACGCTTCTTATTTCCCTTACCCTTGGAGAGCTTCTTGTTCTTGCCAACAGCTGCCGCGTCAGTACGCCGTCCTCGCCCCCCATCACTTACCCATGGTGAACAAGTGTGGACAGAAGCTACTTTCGTCCGCCGCGCCCATCCACCTTTCTCCCTGCGCTTCCCTCGTGCACGTGATATCACCAGAACTACGTACAGCTGCGCACGTGATCAACGCCGCCGCCCCGCCACGCGCTGAGCGTCGCGCCGATTCCGCCTGCCCGATTAGCCCTCCACCGCTGGCGACGCACCGGCTCGCGCGCTGCTCCGCCTCCTCCATCTTCTCCAGGTCCGCGTCGCTGAGGTGCTCGAGGAACGGGCCAAAGTCGACCGCGTCCTGGAATTCGCGCCACACGCCCTCCAGCGGGCGTGGCCCGAGCGCCAGCATGTCCCGCAGGGTCGCGAGCGCCTGCTCGCGCCGCCGCGCCAGCGGCTGGGTCTTGTCCGGAACGAGGAACGCGCCCGTTGCGTCCGCGTCCGGCGTGCCGGCGCCGGCGGCTGCAAGCCGGCGGCTGCGCGTATTCGGCGGCGCGACCTGGGCCGTGCTCTCGTCCGTCGACGCGCTGGGCGGCGTGAGTGTGTCGTCGCCCCGCGTCGATTCCCGCGCACCGCTGTCTTCTCCCGCGCCGTTCTCCGTGGCCGCGCGGGATGGCAGGGGCGTCCGCGCCGCGTTTTCCTGCGTAGACCCTCCCTCTCCCGTCCCCTTCCCCCCCCCCTCCGCCTGGCAAACGTCATTGAGCTCGTCCACCGCCATTTTGTACAGTTTCCCCGTTCCAAAGAGCCCCAGTTCCAGGGCTGCGCGCCGATGATGGATCAGTTGCTCACGGATCGCATGGCCAATGAGCATCCCGCTCTCGCCCGGCAGCCCCAAGTCACGCATGAGAGTGGCCGCGAACGCCTCCGGCGTCAGCGTCGAAGACAGATCCCATTCCAGGCGGTCCCGCAGCAGGGAACGCATGAGCTGTACCTCGTACTGCGGTCAGGACGAGATGCCCACGCACGGCCCGCAGGTCGCCTTCGCTGCAACGTACCTCGACAATGACGCGCAGGTCGTCCTCCGCCTCTACCTCGGCGAGCGCCTCACGGAGACGCGCCTTCTGCTGCGTCCGCAAGTCCACTGCGTTCTTCTCGCGGTCCGGCGCGCCCCGCGCCTCGACGGCGGGCGAGGGCGCCTTTGTCGCATCCGTCGATGTGGGCGCCGGGGCGGGGGAATGCGGCGCCTCCGGCGGCGGCGGCGGGAGCGGGTGCTTGCGCGGGCGGCCACGCTTGCGCGGCAACAGCGGCGCATTCGCGTCGCCAGCGGCATAAGCAGCTGTCGCGCGGCGCCGCGCGGCATTCGCATCCGCCTCAGCACGCTTGCGCTCCTGCGCACTCGTTTTCAGGTCAATGATCCTGCTCAGCCCATCCATGTCGCCATCGGCATCCAAAACGGACGTCGCGTCGGCGAGTTGCTGAATAATGAGGCTCTCAATGTGCACCGCATAGGGATTCATCGGCAGCGCAAGGTCCTGGAGGAATATCTGTGCGAACTTGTACGGCGTCAGGAGACGCTCTGCTGTGAGCGCCGCCGCGTCGCGACACACGCACCGTTCATGTTCCACAGAAACACATCCTTGATGCGGTGCGTCCCCGTGTGGAACTCGATGCGGATCGGCACAAGCACTTCGTCGTTGTCCGCCTGCTGCCGCAGCTGCCGGTCGGTGCTGCGGTCAGTGCGCACGCACGCGCGACGCACAAATACTCGTGCGGCGTCTTTTTTGCGGCGCGCACCACAAGCCGGTTCTGCGGCACGGGCATACCCAGCTGCACGCCGGACGGCAACATCTCTGCCATGGCCTCCACGTCCGCAGCGCTCGGCACGTCGGGGCTGTTCGTCCCGCGAGCATCGGAGAGATGCGAGGTGCCGCGCCGCCGCTTGCGCCGCGCGAGCGCGCCGCCGTAGTCGTCGTCGTCCGAGTCGACTTCCTCGTCATCCGCGGACGCGTCCTCTCCGTAGTACACAGAGCCGTGTCCATGCCGCCCACTGCTGCGCAGGCCGGACCCGGAACCCCCTGCAACACCCAGCGCACTGCCGTCGATGTCGTGCACAGCGCGCTGGACCGGCTGCATGAGCACTGTCGCGCCCGCGCGCATCTGGCTCGCGTACGTCGAATACTCGGCCTGCGACGCGGCGATCGGCGTCTGTGGCGGCAGCGGCGCGCTGCCCGTGCCGAGCACCCAGGGCACGCGCGGATGCGGTGCGCCCGCGCCCGCACCCGCACCCGTGTGTGTCTGGGCGCCTGCGCCCGTCATTGCATGCGTGCGGACTGCGTAGTTCGTGCGATCCATCGCGTGCGGTCCAGAGCCGGCGGCCGCTGCGCGGTCCAAGTGCTACGCCGTCGCGGCTGGCGCCTGGCGCGCGTCTTGCACGTGACCCGTTCCAGCGCCTGCGCGCACGGGACCGATCACTGGGACAGCATCGTGTAGAGCATCTATGGGTTGGGTCTGAGAATCCGCGTGTGGCGGCGGAGGTTGTCACTTGTCACACATCCACCTCTGGAAAGAAACCAACTATCTTTCACGATCGGTAGATAGCATGCTGATCCGCGCACTGGACGTTGCGTCCCATATTACGCCTCTTCCGCGGGCAGCGCCGGGGCGTCCGCAGGCGGCTCGTTCGGCTCGTCCGCGAGAGGTGCCGGTGCGTTGTCGACGGGCAGCGCGGACGCGTCGTCCGTGCTGCGCTCCTCGCGGGGCTCGTCCGCGCGCAGCTCCTCACGCGGCGGGTAGTCACGGTCGTCACGCGGCGGGTAGTCACGGTCGTCACGCGGCGGCAGGTCACGGTCGTCGCGCGGCGGGTAGCTGTCACGCAGCGGGTAGTCGCGGTCGTCACGCGGCGGATAGTCGCGGTCGTCGCGCGGCGGATAGTCGTCACGCACAGGATAGTCGCGCTCACGCGGCGGGAAGTCACGCTCATCACGCATGGGCGGCGGAGGGCGACGGTCGCCTCCCCAGCGGTCGCCATCTCGGCGATCGTCGAAGCGGTCACGGCCGAAATCCGGGCTGCGTTCACGGCGGTCGGAACCGGAGCCAGGGGGACCGTCAGGCTCGACGCGGAGCTTGAACCCACGGAGCTCGGTGCCCTCGATGCGCGCAAGGGCGCGCTCGTAGTCTTCGCGGTTGTCAAACTCAAGCACACCTTCATCCGGACGCGACCTGTTGATGTCCGAGTACGTGATCTGGCCATGCTCGCGGCCGACGTCCTTCAGGTCCTGCCAGCTCGTGCCCGACGGCAGGTTGAACACAGCAAGGCGGAACTGGCCACGGCGCGGGCCCGTGCGCATGGGGGGACGCGAATCGTAGCTGCGGCCGCCGTACCCGCCTCCGCGGTCGTAGTCGTCACGACCACGGCCAAAGTCGTCGCGCCGCAGCGGCTGCTTCGCGTACTCCACCGCAATGCGCTCGCCCATAAAGTCCGATCCGTCAAAGTCCTGTGCGTGAGCATCGCCGCGGCCCACACCACGTACCCGCACCGCGGTCTCCGCATCGCGTGCATCGTCGAACTCGACGAACCCAAACCCACTCAGCACACGCACATCGACCAGGCGCTGCCGCGTCAGCGTACCACACTCGCCTCCGCATACGTACACCCAGACCGCGGAAGAGATCAGTAATGTCTTCGCGCATCACATTCGGCGGAAGACGCCCCAGATACAGTCGTCTCGGCCCGTCAGACATGGTCGTTGTCAGTCATCCACTGCGCAGACGCTGCAAGACCTCTTCCACTCGGATCACGTGATATACACGGGCGACGGAAGGAATGGCAGTGGCGGGGGGGGGGGGGTAAGGGCCCCGCAGGCAGCGGTTCCAGGAAAAGAGGCGTGTGCTGCGCCAGCAAGCACAGTGCGACACAGAAGTGCAGCGTGACTCTTCTCCCCTCCGCTCCGCCACCGTTCGCACCCCGTCTTTCCCGCATTCGCGACCAAGTCCCTCTCCGTTTGGCGTCCCTTCGTCACGTTGGCGCATGCCCCCCGTAACCTCCCCACATGCACCGCTGGGCGCACGTTGCGGCAGTTTCGTCTGCCGCTCCTTGGGATGCATGTCCGCACCGCTGCGCATCCGTGCCCCTGGACGCCTCCCTCCGCGACCGCGCACGCGCCGGCAGGGACCGAGAAGTGCGTTTAGTCAGCAGCCCCTGAAGGCTGTGTCCGCGCCAGCGTGACGCAGTGCCGCTAACGCCACTTCCGTTTGCACTTGCATTGGGAGCCCGGAGAGCTGCGTTTGACTGGACGAATAACGAGCCGCGCGGATATGGACGAGCATGCACATGGCCTCGCACCGCTGGTTGTCCCGAGTGCGCCGGAGTACGGGGGCGTGTCCTTGCGCGGCCGGCGGACGGACACGGCGATGGACCGCAGCATGTCGGCGGAGACGCCAGGGCGTGCGTCCCGTACGAGAAGCGGGATTGTGCGCCCCCAGGCACCGCACACGATCCCACTGAGCCCGATCAAGGCCGGAACGCCCCTGCAGCAGGCGTCGCCGCAGGTCCCGACGCCCGGGCGGCTGTCTTCGCCACTGCTGACATGGGCGAATGAGCTCCCCGACGACCCGGGGCGCGCATCGAACGTGGTCAACCTGTTCGCACACAATGCGCTCGCGCCAGCATGGAGCCCCGCGTCCATGTCGCCCAGCGCGCGGTCCCCGTGTGGGCGGAGTGACGGGCACGATCCATCCCCGTACTTTCCCGCACCCATGCCGTCTGTCCGCACAAGCATTTTTGGCGAGGGCCGGGACTCGCACGCAGGGGGTGGCGGGGGAGGGAGGGTCGGGTCCTTACCCACTCAGAGCCCACTGACACCGCCGCAGCTCGTCGCAGTCGCACCAGCGCTTCCCGCGCGCACACGGAGCATGCGGTCGCCGGAGCCGAACATTTTTGAGCGCG
Source organism: Malassezia sp. CBS 17886 (assembly GCA_029542825.1). Lineage (NCBI taxonomy): Eukaryota > Fungi > Basidiomycota > Malasseziomycetes > Malasseziales > Malasseziaceae > Malassezia > Malassezia sp. CBS 17886. The sequence goes on along the minus strand of CP119887.1, from coordinate 735,199 downwards.
ATATTGAGCGACAGAACTCGCACTGCATGTCGCCGCAGGAGGCCATTGATGTTGCGGTCCCGCCGGTCCTTGACGACGCGGCGAATGCCATCGTGGACCAGAACACAAGTGTACGTCGCCGCGCCGCCGCGTGCGTGTGTCTGACCACAGGCGATCGAGGTTGTCGCGCCGTCGCCGGGGCACGTGTCCCCCGGCCTCTCGCCCAGCTGGTGCACCCACCGCGAGAGCCAGCGCCGGGCGCAGCAAGACCCGCTGTACTCCCCCCCGCACGGGTCACTCGGGCTCACTCTCGCGGACGCGCATGCGTCGCAGCAGCAATTCGGGCGCACGCACAGCCACCGGCGTCCTCTCTCGGACGCGAGCAACGTGTTCGCCAGTATCCCACGCTCGCGTAGGACGGGGAGTGATGTGGCCGACGGAGCAGCGTCGCCCGGTTCTCTGCGCTATGCGCCGGGCAGTGTCCCGCCGGGCAGCGCCCCGCCGAGCAGCCAGCCGCCAGCGGGCCTCACTCCGACGGGGCACCCGCCGACGCCCAGTGGACGCTCTCTGCTTGCGACGGACCCGCGCGCGGGCGCGACGGGGAGCCCCTCGCTGAGCATCGACGGCGCGATCATCCCGGAGGGCAACACGGCCAAGGTGGGACACAGCCTCGACGGGCTTGCGGACGCGCTCGCGAACACGCGTCTCGACCCCGGGACAACCGTGGCATCGCCAGGCTCGGTCTCGGGCACGTCCGGCGGGTACTTTGGCATATCGGCCCCCAGTGACGACGGGGGCGGGACGGGGACTCCCGTGCCGCACAGCAACACATTCCGATACCAGGTGCTTGGAGGCGGCGGGCATTCCCTGAATGCGCGCGCGCGGTCCACGTCGCAGTCGCAGCACGGATGGGGCCCTGCGTCGCTGTCGACACTCGGGCGCCCGACGTCGCGCTCCGCGGACGTTTCTGCGCCCGGCGACGCATCGAGCACTCCCTGCAAGAAACGAATCTCGTTCCTCGCGTACGCGAATATCCTCAACGACAACGACGAGTTGCTTTTGCGAGTGGATGAGCACGCGCCGGCTGCGGACGGCATGTGACAACGAGGGTAACGGATGGGTCTCTAGATCTTGTACATACGGATATGGGCACATGCCCAGGCGCGGGGGACGTGTAGAGAGAGATGCGCTGCGGGGCGGGCATCCCATGGGCACATCGGTGTGTTTTGTTACCCTATACGCGTTTCGCAGCGGCAGGCGGCCCCAAAGGGTGCCGCTGAGTGCCGCTCGGTGGCATCCTCCCCAGGGCCCTGCTAAATGCGTGCGCTCCCCACACTCTTCTGTACCGTGCCGCGGACCGTCGGCTGGTGCGTTCGGCCACTCTACGCAAAAAAGGGGTCCTTTTGATACGCTTCGTATGCGTGTCGTGCGAGGGAATTCTTCCCCACGCGCTTGTCCGTCTCGATCTCGGAGACCAGTGCATCTGTGTGTTAGGGGGGGGGGGGGCGGTTAGGACGGGAGGGCAAACGGGAGGGAAAGGGCAAGAGGGGAAAGGGGAGGGAAAAGGCAAGAGGGGAAAGGGGAGGGAAAGGGCAAGAGGGGAAAGAGGGAAAGGGGAGGGAAAAAGGGGAAAAAGGGGGGGAAGGAGAAGAGGGGCAGGGGGGAGAGAAAAAGGAGGGTGGGGGAAAGAAAGAAATGAGGGCGAAAGAGGCAGAGGGCGAGGGACGGATGACAAGGGACAGGGCAGGGAGCAGAAAGGGTCAATAAGGTGCCAGGCGGAGGGCAGAGAGAGGCGACATGCCGCAGCTCGGCGCACCGCCCTCCTAGCCTTTCCCTTTTCCCTTCCTTTTCCCCCTTCCCCTTTCCGTCCCTCCCCCTCGCACTTTTCCTTCCTTTTTCCCCTGCCCCCTCCTTCCCTTTTCCCTTGCCCCCCCCTACCCTCTTCCTCCTGTCCCCTTCCCCCTTCCTTCCCCCCTCGCCTTCCCCTTCGCCCCCATCCCACCCCATACGTACCCAGTGTGGTAAAGGCAAACTCGGGCCGCATATAGCCCAGCACAATAACACGCATCTCATCGCCGTAAAAGTCTTCGTCGTATGCGTGCATAACGTGAACCTCGATGGACTTCTCCTTATTCATAAATGTCGGATTCCACCCGACGCTCATCACCATCGGATAGACGCCGCGGTCAACACTTGCGCCCGCAAACGCAAGCACCTGCGCGAACCCAAAGTACACGCCCGTCTCGCGCAGCGCGGCGCCCGCGGCGTCCGCATCGAGCAGAGCGGCGGGCAAGTTCGCGGTGGGGCAGTTCAGCTGCTTTCCGCCACGGCCAAACCCACGCCCTACGATGCCGTCCAGACGCACGGGGAACGGCGGCTCAGGCACGTCGGCTCCACACGTTTCCGGGCGGCCGGCGCTGGAGGGCATCGTTGCTGCCATGACATGCGGTGTGAACCGGACGCGCGGCGGCGGCCCCCGAGCACGTGGGGCCACGTGCGGTGCGACGTTCGCGCGCGCACAGCGACATGCGGCGCCTCTGTCTGCTCTTGTCCACCGATGAAGTACCTGAGCACGCGAGGCGGCGACGAGCGGCTCACGTTCGAGCAGGCGGTGCTGCGCGGCCTTGCCCCCAATGGCGGGCTGTATATCCCGGAAACCATCCCGACGCTGCCGGACGACTGGGAGACGGCGTGGGCAGAGCTGAGCTTTGTGGAGTTATCGTTCCGCATCCTGTCGCTGTTCGTGCCGCCGACCGCGGGGGCGGGGGGGATCCCACCGGATGACCTGCGCGCGCTGGTAGAGAAGTCGTATGGCTCATTCCGTGCGGGCGACGTGACGCCGCTGCGCCGCGTGTCTGAGCACGAGTGGTGTCTGGAGCTGTGGCACGGCCCCACGTTTGCGTTCAAGGACATCGCCCTGCAGCTGCTCGGCAACCTGTTCGAGTACTTTCTCACGCGGCGGAATGCGCGCGACGGGGACGGCGCACACACACTCACGGTCCTCGGCGCGACGAGCGGCGACACGGGGAGCGCCGCGATTGCGGGGCTGCGGTCGAAGGCAAACGTCCACATCTTCATTTTGCATCCAGAGGGGCGCGTGAGCCCGATCCAGGAGGCGCAGATGACCACGGTGCTCGACGAGAACGTGCACAACCTCGCCGCGGACGGCACCTTCGACGACTGCCAGGACATTGTCAAGGCGCTCTTCTCGGACGCCGCGTTCAACGGACGCCACCATCTCGGCGCGATCAACTCGATCAACTGGGCGCGCATCCTGTCGCAGATTGTGTACTACTTCGCGGCGCACTTCGCCCTGCGGCGCCAGGCGCCGGACGTGGACCCGGCGACGGTCCAGTTCGTCGTGCCGACGGGCAACTTTGGCGACATCCTCGCGGGCTACTTCGCCAAGCACCTTGGCCTCCCCATGGCGCCGCTCGTTGTCGCGACGAACGAGAACGACATCCTGCAGCGTTTCTGGATGTCCGGCGCATACGAGAAGCGCGCGGATGCGGGCGCGGACGACGCGGGCGATGTCAAGGTCACGCTCAGCCCCGCCATGGACATCCTCGTCTCGTCCAACTTCGAGCGCCTCCTCTGGTACCTCGCGCGGGACACGGCGTCCGCCGCAGACGACGCCGCCGCGGTGCGCGAGGCGGGCGCGCAAGTGCAGCAGTGGATGCAGCAGCTGCGCGCCGACGGCCGCGTGCAGGTGTCTCCTGCGCAGCTCGCGCTCGCGCGCCGCGACTTTGTCGCAGAGCGCGTGAGCAACAACGAGACGCGCGCGGCGATCCTGCGCTACTTTGGCGGGGACGACGCGCGTGCACCGTACCTCGTGGACCCGCACACCGCCGTCGCGTTCGAGGCAGCGAACCGCGTGATGAACGATCCGCCGCGCCCGCAGATCATCCTGTCGACCGCGCATCCCGCCAAGTTCTCGGACGCGGTCGTCTCGTCCATCAGCGAGCACAGCGACGAGGCGCGCGCATTGCAGTACTTCCACGACAAGGTGCTCCCCACGGAGATGCAGGGTCTCCTGGAGCGCGAGCGTCGTGTCACGCAGGTGCGGCCGCAGGATGCGCACGTCCCTGCGGGCACCGCCAAGCTCGACGCACTCATCGCGCGCACCAAGGAGATCATCGAGACGGATGGGTTTCAGTAGTGGGGCACGGGGGCGTCCTAATAGTACGCCGCAGCAGCCAGCGGCGCGCGCGCCGCCGGCATCCCGTGGTGTCCCTCTTTCTGGGTATAGTCTCGTCTGATGTACTCCAGCCCGTTTTCCTGCGCGACGCCACGGAGTACACCGTGAGCCGGTGGCCGGGGGCCCACGCCGCGTCGTAAAGATGCCACGCCCCCCCTCTGCGCGTCCATGCCTCGCTCCGTCCTCCCCTGCCCCCCATGCGCGCCTCGTCGCACCCATCGCCTACTGCGCGCGCCTCGCCGCACCCATCTCCCCTGCACTCGTCGCATGCCACGTGCGGATCGTCTGGTCGTCGCTAACGGACGCGAGTGTGGGTCCGTCGGGCCCCGTCGCCCACGAGACCGCATTCACCTCGACACTGCCTGTGAGCGGGTGCGCACGCGTCATGCTCACTTGGTTTCGTGCGCACGCGGAAGGACGACCGCGTCTGTTGACACGACGTCCGGACGCACCCGGGCAGCGGCCACGTCCCAGAGCACAACATCGCCCGAGTTACAGCCGAGCGCGAGAAACCGGTCGTTGTACAGGGACATGCGCGCATACAGGGTATTCTGGCGCTGTACCGCATGGTACAGTGCGTGGGACGAGCCCGTGTTCACGCGCGATGCGCGGTCCAAGTCTGCCGTGTCCAGCACGTACACACTACTGTGAGAAAAGGCGCGTTCCGACGAACCATCCATCCGTGCATGCCGCATACATGCGTGTGGCTGCAGCGACCACCGACGACACGCCGTGTGGGCGCGTGTTCCGGAAAGGGTGCTCCTCGCACCGCGCCCACGGCCCGGGCGCGGGCCGCGTATTCCGGTGCGCATGTTGCATGGAGAGGTCCGGCGTGGTGTGCACCGGGTGAGGCGCGCGTCCGTGCTTTCCTCCTCCCATGCGCAGATCCCACACTTTCACGACCGCGTTGTCGCTGCATGTGCTTGCGAGCGTGGCGCCGTGGACGACGTGCGTGAGCGAGGTGATCCCAGCGGCCATGCGGTGCGGCGTACGCCGCCGCGGCGCCGTGTGTCGCCCGTGCGCATGCGGGACGCGCAGCACGGCCTCCGCGCACCGCAGGTCCCACATGCAGATGGCCCCGTCCCGGCCACCACTGGCGAGGAGCCGTCCCGCACCGTGCGGGTCCCAGGCGAGCGCGCGCACGCTTCCTTCGTGTGCGTCGTACTTGGCCACGCACAGCTGCGTGTCATCAGCGGGCCGTGCGCACACACGCACCTCGCGCTCGATATCCCATGCGGACACGGAGTAGTCGCTTCCGCCGACAGCGAGCACGCGGTCGTCGAAGCGCCATTCGAGCGCAAAGATGGACCCCTCGACAAGCGCCTTGGTGCGCAGCACGCACGCGTCTGCCGTCAGTCCCTGCGCAGACGGCGGGCGCACCGTGCGACAATGCGTGTGGTGGGACGCTCGTGTCGAGCAGATGCACGCGCCCCTCGTCGTCCCCCACGGCGAGACTCTGCGGCGCATCGGTCGCTGCGCGCGCCCCATGCATGTATGTCGCGACGAGCGGGGCCGCGGACGCGAACGGGAGGCAGTCGGACTCGAGTCGATATGCATAGTCGGGGTCCGTGGCAAATGCGCGCAGGTAGCGGTGCGCGGACACTGGTGTTAGCGGCGCGGCGGCCGTGCTCCGCGTACCATAGGAGGCGGGCCATCCGTGTGACGCCGGCAGCCGCCGGTGGAATCCACGCGGGGCCGTGCGTGTGCGCATGGCCCACAGGGCTGTGCAAGGAGGTAGGGTGCCCGCCGCGTGTGGCGACATCGCTGTGCGTCGCAGGCGCGTGTCGGCCGCATATGGCTCGTTCTCGCCGATGTGTCGTGCGCCGAGACGCGCGGGTTCTAGCGACGCCGTGTCCGCGGGACGCGCACGCTTCCGCATCAGCGTCGGAGACACAGGCACGAAGCCTACGTCGTGCGGCGCGGGGTATTTCTCCGGCGTGTGCACGGGCGACGAACTGGATGCAGGCGCCGGGCTCGGCGACGCGAGGAATGGCGTCGAACACGACACCGTGCAGACAGCGTGTCGCTCGGGCGTCGCGGGCAAGTCGCGCGCATCCTGTGGCAGAAAAAACCGCGACGCGCGGCTCGGGGTCACCGTGCCACGCACAACGCGCGCACTGCGCGGCGGTGGCGTCGGTGGCATGGGGGACGGCGCGTCCAGACGCGCCGCGCGTGCCCCCTTCAGTGCAGGTGTGTACGGGGGCATCGGCGCGTATTTAGATAAAAGGTGTGTACCACGCGCTTGGGCCAATGGCGGCGGGTCCGCGCGGCGTGTCTACGTGTGGTTGGGCGCTGCGCCGCGCGGGCGTGTTCCGGCGCTGGGGCGTGCGCTTGGCGCTGCCCCTTGCAGCGGGGGTGTGCCGCTGGCGTGCCGCTGGCGTGCCGCTGGCGCCCCTTGCGGCGCGGTCCCGGGTCCGCGCGCTGCCGCAGTCGTGTGCTGGCGGCGCGCGCACCACCGGCCATGCGCGCCTCTCTCCCCATCCGCCCTCCGGCGCTGCGCCCCCTCCGGTAGCCACGCCGTATCGTGGGCCCCCTCACTTTCCGCCTCCCTGGCGCGCCTGCACCGCAGCGACTGCGGGGATACTCTCCATGGCGCCGTCCACCTCGACAGCCATGCATGCGGCAAGGCCCGCTGCGCGGAGCACGTTCTCGGCAGCTGCCCGTGTCTGTGGCTCCTCCTTCATGAGTCCTGCGACGAGATACCCCGTGAATGTGTCGCCGGCGCCCGTCGTGTTCACCACGGCGCGTGGCGCCGAGGCAGGGAGGTCGAGCCACGTGCGCGTGCCCTCCAGGAGCACGCCGGCCAGAACGCCGCGGCCTCCGCGCGTCATAACGAGCCAGGGAGTGTTGGAAAGCGAGGATAAGCCCGCGAGCGTGTGCGCGGGCGACGGCTGGTCTGCAGCTTCCCCGTGCAGGGCGACGACCAGGTCATGCGCCTCGCCCTCGTTGACGACGAGTACATCCACGCCCGTCCACGGGAACGCACGCAGCTCGTCTTTCCCCAGCATCGGGCTCGGATTGAAGATCGTGCAGATGCGCGCGGCGTCCGTACGCACGGCCTCCGCGCAGCGCACGTACGCGGCCGTCACCTCGAGCGGGATCTCATTCTGCAGCACGAGATGCGACACGCCCTGCGCGAGCCACTGCTGCGGGTCGTCGAGCGCGGGAACGCGCTCAAAGTTCGCGCCCTTCAGCAGGACGATGGAGTTCTCTCCGTCCGCGGCAATCTGGATAAATGCGCGCCCCGTCGGCGCATCCGACGAGCGGTGCACCGACTCGACGTCCACGTGATGCTCCGCAAGGAGGTCCAGGGGCCACGTCGCATCATCTCCGACCGCGCCCAGCATCCTCACGCGCGCACCTGCGAGGCCCTGGCGTCAGCGGAGACACGGCGAACGTACCAGCGCGGCCGCGACATTCGCGCCCTTCCCGCCGGCACGCGCGTCCATGCGGCTCGATGAGATCGTCTCGCCCGCACGCACAATGTGCGGGACTGCGTGTAAACAAGCGGCTGCCGCGGCGCGCACCCTGGAACGTCTCGTCGATATTGATGCTGCTGCGCACAAGACACGTCGGCGTCGGCATGATCACGGGGCGTGTGGAGGATGCGGCCCCCGGAATGCCCGCCGGCACCCATGTGGAGGCCCGTCCGACACGCACTCCCGACCTCGTCCGTCCGTCGCCGGGTGTGCCTGCCGCGGGGATGTTTTCCTGCGTCGTTGCTGGACGCTTGCCACTTCCGCCCCCGCAGCAGATAGACGCGACGCATGCCGTGTTTATTCTGGAGCACGCGGACCAGATTAACCACCTCGTCGTGTTCATGACCGGTACACAGGCGTTCCCGCCGGGGTACGGCGCCACGGTGCATTTGCAGTGGGAAAAGGAGCCCGGCGCCGCCGCGCCGCCGCACTGGGATCTCCTGGGCTGGTGCGTGCGGCGGCGGCAGCACTCACGGCAGCCTCCTGAATACGAAGCCGTCGGCCATCTTCCGCATCGGCGGCAAAAGCGGCGGCGGCGGCGCGCCGCGCGCATCGCAGTCTGCAACGCTCGGTATCAGCGTCGAGCCGATCCCCGATATCGAGCGCCAGATGAGCGCGCTCCACGCGAGCGGCGGGGTGCACCAGCCGGCACCCGCGTCGCAGTCTATGGCGCTCGTCTCCGCGACACCGTCCGGCGACGCGCCAGGGAACGCCGCGGTACCAGCGAACATCGCTGCGAAACTTGCCGTCCCCATTGGTGCGTCTCTGACTACCTACGATGCAATCGGCGCTCTCCCGCTAACCCCACAGCCCAGAATGTGTTCTCGTACCTGTCCTCATTTGCGCCGGACTCTGCGCCGCAAGCGGTGCCGCTCTTGCAGCGCTGGCTCGACCAGTTCCATCGGAAGCTGCAGACGCAGGGTATGCAGTTTCTGCAGCGGCCGGACGGGGAGGGATAGGGGGTTGCGAGCGTGGGCGAGGAAAGGGTGAGGGGAAGGCAAGGGGGGGGAGGGAGAAGGAGATGCGCGAATGTGGGTTGTGCTCGAGGTCGGCTAGGTTGTTCGCGGGGAAGACATGACGAGGTCTGCCTTGGTGCCCCTTTTTTTTTCTCATCCCCTTTTTCCCACCTCTTTTCCTCTTCATCCCCTTGCCCCTCTTCCCCTTGCCCCTCTTCCCCTTGCCCCTCTTCCCCTTGCCCCCATCGGTATCCACCGGCTCTCATTGCACCTGTGTGCTTGTGAGGACAGGGTCGCAGGCAGCCTGGAGGCACCAGCGCGGGGCAGAGGAACGAACTTGGGTATCGTCCGGCAGTTAGCAAGAGCGAGTGGAGCCCCGTGCGCATGGCAATGAAACCCCAGGGGCATTCCTTGCGAGCGCGGTGACAGTTAAAATTCCAGCGACCTGTTAAAGTCGCGGTGGATCATATCCTTCATACCCGGAGCCATGACGGGCTCGCTCTTATTGTCGTCCCTCGCAAGGTAGCGGTACGGCAGGTCGACCTATGCGTGAGTGGAGCGGTGTATCGACACTCACGGACTCGCCGCGGCCGTAGTGCACCGTCGGGCTGTCGACAAAGTGGAGCGACCCTTTCCCGTCGCCGGGCTTATCGAGGGAGTGCACCCCCGTGACCGCCTCGCCGTCCAGTTCCGTGAGTGCAAGACGCAGGCCGTCCTCGACGACACGCTTCGTCACACCGAGCGCCGTGTCGGTGGACATTTGGATCTTGCCGAGGTGGCGGCCGGGGAACCCGTGCGCGCGCAGCGACGACGTGCGGTCGCGCGGCGGGTCGTCTCCGAGGATGCCGCCGAAAAGGAAGTGGGTAAAGGGGCCGTCCTTTTTCGGCGCCGCGGACGATGCGTGCTTGCCCGCGTCCGCGACGGAGATCGCGTGCGGGGCCTTGGGATCGAGCAGGCACACGTTGTGCAGGTGCCAGCCGCGCTCCTTGGCGAGCGCGAGCACGGACTTGGTGTGCAGCTCGAACTTGGCCGGGTGGAGGAGCGGGTGGAGCGGCTCGGCAAACGCCTTTTCGAGCGCATGCAGCGCGTCCTTCGACAGGGACGTGAAGTGCACGACGGACCCCGCGCCAACGTGGTACAGCATGTGTCGGTACTCGAGGAGCGCCCAGGGCGCGAAGTGCGCGGGCGCCCCCGGCTCGTCCTCTTCCATGTGTTCGACAATGTATTCCGGGCGCTTGGGTGCCGACATTCTGGAGTGGAGGGGGACAAGCCGCAAGCGCCAGGACTCGTGCCTATATAATCTGGGTACGTGGCAAATTTCTCTTTTCTTTACTCGACCACAACGATAGGCAGGGAGCGAGCGCCGCGTCCGCGCGGCGGATGAATGGAATCTGCGTCCGCGATGCGAGGGCGGCTGTGACTGGTGGTGGCTGCGCGCATGCGGGCTTGCTGTGTGTGGGCGGCCGGTGTGTATTTGTATGGCGATGGGCTCGTCTGGGGATCCGCGGTGCCGCTTTTCACGTGCATGGGCGCTGTCTCTTTCGTACCTGTCAGCGGTTTCTGCGGGGTGCCTGTTCTGTTCCGCTCGTGCCCTCTGCGCACTGGCCCGTCTGCCACTCTTCGCTTTTCGTCTGCCACTCTCTCCTCCCCCGTCTGTGACTCCCCTTTCCCCGTCTGTCACCCCCCCCCTCTTTGTCTGCCACTCCCCCGTCCCCTGTTGTCTGCACCCCACCCCACCCCTTTTCCCCTTCCCTCCGCCCGCTTCCTTATCCCGTTCCTGCTTCTCCCGTGCAGGTGGCGGCATTAATGCGGTATCGGGCTTGGTTGTTCTTGCCTGGCGGAAAGTAAGGCCGTTTGGCCGGGTATTCTTTCGCTATCAGCCTCAGACACGTCGATGAAGGCTCATAGATAGTAGTCTACCTACACTTAATGCGGAAAGAGGGGGCGTGGATGGGGCCAGATCCCCATGGGGTGGTGCTCCGCCGAGTGGTAATCCGCACCCATACTACACGCGGCTTTCGAGGACGTGCGGCCTCCTGTGAGAAGCTGTCCCAATGTAGATGTCCTATGCACAGATCCCGCTTTGGCGCCCGCCAGGTCGGGTGGGTCTCCCAGAGACACCATGCCACGGTGCGTTCACTGCACCTCCGCTCCCCCTCATCGACGACTTGCATACGGCGGAGAACGCGACCGCGTGGGCAACTGCGCATGCGCCTCCGCAGCGCGCTCCAGCGCAGCAATCTGCTCCTGGAAAGGATGTGGCTTCTCCTCGGGGAGCGCGCGGAGAGCGCTCAGCACCGGCGTCGCGCGGCGCCGCGGCGTCACACCGCCGACGCGGCGGACGGCGACAAGCGGGGTCGGCTCCGGCGTCGGCGTGACGGGAGCGCCATGCTCCACATCCGCCAGGTGCATAAAAGGGGGATGCGCGTGGGAGGGGCTGTCGTGCGTCTCCGTGTCCGCCTCGGAGAGTGCATCGAGATCGCCCAGCTCGTCGAGCGGCTCGTATTCGGTGATGTCCTCGTCGAGCTCTTCGTCGACAGCGCGCGTCGTCGCCCAGTACAGGTACGCGAACACGCCGATGCACAGCACGACGCCCGCAAAGAACGCGGTGCGCTTGATCGACTGCGCGCGCGCCAGACGCTCGGCGGCGGCCGCATCCGCGGGAGTCGCGTCGTGGCCGAGGAGCGGGACCGCTGCGCCACGACCAGACGACGGCGGCGCGGCGCCATGGTACGCGGCGAAGCTCTGGATGGAGGCGCCGAGCCCCGCGTGCACGAGGAGCTTGACGAGAGCGAGCGCAGTGCATGTCATGTACGTGCGCAGCGTGAGCACGGAGGAGCTCGCGAGGAGGGTATTCAGCAGGTTGTACGGGTACGGCGCGAGGCGGACGAGGAAGAGGAGGCGTGGACGCTTCTCGATCGCCCGCACAACGCGCTGCAGGCCGCCGCTCTGCCGCAGGAGCCGCACCATCCACGTGCGCAGCAGCGTACGGCTCAGGACGAACACGGCGAGCGCGCCACTGAGCGCCGCCACGTAGCTCACGAGGAACCCCTGCCACATACCAAACGCGAAGCCGGAAAGAACGACGAGGGTAGAATACAGCGGGAACGGCGGGAACGTCGTCACAAAGATCATCAGCCCAAACAGCGCGCGGCCGAGCAGCCCCAGGTGCCGCAGCGCAAGCGAGAGCGCGTCGAGCGCTGCGGGTGAGCCGTGGCTGCGCAGCACGTACCGCGGAAGACGCGCGTGTGGAAGGCGAGCACCAGCACGGAGCTCGTGACGCTCACCCCAAGCCAGATAAGCAGCGGCACGTACGCTTGCATCCACGGCGGACGCCAGCAGCGCGCGCCATGCGTGTCGCGGAACGCATCGTCCCAGTACGCGACCAGCTGCACCGCACTTTCGCGCGCGCGCGTCTGTGCCTCGCGTGGATGCACGAGCAGCGTCGCGGCACTGCACACAGTGCGCGCGACCGTGCGCAGCGCCCCGCACCGCGGCTGTGACGGGCGCCGCGCTCGGCGCCGCCGCCGCGCGCGCCCGTCCATGTGCAGCCAGACGGCGCCGCGCCGCGCCTGCGGTGCGACCAGGGACGAGACGGCCGCCGCCGTCTCGCCCATCTCCGCGTCCGGCGAGTCACACAGCCGCGGCGGCTGCTCTAGCACGTGACCGATGCTCCCAGCGGGGGGGACCGGCGTGCCGGTGTCGAGCGACTGGGCGCGGCGCGCGTGGAGGCGCGGGAGCGAGTCGCCGCGCGCGGGCTTCCCGTCTGCGGTGCGGGAGCCCGGCGCGACGGCGGCGCCGCCCGCGGTCCCGCTGCCAACGAGGCCGCCCGCGGCGCCGTCGACGCCCGCGGCAGGCGCGTCGCCCGTCCCGCGGCGCCGCTCGCCAGCGCCCGTCATCACGCGCCGCGGCGCGCGCGAGCGGAAGCCGGACGGGGTCTCGCGGGACTTGGGCGAGACGAGCATTTCCGGCGCGCCCGCGTCGCTCGGCTGCGTCGCAATCGCCTGGTCAAACACGGCGAGCTGCATCGGCGACATGACCGTGCCAGACGAGTCGAAGAGCGACGCGGCATGATGCAGCGTGGGGGACAGTGAGCGCGAGAACACGTCGGCAAACGACTGCGCCGCGTACGCAGCAGCACTTCCGAGCGCACGCGATGGGCTCCATGGGCGCGGCGTCTGGCTCAGCGGCGGCGCGTCACTGTGTGGCGCAGGCTGCGGGGTGGGGGATGCCACGGGCGCGCGCGCGGGGCCGGATACAGCGGCGGGCGCCGCCGCACGCATCGCGCCCCCACCCTCCCACTCCGCGCCGCGGCGCGCGTCCGCTGCGCCCCTCCCGTCCGCCGCGTGCTCCGCCGCGGGCCGGCCGGCACGCGCGGGGCGGCCCAGCAGCGGCAGGTCGGTAACAATCGCAGGCCTGTGGTCAGCAAGCCGCTGTCTCCTCGCCATACACAGTCGGCGCGCGCTCACGCGGCCTGCGGCCCATGTCGCGCAGGGGCGTCCCCTGTCGGCTGCTGGGCGCGGTTGGCGCAGCGTCCGTTGGCCGGCAGCCGCTGCCCTCCGGCGGCGCCGACGGAGTGGACATGACGTGGGAACAAGCGGCGCACAGCGGCTGCAGGCGTCGCGACGTGTGCCCGAGACAAGGTACGCGGGCGGAAAAAACGGCCGCTGGTGGAAACCAGTCAATCACCGCACGCGACCCGTGCGAACCGAGGCTGTGCACGCCAAGGGGCGGGGGAGCCCAGCCAATCGAAAAAAGTGGAGGAACGCCCGCGGTGCCTACTAGGTGCCCACACGCGTGCATCCGGTGCCTGGTAGGCCCGTGACGCGCGGGGATTTGCGGCCGTAGACGGCGTGCCGAGATAGGGGCGCCCGAGGTGCGGGCATGCGGGAGAAAGGGCGGCAAAGGTGCGTACCTGTAGGACGCGACGCGGTGGCCAACGTGGGCGCCTCTGGGACCTGCCACGGCGCGCGGTAGACAGCGCACCGCTCGCCAGCATTCGGCGCGCCGCGCTCATCCTATAGGAACCCCTTAAGTAGGCAGCGATGCGTCCACGCCCCCGCGCCGTGCCACCACTCACATCCTGTCCTCGCCCCAGCGCATCTCAATACGCGCCCAGTTCAGGCAGTCCCAGAGGTTCGTCAGATAGCGTTCCTTGCCCCAGAACCCATAGTCGCCAAGCCACGCGTGCTCAAAGACGCTCACGCAGAAGAGCGGGTATAGGTTGTTCCCGATCGCGCCGGCCGCGGAGCTCTGCGCGAGGGAGTCGAAGCGGCTGGGCGCGCGCGCGGGCGGCGGCGGCGCGGCAGCGGGGGGCGCAGCGTGCGGCGGCGCGTCCTTCGACGCGCGCCCGTCCTGGACGCCCGCGACCAGGTCCGCGGCGCCGCGCTGCTGCCGCTGCTGCACAAGGACGGTGCCCGCGCCGTACGTGGGCACGATGCCGAGGCGGCCGTGCTCGTCCTTGACAAGCCACACGTATCCACTGGAGAACATGCCCATCGCCGCGGCGGAGAACGCGAGCTTCAGCTGCGGGAGCGAGCCGTACTGCTCCGAGATCGCGGTCGCGAGCGTCTTGCCGTAGAACGTCGGCACCGCGCCCATGTGCGTCGACGGCTGCGGATGCTCGCGGTTCGCCTGCTGCGTGCGCGGGCAGAGACTCGCGAGGAAGAAGCTGTTATTCAGCGCGAGCGACGCATGGCTGAACGCGAGGATCTCGCTGCGGTCCCGCGCCGTGTTCACCACCGTCTCCACCACAGACTCCGTCGCACGCGGCGTCCCTGCCGTCAGCATCGCGCCGTGCCGCGCCGACGCACCCTTCACTTCCTCGTTCAGCCGCTGCAGGAGTCCCGCGTGCCACTGCGTCCAGAGCAGGCCCGTCGTCCGCTTCGACAGAAACGGCTCGCAGCCCTCCGCGAGCGCCTCCGGCGCAGGCGGGAGCTGGTGCAGCGCACGCGCGCCGCCCGGGACGCGCACTGCCCGCACACACCGCGCAACGCGCCGACCCAGAATCCGCATCGTTCAGAGGAAGAATGGAGTTTTTGTCGCCCCGCTCAGCGTACAGATCACGTGATCACGCCCTCGACGCGCCGCGTTCGTGGCGGGCGCCCGTCCATGTTCGCCATCGGTGGCGGCGGGACGTCGGCGCCCGGGGGGGTCGCTCCTGTGTCGGTGCCGCCTGCGCGCGTGTACGCCTACGATTCCGGGCCCGCGTCCGCGTATGCTTCTGCGCCTCCGCACGCCGCTCCCCCGCCTGCGTGCGCCCTCCCCGCCCCCTCGGAGCCGTCGCTCGCGTACCGCGACCTGCTCCGTGCCGCCATGCGCCCACGGCAGGAGCGCATCCTGCTGCTGCTCGTTATGGCGACATACCTGCTTTTGGGCGCTGCGCTCGCGTCCGCGAGTGCGTTCGCGCGGCCGTCCGTGGTGCTCTTTGCGCTGCCCATCGTCGCCGCCGTGTATTCCGCGCTGGTCGACCGGCGCACACGCCTCGTCGGGCGCCAGCCGCCGCCGCCGCCCGTGTCGACGACATACGGCGCGCAGCTCCTCGCGCTCGCGCGCTGCGGCGAGACATGGTCGTTTGCGGGCGTGTATGCGTGTCTGGCGCTCGTCGTTGTGCTCGTGTTCTCGCTCGCGGCGACGCACCTGCGCGGCTGGAGCAATGCTGTCGCGCCACGCATTTACGTGCCTGCGCACTGCGCCTACTACGTGAACGAGACGTGGCTTCTCCTGCTTGGCCTCGGCGCGGCCACGGGTTTCGTGTACGCACTGGACCTGCAGGTGCGGCGCGGGATCGCGTGCCGCGCGCTCCCGCCGTTCGACCCGCGCATCGTGCGCGAGCGCGACGTGACGATCCGGCAGCGATGCACGGCGGCGCTTCCCGCGGCACTCGCGCGTGCGCTGCTTGTGCTCCCCGTCGCTGCGGCGCCGTTGGCGGTGTACGTGCGGACGCGGGATGCGCTGTGGGGGCTTGTCCTGCGCCTCGTCGGTGTGCAGACCGTGGCGCGGCGTCTGGTCGTGCCGAGCTTCTGGGTGCCGTTCCACCCCGCGGGCGTGCTGGCCGCCGCTGCGCCGGCGCTGGTGCTTTTTGTCGTGCTCGTGGAGACGATGCAGACGCTCTTTGACGTGTACTGGACGCAGCCGTTTTCCGACCTGTCGCTGCGCTCGCGTGACCCGAACGTCGCGCTCCTCGGCGGCATGAACGACCCGCATCCGTTCTTCTCCACGTTCGCATTCGCAGAGCTCGCGCGGATCGCGCTCTTCGACAAGGCGCGGCGGCAGCTCCTCTTTGACGACGTGCAGCGGCTGCATGGGCGTCCCGTGGCGTGGACCGGTGTGTACACGGCGTGCATGGGCGTGCTCGACGCGTGCTTCCCGCGTGCCCCGCACCGTCCGGTGCGCACGCCCACGCGCGCACCGGACGATGCAGCTGAGAAGCATGCGGCCGCGGCACCGCGCGTGGACGCCCCGCTCTCTGCAACGCCGCTCTTCCCGCTTCTCCGCATGGCGCTCTGGTTGCTCGGCACCGCTGCGCACTCCCTGTGGACACACATGTCGCGCGACGCGAAGCATGCGCTTGTGCCGCAGGCGGTCCATCTCGCGTTCTTCGCCCCCTCCCCGCGCCTCCTGCTGCGCGCGGAGATCGGCACCGCCCGTGTGCGCGTCGCATGGACCGCGCTCGCGCTCGAGCACCTCGCGGAAGCGAGCATCACCGAGGACAGATACGGTTTTGTCCAGAATGACGTGCCGCGCATCCTTGCACGCCTCCTCGACGCGGACGAGCGGCTGATGGAGGTGCGGCGGCGCATCGAGGCGGTCGCCCTGCAGGCGGATAACCAGCTTGTGCGCGAAATTCGCGTGCTGCGTGGCGCGCTTGCCGAGGCGGGGTCCGAGGCGACCATCAGCACGAGCTACGCGCCCTTTTACAGCGAGCTGCAGACTGCGTGGATGGACGAGTATGCGACGCTCGCCGCCGCGCTCGGCACGGGCACGCGCCACCTTGCGCAGGTGTTTGCGCCGTATGGTGTGCGGCCCGTTCCGCAGGATGTGTGGGGGTGAAGCGGGCGGACGGGGGGAAGGGGGGAGGCGGGTTTTGAAGCGCCGAAGGGGGGGGTTTCGAAGCGCTGAAGCGATGCAGGAAAAAGGGGGGAAGCCAGAAGCACGATGCGCTGCGATCAGCGGAAAAGGGAGGGCTAGGATTCGCTGCAGCGATATAGGGGCCATGGGGGTTGGATGCACAGCAGCGATGCACCAAGGGGGCTTCCTCTGCACGCCTCCCGAGGAACACCACGCGCCTGCCTATGGCGTTGCAGCTCTGCATAACTGCCAAACGCGCACACTGGCACACCGCAGTACGAGCACCGCATTTCACAAGAAAGAATGGCACTATGGCGGATACAAACCTCGGCACGGACTCCGCACTCCCACAGGGACCATATGCGTCCCACACCCGTGCACCCGCTTGCACGCACTCGTGCGCCCCCCACCCCCCCCCTTTGCGAGCCTGTCACAAGAACACGACGCCATTTTCGGTCCGCTGGATGATTCCGAGCGCCTCGTACTCTTCGAGCGTCTCGCGCAGCTCATGCTCCACAAAACCGAGCGCGGTCATGCGTGCGCGGACGTCGGCCATGTGCAGCGCGCCGAGTGGCGGTGCGCCGCCGTAGGCGTGGCCGGAAACGTCGTCGGCACCCGCCTGGGCGGCCATCTCGCGCAGGACGCGGAACACCTTGGAGACGGTGCTCTGGTCATGCGCGTGGTCGCCGCGGCCGCGCGGGTCCGTGTACAGGGACGCCTTGCTCACCTCCATGAGGCGGAGCGCCTCCTCCACGTCCCCCTGCTCGACCTCGGGCGAGAAACGGAGCCGCGCGAGCGCCTGCGCAAGACGCACGACGCCCAGCAACGTGCGTGCGGACGTGTACGTAAACGCGGCGCCGCGCTCCTCGTCATGCTTGTGCCGCATGCGCAGCTGGACGTACGCACTCACAATGTAGTCCGCAACACCGCGCGGGACCGTCGGGCGGCACTGCCGTGCGGCGGCAATCAGGAGCCGCAGGAGCGCCGGCTCGACGGTGTCCTGCGCCAGCGGCGGCGGTGCCGTGTGCATGTGCACGTACGTCACGTGCTGCGCGAGGCGCTCGTCCGCGTCGCGGTCGGGGACGTCGAGGATGAGGTAGAGGATGTCGAAGCGGCTGAGCAGCGCGGCGGGCAGGTTAATGTTGTCCACAGGCGACGCTGCCTGGTTGTACCGCCCGAACAGCGGGTTCGCCGCGGCGAGGATCGACGTGCGCGCGTTCAGTGTGGTGTTGATCCCGGCCTTGGAGATGCTGATCGTCTGCTGCTCCATGACCTCGTGGATCGCCGTGCGGTCAGACTCGTCCATCTTGTCAAACTCGTCGATGCACGCAATGCCGTTGTCCGCGAGCACGAGCGCGCCGCCCTCGAGCACCATCTCCCCCGTGACCGGGTCGCGCAGCACCGCGGCGGTGAGGCCCGCACCAGACGAGCCGCGCCCCGTCGTGTAGATGCCGCGCGGCGCCACCTTGGTGATGTACTTGAGCAGCTGCGACTTCGCCACGCCGGGGTCGCCCATCAGACACACGTTGAGATCCCCGCGGATCTTGAGCCCGTCGCCCATCGCCTTGGTGCACCCGCCGACGAGGAGAAGGAGAAGCACCTTCTTCACGTCCTCGTGCCCGTAGATCTCCGGCGCAATGCTCGACGCGAGGCGCGTGTACAGGTACGGGTCCGCGCGCAGCTGCGCGAGCGCGGCCTCCATCGCCGGCGTCGCTTCCACGGTCTCGTACGACTTCTTCAGCTGGTGCACGTGCTGGGCGTCCAGGTACGTGTCCGTGAGCAGTCCCGCGCGCAGCGCGCGGTACCCCGTGTACGGGAGCGGGAGAAAGATGCCGCCGAGCACCACGGTGTCGCCCGGGCTTATACTCCGCGTGAGCCGGCCGTACAGGTGCACGGACATGGATCGCGGGATATGCCCCGTCGGCACCTGGTCCGTCTGCGGTAAGCCACGCACGCGCTGCGACGCACCATCTCCTGGATCTTCACCTCCTGGAACGGGACGAACTTGCTCGCGCGCACCTGCGGGTACAGCGGCGCATGCGTCTTGTTCGTCACGCACACGCGGCTGGTGCAAAACGCGAGCGGCAGGTACTTGCGCCCGGCGACCTCCTGGAACACCTCGGCGCCGCACACGTCGCATGCATACGCATCCACCTGGATGCGCGGCTTTACCTCGGACACGCGCGTGACGATGCCGCGCACGGAGAGCAGGGCGCCGATGTTCTCGCCGCGGATCTGCCGCACTGCGAGCGGGAGCTCGCTCCGCAGCGGGCGCAGAAACGCCATGTACCGCCGCATGAGGACCGGCGGGAACACATCGGCGGGCTCGCCCTCCGCGTCGCCATGCGCCTCGTTCACGGCATTCCGCTGCATGCGCTGGTGCAAGATCACGTCCAGCACGTCGTCGCGGTCCGAGATGTCGCGGTCGGGGTCCGGCATGATGCGGTCGATCACCTCGTAGAACAGGTCCACGTACTGCTTCGCGTTTCCGCGGATCGCTGCCGCAAGCGACGCGCCGGTAAACCGCCCGTTCGGCGGGCGGAACTGGCGTTAGCCGCCTCGGCGCCCCACGTACCTGCGCGATATCGTCCATATCGATCGTGAGCATCTCCTGCTCGCGGTTGGCAATGCGTTGCTGCGCGTGAGCCGCCGCGCGCCGCCGCGACGCACCAGCTGCACCATGTACTTGTGCACACTCTCCCCCGCCGTCTCCGCGCGCGCCGCCGCGCCGTCCGCGGGCGGCAGCGGGCCGAGCGCATCCTCCACGAGCATGTCATCTTCGTTCGCCCACGAATCCACCGCCTCGCCCTCTTCGAACTCGATCCGCTGCTTCTCCATCACCCCCGCCGCGGCCGCCGCGGCCTCGGAGCCGACTTGAGAGAGCGGCGGGATTTGCGACGCAGGCGCCTTGAAGTGCTGCAGAAAGTCCTGGATCTTGTCGCGCTGCTCATCGTAGTTCACGGGTATGTTGATCACGGGAAGCGCAGGTCCTCCGCCCGTCGCGCTCATCGTGCTCCGCCGGCGCCCTCTCGCCGTCGTAGGGGAGTCGGCGCCCGGCGACCGCGCGCGTCGCGCGGCATGCCCCCACGTGGCGCGGTCGGCGCGGCCCAAAAAAAGTGCGCCAAGGGGGAATCGAACCCCCGGCACAGCTACATCTTGACGATGGCAAAGCTGTATTTTACCACTAAACCATTGGCGCCGCTGTCGGGGAGCCGTACACTATGGAACGCCTATGGCGGGGAGATGCACGCGTCCCTGCATGGCCGCGCGCCGTCCCGCCGGCGCTGTTTCGCCACGCTGCGGCGGTAAGTGTGCCAGCGAGACACGTACAACGTGCAGAGCCTCAAGCGCGCGGGGGAACCCGCTCATCGTTCGCACCTACGGACCCACTCATCCCTCGCACGCACGGCTGTGCCTTCCTCAGCTACGGGCGCCGCGGCCCTCCGTGCTAAAAGGCAGCTCGTCCTCTTCCCCGTCACGACGACGCTGGCCAACGCCCCCCTCCCCCCGCGCCTCGGTGTCCCACACGCGCTCAGCGTCGCGCACCGCGTCGAGCCCTGGCAGCTCGCCAGCGACAGTGCCAAAGAGCGCGTCACGCACCTGCGCGCTGCGGTACGACATTTCCTCCGCATTGTACAAGTCACCGTGTCCTGCAACATCACGCTGCCGGCGCGATGCGTACGCATTCGGCTGCTTCGCAAAGTGCTGGCGCAGGCGGACAGGCTCCGCGTAGCTCATGCCGGAGCCCGTGTCGGGGAGGCTGTTCGACGGCGCAGAGAACGCATACTGAATTCGCGAAGTATCGTACAGGTCCATCTCTCCCAGCGCGTCTTTGCGTCCCTCGTGGATATCATGCGCGCGCTGCTGGAGGAGCTCCGAGGAATTGGCGAACTGCACAAATGGGCGCCCGTCGCGCTCACCGGAGAACGGCGCAAAAATGCTCTCCGCCACCGCCGTGTCGAGCACCGCGTCGTCGTCCGTCTCGCCGCGCGGCGGCACGGGATAGAAACCCGGCGTCAGATGGTACAGCGTGACGGCCTCGCGCAAACGCGCATCCTGCGCCTTCCTCTGCAGGCGGCGTGCGCGCTTCGATAAGGACACACCCGGTGTCGCATGTATGGTGCGCGCAAAGGTGCGCGGTGCGCTGGCGAGCCGCCGCCCGGCCCATCCTGCTGCCACACCTGCCATGTGTCCAGGGCGAACGACGCTTTTTGCCCCTCGGCGCTCTGCGTATGCCTCACGTGACGCAACGCGTGCGCGGCCACGCGTGGCGCCGAGCATAGACGCGCACTGCCACTGCACTTTTTCGGTGCCATGTCGCGCCCGCTCCCGCAGCCGGGAATGCCACGGCCGCAGCCGTGTGTTGCGAGCGGGATTCACGGGGCACATGCACTGGCCGCGGTGGGCACGTCGTCACCGACGCGGACACCGTGCGCACGTACGCCACCGCCGCATGCTCCTGGTGTGGCCACGGGTCTCATGTGGGAGCATGGTGACGGGAGCATGGGCCTCGGCTCGCCGAAGCGGCACTGGCAGGCGCCCGGTGCTGCATCCGCTGACTCGTTCCACGCAGATGGCGCGCTTCTGTGCGGTTCGGAGCTGCCCAAACAGACGACCCCGACCAAGCGCCCGCTTCCTGTGCCGCCAGCCGTGCCCCCACCTGTGCCGCTGCGCACGTCGACGCGGCACGAAAACGCGCCGGGGGGGAGCGCCGAAATGCATGCTGCAGCCCGCGCACCGCACGGCACGGCGCACCGCGCGCCTGTGGACATGTTTTCGCCTTGGCATGCGCATGCGGAAGGCGTACGTCCGACGGCCCCGGGCGCTGGGAGCGGAGGCCGCACGGAGGCAGTGCCGTGTGCGCAGGCGGAGGGTGTTTCTGCGCCCCCCGTCGTACCGCCGCCGCGGACAAGGCGGCGGTGCGACAGTCTCGCAGCGATACCAAAGCGAGGAGCACTGCCAGAGCTGCCCCGGGCCGCGTCGCAGGGGGGTGAGGGGGGGGGGGGGGGAGGGAGGGGGGGCAGCGAGAGTGGGGGTGGCGTGGTGGGTGGCGGGGTGGATGGGAGAAGGACAACGCCACAGGGGTGGGACGCCGGGAGGCCGGTGCCTCAGGGGGGCGTCCCAGGGGGAACCACTCTACAGGAAAAGATCCCTGGTGGTCCACATCCACACGGGACGATCCCCGGTGGGCCAAGTTTGCTCGGGGGGTTGGGCGGTGGGCACATCCCACGCCCTGGGACCCCTAGTGGGCGGACTCCACGCTCCGGAACCCCTGATGGGCCCATTCGACGCCCTGGGACCCCCGCCGGACACACCGCACACGCCGAAACCATCGGTGGTCCGGCTCCACGCCCTGGGACCCCCCGTGGACCAAGTCCACACGCTGGAGCCCCGCGTGCCCCACGTCCTCCCCCCGGACACCCCGCCGGGTCGCGGCGACCGTCCCCCAGCCCGCGGCCCCCGTCCGCGCAGCACCGCGTAACGAAGAACCCGTGGCCGCCCACGAACAACACCGCTCTCCCTACGGGCGCTGCGCCACGGAACGGAGAGCCTGCGGCGGCGCCTGGCATCCCCACGAGGACACGCACGCCGAGCGCAGCAGGCGCACCCCACCGCGTCCCCTCACCCACCTGTGCGCCGCCGCTACTCGCCAGCGCACCAGCACCCCGTTCGCCACGCCCCGGCGCCGACGCACATTCTTCCGCGGACCCCCCTGCACGCTGCGATGCACCCGCGGTCCCTCTGCTCATGCTGGACGGAACGGTGATGACCGATGCGATGATGGACCCCAAAGCTGAGGACGGCGCGGCGCGGGAGCCTCCCCAGGAGCGCACAGCCGCAGACGCGGACGCGAGCACGACGACGGTCGCGGTCGACGAGACGAACCCGCCGCGACACATGCATGCGGTCAGCACGGCCGCGAGTACGCCCGACGGCGCGCTCGCGGTGTGCCACGGATGCCGGCACTGGATCGCCGGGTACACGGTACATGCGATGGGGCATGCATGGCATGCCAAGTGCTTCCGGTGTGCGCACTGCGCGACCGCGCTGGAGCACGTGTCGTTCTACGAACATGGGGGACGGCCGTACTGCCACCTGGACTTCCACGAGCTCTTCACGCGGCGCTGCTTCCACTGCGAGACGCCGATCGTGGACGAGCGCTTCATCACCGTGGACGATGTGCGCCTCGGCAGCCCGCGGTCGTACCACGAGCTGCACTTCTTCTGTGCGAGCTGCGGCGATCCGTTCCTCGACCCGAAGGACGGCGCCGAGTATGCGGAGCCGGGCACCGCGACCCCCGGCGGCAGCGAGCACGCGGGCAGCGTGTCGAGCCCGACGGTGTCCGCGGACGCCGCGTCCCCCTTTGGCCGCCCGTTCTTTGTGCACGATGCGCATGCGTACTGCGAGGCGGTACGTCCGCTGTCTGCCCCACTTACCCCAGTGCGATACCCGCCTCTTCCGCGCACTCTGCAAGGGGTGTGCGGAGCCGATCCTGCATAACCTTGTGCGCGCACTCAAGGCGACGTGGCATCCCGACTGTTTCGTGTGCATGCGGTGCCGCCGCCCCTTTCACGGCGCCCCCGTGTTCCTCGCGCCGGACGGATCCCCGTGCGACCTTGACTGCTACGTGGCATGGCAGGATGGCGCGCGCGAGGGCGCCGCCCGTGGGGCCGCGGCTGCCACCCGTGAGCGCGGCGCCACTGGCATGCTGCTCACCGTGAGTGATGGCGTGATGCGGGGGGGATGAGGGGGCAGGCGTGGATAGACTCGTGGTCCGCGGGTGCATAGTGCGCAGTGCTATGTGCGCGAAACAAAGCCCCCACGCGGCCGCCCCATGCGGCCGCCCCACGCGATTGCCCCACGCGGCTGCTCCTGCGCCGCGGCGTCGTGGGTGCCACGCCCGCAGAGGCCCCCTCTTGCGCGTGCTTCTGCGGCCGCGCGATCGTGCGTGGCTTTTTCTCTGCTCCGCAGCGCGGCCCCCCTTTTGTGCCCGCGAACCGCACCCCCTCCCGTTTCCGGCCCCGCTTCCCTTCCCCCTGGCGCCGCGGCCCGCAGATCCTCGACGAAAAGCGGACCGGACGCAAAGTGCACGCTCGTACCAAGGACGTCCGCATACAGTGACGCGCCGTCGTCGTCATCCTCGTGCGTGTGGAACGGCTCCGGATCGCGGCATGCGAGAATGTAGCGCAGCGCACGACTTCGGAGACGAAAGATGCCGAGGCTGGTGTGAGAGAGGCGCCCGTCAACGCACCTCGGGTCGTGCTGCGGCGCGCACACGACGGCAAACGCCTCCGGGAGCAGCGTCTGGTATCCTGCCTGTGTGTGCAAATCGAGCGACGAGAGGAAGCAGCTCTGCGAGGGATGCGTGTGGATCCAGCCGAGCACGTCGATGTCGTGTGCGAGCTGGAACGCAAGCACGTCCTCCTCACCGTCCGCCGCGCAGCTGTGGCCCGTCCCCGTCTGCGGCGGGGCGACGAGATGCGTCACGCACAGACGCCCGTCGCGCTGGTGTGAGACGGACCGAGGGCGCACGTACTTCGGTACCGAGGAGCAACGCGCATGTCTCGGTGTTGGCCTCGGTGTTGGCCGCCGCCAGCGCAAGGAACTGCGTGATCGCAGCGCGCGGCAGGTATACGGGGCGCACGGGCTGCGGTGCGCACGCGGCAGCGCCGCCGGTCGTGTCGCTCCGTCGTATCCCCGCTGGTGCGCGTCTCCCCTTGTTCCCTGGGGGCGGCCGCGCCGCGCTGTCGCGCGTGTCTGCCGTGCGCCGCTCCCCGGGCTCCGCGCGCCGCTCCCCTGTCTCTGCAGCGCGCCATGCCCCCGTCGCCGTGCGCGCAGCGTCCGCGTCCCCGGCCGCCTTCATCCCGGACACGGAGCAACCGCGCATCTGCCGCGCCAGCGGCACGTGCGAGTGCGTAAAGGGCTCCAGGGGGGAGCTGGTGAAGAGCACCTGCGATGTAGAGGGCTCCGCGGGGTGCGGGGGCGGGAAGGCCGACGTAGAGGGCTCCGCCTGCTGCGACGGGTTCGTGGCCGGGGCGGAGCGCGGCGCGGGGTGCGGCGGGGTGACGGGCGAGGTGGATGCCTCCGCAGGGCGCCGCGCATCGCGTGCGGACGCGGAGCGCAGCGGGGAACTGGTAGCCGGATGTAGTGCATGCATGTCGCGCGCCACGTGGGACGAGGATGGCAGCGCGCGGCGCTTGTCGTGCGTCCCCAGGCGGCTATCGTCATTCGTGCCCAGGCGGATCTCGTGCCGCGTTCCCTTGTCCTGGGATCCTGCGGCAGCCGCTTTCTCCACGGCGCCGTGACCCGCGGTCGGGAACAGCGGTCCCTGCGCGGCTGCCGGCCCCGCCTCTGGCCGTTCCCGCGTGGCTCCTGCCCCCACCTCGGACGGTCCACGCGCGTCTCTCCCCCCCCTCGCCTCCCCCCGCCCTCGTGCGCCCCTTGCGCTGCCGAGAGAGTGGAGCACACTGCGCAGACGGCCGGGATGCTCCAACGGAGGCGACACCTGCCCACTGCGCAGCGGACTCGCGTCCGCATCGGGCGGCCCCCACCGCGCAGCGGCACCGCGCGACGGCCACCGAAACAAGTCGCTCAGGCGGCTCGACGAGGACGCGCGGCTGGGCGTGTCTACCGCAAAGGAGACATGCTTCGGGCCGGGCGTGTGAAAGAGCGCGGCGGTCCCCTCCTTCGCGGGACTACCGCGCAGCGACGAGCGCCCCGGATGGTGCTTCGTGCGCGAGGGGGACATGGGCGCGCGCGCGCGCTGCGCGACACCAAGCGCGTCGTCGCGCGCGTCGACGAGCGCTTCGCGCGTGAGCGCGACAAGACCGCAGATCGCGTCGCCGTTCTGTGGTGAGCGCAGACGGGAAGGACGCACCCTGCGCACGCGCTCACGCACCGCCGCGTCGAGACGCGCAAAGCCGGGGTGCTCCTGCGGAAGGAGCTCGGTGAGGAGGCTGCGGTCAGTCGGCGCCCGCGGCGACGCACATGGCGCACTTGAGAAGGCACAGATACTGCCGCTCGAGATCGTCCGCGGAGTGGTGCTGGTCCGCCTGGCGCTTGAGTGTGTCTGCAATGCGCATCCAGTGCGCCACGGGGATATGCGCGGAGAAGCGGATCTCGTCGCGAAACGTGCGCGCACGAGCATCGAGCTCCGCGGGCGTCGCCGGCACAGGTGCTGTGGGCGCCGCGGGTGCCGCCCGCAGGCCGGCGCCGCCAAGGAAGCTGACCTGGTTCGTCGGCGACGTGAGCACATGCCCCGCGAGTCCGCTGCCCTGCTCCGCCTGCAGTGGTGCCGTGTGCCCACGGAGTCTCATCGCGCCACCGAGCAGGCCTGGATATCGACGTGCAGTCAGTCGTCCTGAGCGCGTGCATCGCTGCAATATTTTCGATCGGCGCGGGCCATCGGGGGCCACGCGCCACGCGCCACATTACGCCGCGCCGCGTCCACAACACTTGGGAAGCAACACTTTGTGCCACACACCAGCGCCGCCACGATGGATGTAGTTTGTCTGCGCGACCTGCAGGCGGACAAGCATGTGTCGCGCGCCGTGCTCCTGGATCGTCTGCGCGAGCAGCAGGGTATGTAAAGGTTGACAAAAAGGGGTGATGGGGAAAGAGGGGCTGATTGGGGACAGTGGGAAAAGGGCGGTGGGAAGGGGGTGGGCTGGAGTGAAGGAGCGGCCTTTTGCCGCACCCTTTCTCCTGCGCTCCTCTTCCTGCATGCCCCCCCTTTTTCCTCCCCTCTTTTCCCTCTCCCCATCTCTCCACCCTCATTTCCCTCCCCCCAACCGCCCCGATCCACCCCATTTCCCTCCCCCCCCCCCTTTTCCTTTTCCCCCTCACCCTCGCCCCCTCTCACCGCAGGCGCTACCCACATCCCGGAACCAGCACTCCTCCGCGACGTCGTGTACCTGCTGCAGGGGATCAGTGGTACGCATGTCCGCGTCGAGTACGAGTGGCAGCGTGCGCAGCACGACGGGCCCGCGGGCACGAGCGAGCCACAGCAGGTGATGCGCCTTGTGTTCGACGAGTCCACAGGGGTGCGTGCCGCAGGGAAACGCTAACCGCAGGTCATCGCGCCGCCGACCAAAGACCGCATACACCGCCTCGCAGAGCTTGGGCAGCTGTACATGCGCGTAAAGGCGTTCGTCGAGACGAACCAGCAGCCGACGGAAGTGCGCCTCACGACGCAGGTGGGTCCGCGTGAGGCCCGCTGACGCGCAGAGTCTGTGCCATTTCCTCGCGCAGGAGCTTACGCAGTACTACGCGCTCGTCGCGCAGATCGAAGCGGATGCGACCGCGGACGCGGGGCCGGACGCGCCGCCGCAGCTCACGCTCCATCGCCTGCTCCAGCTGACGCGCGCACCTCTTCTGCGCATGCGTCTGATGAGCACAATTGTCGAGTCGTGCCGCACCGTGCATGGCGGTGCGCTTGTCTCGACCATCCACACATACACCCTCACCGGCGACCCGTTCATCCGCCAGTTCACGTCCACACTCCTGGACCAGGTGTCGCGTCCCTTTTTCCACTGCCTCTCGCGGTGGATCTACGACGGGGAGCTGAACGATCCCTATGGCGAGTTCTTCGTCGCGCGCCGGGCGGAGGAAAGCAACGAGCATGGCGAAGAAGGACCTGATGCTGCGGATGTCTGGCACCACATGTTTGTTCTGAAGAGTGGGCTGCTCCCGAGCTTTCTCAGTGAGCATTTTGCGCGGAAGGTATGTGCTGGGGGGCCCGGGGGGGCGACGCGCGAGCAAGAGGGGGTAAAAGGGGGGGGGAGGGGGACAATGGGAACCAGGGGGCGCGGGGTGAAACGGGGGAAAAAGGGATCAGCGGGATGTGGGAAAGGATCGAGGGACGCAGGGGGGCGTAAAGAAGCGGGATTACCGTGGGAGGCGTCGTTGGGAGGCAAGGGGTCGTTCGGGTGGGATCCCCGGCGGTCACCTGGTCCTCTGCAACGTGGTGCTCCGAACGCGCCTTCATGCACCCCTCTTCCTACTGTCTTTCCACGCGCCCGTTCCCCTTTTTCACCGCCCCCTTTTCACCCTTCCTTCACCCCCCTCCCCCCCCCCTTTCCCCCCCAGCCCCCTTTTCCTGCCATTTCCTTGGCGTTTCCCTCTGCTTTCTCCTTTTTCTTGTGTTTCCCTTGGTGTATCTGTTCCCCCCCCCATCGTTTCTCTCCTAACCCTCCAGATCTTCTCCACAGGCAAGAGTCTCAACTTCATCAGGAGCAGCTGCGGCGACAGCGGGTGGGGTGCGATGCACGCATCGCTGCACGCATCCGGGCGGGCACTCCGGTACTCGGACATGATCGGCCTCGAGCACACGATCGACACGGTATTCGCGATCGCGAGCGGGCACTTACGCGATCTCTTCCTGCGCACGTTCCGCCTGCGCGAGCACCTGCGCGCGATCAAAGAGTACCTGCTGCTCACCAAGGGGGACTTTGCCGACGCGCTCATGCAGACGCTGCGGACGAGTCTCGGTCGTCCGGCGCACACACTGTACCAGCACAACCTGAGCGCCGCGCTGGAAACGGCGATCCGGGCATCCAACGCACAGTACGACGACGCGGACGTGCTGCGGCGTCTGGATGCGCGCTCGCTCGCGTTTGGTGCAGGCGACACCGGCTGGGACACGTTCACGCTCGAGTACCGTGTGGAGTCGCCAGTGAGCGCGGTGCTCGATGCATCCGCGATGGCGGGGTACCAGATCCTGTTCCACTACCTGTGGAAGATCAAGCGCGTGGAGGTCACCGTGCACGACACGTGGACGGAGCTGATGAAGACGAACCAGACGCTCCTACGCACGCGGCAGCGCGCGGCGCTGGCGCCCGCGCTCGTCGCGCAGACACGCACGACATTGGGCCGCCTCGTGGAAATGGTCCACTTTGTACACCAGCTGCAGGGCTTCTGCGAGCTCGAGGTGATCGCGTATTCCTGGCAGAAGCTCGAGCAGGACCTCGGTCCGGACGACGGCGACCTGGACCAGCTCATCGAGGCGCACCGCGCGTACCTGCAGAC
This sequence comes from Malassezia sp. CBS 17886, assembly GCA_029542825.1. Lineage (NCBI taxonomy): Eukaryota > Fungi > Basidiomycota > Malasseziomycetes > Malasseziales > Malasseziaceae > Malassezia > Malassezia sp. CBS 17886. The sequence goes on along the minus strand of CP119887.1, from coordinate 706,490 downwards.
GCTGATCAACAAGGCGCTCCTCCGCGGCGGGCGCCGCGGCCAGTCCGACCAGCTGGCGGACACCGTGCGCGCGCAGCTCGACGGTGTCCTCGCCTTCTGCACGGCCGTCGGCGAACTCGCGCGGCATCTTGCAGCGGAACTCGCACGCATCGCCAGTGGCACACAGCCGCTCGCCTCTGCGGCGCGCACGCATGCGCACCTCACCGACCGCCTGGACACGGAGCACGCCCAGTTCCAGGAGCGCATGCACACGATGATTGCAGTCCTCGAGCGGCATCCGAACCTATCTGTCCGCGACCTTGCGGTACGCTCTCGCCGCGCCCTCCTGACCGCAGCGCCGCTGGAATTTTAATGTGTATTACCGCCGCGAGCGTGCGGGTGACCGCACCGGTGTTCTGTCGTCCCCCTCGCGGGCGCGCGACGCTGGCGATCTCCTCTCGTCCCCCGTGCGGCGTGCAGTGCTGCCGCGCGCAGACAGCCACAGACCGCGGGATGCTGGGCAGGCGGCATCCGCCACGGGGCCGGAGGGGTGAGGGAAGGGGGGGGGGGACGCGTCCGCCCAAGGGACAAGTAGGCGTCCCGTTCGCCCGGGTTCGCCCGGGGACAAGTAGGCGTGTCGCTCGCCCGGGGGACAAGTAGGCGCCCCGTTCGCCCACGGGACAAGTAGGCGTGTCGCCCGCCCAAGGGAGAAGCAGGCGTGTCGTTTGCCCTCGGGAGAAGCAGGCGTGCCGTTCGCCCGCGGGAGAAGCAGACGTGCCGTTGGGCGCTGCCGCCAGGGACGCACGCGACGAGCATACGCACTGTTCGACAGGGAAACGCGGCAGCTGGACTCTGTATGCTTGGCCGCGAAGCCGCAGCGTGTGCGGTGCGCGCTGCCGCCCCTTGTGCCCGTGCTGCGCTCCGTCTTGGTGAACGCAGCCTGCGGTTGCGTCCTCAGCGGCTACCCGGCCGCCCGACGTTGCCGCGACCGCATAGTGCCCCTTGGCCCCCACCCCGTAACTCCCCCTCGGGCGCGCGCTGCCCCCCCTGGCCAACCTGCTCCAGCACCCGCTGCACACGCGGGTCAATACGGAACCCATGCCAGCCGTTTGTATTCGGTGGGTTCCATGCACCCGACAGCGCGTCCGGCGGCGGTGCAAACTGGCGCACGACGCGCGCCCACTGCGACAGGACCCACGGCGCGCAGTCGCCGCTGACCCGGCGCAGTGCGGCAAGGACGCTGAGCAGATGCGTCGTCGTCGGCGCGCGTGCGGCGGCGGCACCGCGCGCCTGCGCTGCGCTGGTCACCCGTAGGTAGCCTTCGAAGAGCTCCGCGAACGTATGCATGGTCCATGCGCCCGCCTGCTCGTGCACACGCCAGGTCCACCGTGTTGGGTCCGCGTGCGCAAACTGCGGAATCGCGCCGCTTCCGCGGCGTGCAAACGCGGCGAACAGCGAGTGATAGATGTCGATCGACGGCGGGTGCCCCTGCGCGCGTGCCGGGCCCGGAGCCAACGGCGGCGGGTGCGCAGCGCGGGTGCCCCCCGGCCGCGCCTCGGGTGTCACCACCATGTCGTGCAGCACGCCGAGCGCGCCGTCCATGTCGTCCGCAAGCGTGAGCGCACGGATGACGAGTGCGTACGTGCGCCGATCGGGGACGACGCACGCGGGAAGATGCGTGACGCCGAGCGCATGCACTGCGCTTCGCGGGAGCGCCGCGGCCCGCCGCGACGGTCCGCCGCGCAGACGGCCGTCGGGCGCCCCGGCGTCTCTGCCACCCGGCCCCCCCGTCCGCGCGGCCGCCACCCACTCGCGCTCCGTCTGCAGCAGGTGATAGCGCATGCTTGCGTACACGCTGTACACGGCAGGAAGCGCCTTCCGCCGCCGCCGGCGCAGCAGCGCGCCGAGCGCCGCGTTCACGACGTCCGTTGTGCATGCGCCGGCAGCGCAGGCTTCGCGGACGCTGGCCCGCACGCGGTCCCAGTGGCCCATGCGCGCGTGCAGCGCTACGCGGATGCTCCACGATACAGGCGTCGGCGCCTGCGCCACGCACAGCCGATCCCAGACGGCCTCAAAGTACGCCGCCGCCTGCGCAGGCGTCAGCGCGTGTCGGCGCAGGTCCGCGCGCAGCGCGTCGAGGAGCGGCGCCGTACTCGCGTGCGCCTGCGGCGGGACACGCGGCACGGGTGCACGCAGATGGCGCTGCGTGTACGCGCGCGGCGCAGCGTGCGGGACGAGCGCGTAGAGAAGCAGATTGAAGGACGCCGCGTCGGGGAAGCGCTGCGGGCCGGCCGCGGGGAGGGACGCGACCGTGCGTTCCGCGGCGAGGAACAGATCCACGAGCGGCTCCAGCGACGTGTGCGAGCCGCGCGGGGCCCGCGCGCGGGAGAGCAGCGTGTTCCATACGTACGCGTCCTGCAGGAGCGCCGTGTACTCGTCGCGCACGAGGATGTCCATGGGCTCGGACGCCTGCGCATACGCGCGCTGTGCGCGCCGCGCATGCTCAACCACCATCAGCACGCGGTCGTCCGTGCCCGGTGCGCGCCCTGCAGCCAGAACACGCAGCACGTCGCGGTACTCGGCTGCCGACAGGAGCGCTGGCATTTGCGCCACCGCAAGCGTTGCACCGAGGAACGCGTCGTATACCATATCCGCATCGCCCGCGCTCAGTGCGCCATGCAGCTGTGCAAGCTGCGCGTGTTGCGCGCCGCCGCCCCCCGCCGGAGGCAGTTCATGCGCGGCGCGGTGCGCGACCGATGACGGCGCAGGTGCCCTGGGCGTCGCGTGCGCGCTGCGTGTGCCGCGCCGCAGCACCGTCCCTGTGCCGTGTGGCCAGCAACGGGCCGCCGCACGCACCGCCCCTGTACCGTGTGGCCAGCCACCGGCCGCCGCACGCACCACGCAGCGAGTGGCGCTCGCGAGCTGGCGCATGGACGCCGTTATGGGTGCGTGCTGCGTGCTCGCATGGATTCTGGGCACGTGATGAGTGGAGGGCGGTGGGGCGACGGGGGAGGCGGCTGCGACGCAGACGGGGACCCGGCTGGATAGGGGCACCACGGCGGGATGAGGAAAGAGGCGCGGCAAAGAGGAAGGGCACCATGGGCGGCAGAATGGATAGGGGTGTGACACATAGCCGAGTCATGTGCACGGGCCGAGTACCCACGTCCTGGGGTGCTGCCCGCGCGCCTGGCACGGCTGAGATCGTACACGAAATCTGAATTAGGCGGTGGACCAGGCCGGCGGACTCATGTGATTGGCCAGAGCCATCTGATATAACACTGTATAGAGGAGCACCTGCTCGTGCAGCTGCTCGCGCAGAACACGCGGCGCCCTCTTCCCCTATGTGGCCCCCATTTCCCCTTCGCGGCCTACGCCGCCCCCCCCTCCTCACGCACTCGGTGCCGCTCCCCCACGCGCCTCTGCCTCGCCCTGGCAGATTTGCACCTTGATGCACGTCCTCCCGTCCTCGCCCATCCCCCGGGCGGTCGTGGCGAACGCCTTGTCGGCGTCGGCGAACACATAGCGGTGTGTCACGAGGCGCTCAACATCGATCTGCCCGGACGACACTAGCGCAATCGCCTTGTCGTAGTCGCCCGCCGCATACCGGAAGGAACCGAGCAGCTCAATCTCGCGTACGAGGAGACGCGTGAGCGGGATGGCGACAACCGGCGGCCCCATGCCGATCTGCCGGTGAGCAAGGGTGTGGTGCAGTGCGCACGCACCGAGACGAGGCGGCCCCGCGGGCGCAGCGCCCACACCGCGAGCTGTATGCACGACGGCGCGCCGGCGGCCTCGAGCGCAAGATCGAAGCCGTCGTTCGCGCGCACGTCGTCACCGAGCGCGTCGACGAGCGCACGCGCATTGCTGCGCGCGGTCTCTTCCGCCGACGCACCGTCGTGCGGCAGCGCCGGACGGTACGTTGATGTGGCGCAGAACGACTGCGCGAACGCAAGCTTCTCCTCGACCACGTCCACACACACACTGCCGGTCAGACAGACGCTTGTGCACGGACGTACACGCGCCGCGCGCCATACGCTCGCGCCACCGCGGCGACCAGCAGCCCGACGGGGCCCGCGCCCATCACGAGCACATTCTCCAGGGCGCAAACGCGGCCGCGAGACACGGCCGCGTGCACCGCGACGCTGAGCGGCTCCATAAGGCTGGCGGCCTCCAGGGACATGCTGTCTGGGATAGGATGCGCAAAAAAGGACTGGATGTTGTAGTACGTTGCAAGCGTGCCGTCGTAGGGCGGCGTGGCGGCGAACACGAGCTTCTCGCAGTGGTTGTACGCGCCCGCGTAACAGAGGGCGCACTTGCTGCACGGCACACCGGGCTCCAGCGCGACGCGTTCGCCGACGCTGCGGTCCGCCACGTCCGGGGCGACGGCAGTAATGACGCCCGCCGACTCGTGCCCAAGTACCATCGGTGCACGCAGGACGAATTCGCCGATGCGCCCACAGCTCTTGTAGTGGCAGTCGGATCCGCACAGCCCAGTCTGCCGCACATTCACGCGCACCTCGCCGGACGCCAGCGCCTGCACCCCACGGTCCTCGAACTCGGTCTGCTCCACCGCGCGCAGCACATACGACACATTGCCCTGCGCAGGCAGTGTCGGCAGACTGTTCTCTGACTCGGCAGCCATCGTGAAAACTAAAGAAGGCGCGCGGCACACGAGCGTCCGCTCGCGCGCGACACACATGTGGAGGGCGCTTGGGGCTCCTGCCAGCCTATCAGCGCGCGCACAGGGTGGACGCCGGGGGGTGAGCAGCGGCAGGTGGAGGTCGCGTGCCGCGTGCGCGTGGAGGACGGAGGCTTGCGCGATGGCAGCCGGGTGCGCGGGTGGATCGGCGCGCCGTGCGCGGGAGCGGGGCCGCACTGTAGCCGAGCGAGCAGACGCGTGGCAGGCGCTGCATCTCGCGTGGGCCCCTCCCGGTCTCTCGGCGCGCGCGCTACATCACACAGCACTTGGACGGCTGCGGATCAGCGCCGCCGGGTGCCGACGACTTCTCAATCTCGGCGAGCACCAGCTCGAACACCTTGACTGCGGGTGAGCGGGGACATGCGGAGCGACGCACCGACGTTCGCATTGTGACGCGCACTCGTCTCGGTCCATGCGCACTTGAGCGACTGCGCGAGCGCCTTGCCCTCCGCTTCGCTCACCTGGCTGCGGGTCAGTGCCGCAGCGCCGACACGCACCGCTGCGCATGCAGATCGCTCTTCTGTCCGACAATCACGCATGGGATCGTCGCCGTGCCCGTATAGTTCAGGATCTTGTCGTACACGGTCTGGATCATCTCGAAACTCGCGCGCGACGCAATCGAGTACACAAGCACGTAGCCGTGGATGCCGATGGCGTGCTTCGAATTCAAAATCGAAAACTCATCCTGCCCCGCGGTGTCCACAATGTCGCAGTAGTACTCCTGTCCTCGGTACTTGATTGCCTTTTTAAACACGTTCTCAATCGTCGGGTAGTACGAGTCCACAAACGCGTCCTCCACCAGGCGCACGACCAGGGACGACTTGCCTGTACTCGTCAACACACGCCACTGTGCCCGCCGCCCCCGCCGGTCCCTCACGCACCCACTGACCGCGACCCCAGCACGGCAATCTTTCTCTTCTTCCGAAGGTTCTGTGCGCTCATCGATGCAGCTCCGTTGGCGCTGCCCCCGACGCTCGCGCGGGCCGGGGCCGAAGCTTATGTAATACGCCCCAAAAGCCACAAGACCAGGCCGGGACCGCGCACGGATGGACGCCGCGTCGCTGGCTGCGCTTTCGTGCGCCCCCGGCGGCTGGGACGCCGCGGGCGGCGTGGACCGGGCACGTGCGTGGGCATTTTTCCTCGGCGTCGACGTGGGGGAGGCCGGATGGGAGCGCGCAACGCCGACGGCGGGCGGCCAGGAAAAGGGGGCGAAAGGGGGGGACGTGTCGGAGACGGGACACCTGGATGAGGCGCGCCCCGATACTGCCTATCTTGTGCATCCTCCCCGCCCGGGGGCCGCGCCGCCTGCCCACCCAGACGAGCGCCAGGTCGCGCTCGATGTGGAGCGCAGCTTCACCGCATACAAGCTGCCGCGCGCGTCTCTCCCACAGCGCCGCGCCCAGCTCACCGCGCTGATTGTCGGCACACTGCGGCGCTTCCCGGAACTCCACTACTACCAGGGATTCCACGACGTCGTGAGCGTCGTGCTGCTGACGATGTGCGCGAGCGCGTCGGACGACGCGTCCACGGCCGCCTTCCTGCGCGCGCAGCGCGTTGTCGACCGGCTCGCACTGCACTTTGTCCGCGACGCGATGACGCAGGACCTGGCGCCGATCATGGCGCAGCTTAAGATTGTACGCAACATTGTGCGGGCCGCGAATGCGCCTTATGGATACGCGCTCGAAGATGTTTTTGCGCCGAGCCTCGCGCTCGTCGCCCTTCCGTGGATCCTTACGCTCTTTTCCCATGATGCGCCTTCTCTCCCCGCAGCACAGCAGATCTTTGACTATATCCTGTCCCATGGGCCTGGGCAGGTGCTGTACGTGTCTGCGGCACTCATCCTGCGGCAGCGCCGCTATCTTGTGGACCTTGCAGACGAGAAGTGGGTGCCCATGGAGGAGTTGGACATGCCGCTGGTCCACCGGATTTTAGCCGACGCCATGAAGCTCGAGGAGGGGGATGGGGGAAGTGGGGCGCAAGTGCGCGAAAAGGGGATGGAGCGGCGGGGGGGGGGAATAGACGAGGGGGACCCGGAGAGGCAGAAGACGGAGGGGCGGACGACCGACGGACGGACGACCGCGAGGCGGGACACGCAACGCAAAGAGCCCAAAAAGGAAACCGACAATGAAACACAGGCCGAAAAGGGATCTTCCGACACTGGGCCGGAGAACGACGTCATGTGCGGTCCTGAGACAAAGGCTGCCCACGAGCGGGACACCGTGCAGCAGGATACGCTCCAGCCCAGAGCCACTGCGCCCGACGGCACAGACTCCGCCTCGCTAAAAGACAACGACGAGAGCAGCGGCCCTCGACGCGCGCATCTGCACCCCACGGCCCTCTCCGACGTACTGACACGCGCAACGGCACTTTGCACCGATTACGGACTGCGGTGCCCTGTCGTACATGCGCATCTCATCCTCGACCCTGCTGCATCGACCGTATTCACATGGGACGCACTCAAGCGTGCTCACGACCCACCGGCGGCGCCGAATACAGCCGCATGGGCAGATGTGGATTCGCACGCGCGCGACCTCCTCGTCCAGCCGACCGGCAGGTTCGTGCTCGATGCGACCCCAACGCCGCGCTCGCGCTCGCCCGTGCACCAGCAGCGCCATGTCTCCCGGCCCTTGGCACGTCTCGTCTACGTCTCATCGCTCTCCCTCTTTTTTAGCGGGAGTGTCTTGAGCGTCCTCCTTGCGATGTACGTTGCAGGGCGGGGGGGTACCTGGTAGGGTGGCAGTTGGTAATGGGATGGTTTGGTTGGGAGGGGAAAAAGAAGGGGGTGGCGGGGGAGGAAAAAGGGGGGGGAGTGGGGGGGGGAGAAGAAGAAAGTTGAGAGAGGGGAAAGGGGAGGAAAAGGCGAAGGGGGGGAGGGGGAACGACGGGGCTCTTGGCGTACAATAGAGAACACGGGAAGAAACCACATATCCGGACGCGGGGGAGGGAGGAAGAAGCCAGGTGGGAGAGACGGGCACCGGGCATGCAAAAGACAACATGAAAAGAGACCACCTATTGGGACGCGCAAAGAGATTGCCTTGATCGGGTTGACAGAGAACGGGATACTTAGCCATGATGTAGTGGTGATGGATGCATTGGAAGCCGCTGTGTTGGAATACAGCGCGTCCGAGTGCGATCCGGCCGATCTGTTCATCTTGGTCCCCCCCCACCTCCCTCACCTCCTCCACCCCCCCCCCCCTCCCCCGCCTTTCCCACATCCCCACCTCCCTCGTCTCCTCCACTCCTCCACCTCCCCATCCCCCCACCCCCCACCACTGGAGCGTGCCTGCGGTCTCCGGTTTAGTCAGCGCCGAGCACCCACCGTAAAAGCGTCCTCGCTCACGAAAGCGAGCCACCGCGTGATGACGACGAACCTGACGCTGTACTCGACGCGGGCCGGTACGTGCGCACGGCGCTCACCCTCACGGCAGTGCTGCTGCTCGACGCGGACGGGGACCGGATCCTCGCCAAGTACTTTGAGCCGCCGCAGGAAAAGCATGCGGACAGCAGTGCGGCCCGCGCAGGCCAGGCAGCGGCGCTGCCCGCGGGACTTGCTCCGCTCGCGTCAAAGAACCCATACCAGACGCTGAGGGAGCAGCACACACTGGAGCACGCCGTGTGGGAGAAGGCGCAGCGCGCGTCGGGTGCGTGGGGGCGCGCGTGTGCTGACGGCAGGCGATCTGTTCCAGTACGATTCGAACCTGGTCCTGTTCAAGTCGTCGTACGACGTGTACCTCATCGTCGTTGCACCGGAGCGCGAGAATGAGCTTATGATGCACAGCTTCCTGTCATCCCTGTACGAGACGCTGAACCAGCTGCTCCAGAGCCAGGTCGACAAGCGGACGATCCTCGATAACCTGGACCTCGTTGCGCTCGCGATCGACGAGAGTGTCGACGACGGGTAAGTCGTCGCCCCTCCCTGCTGCTTACACACAGCATCATTCTAGAGACGGACAGCGCTGCGGTCGCGAACCGCGTCACGCGGCCTCGGCCGGACGCTGTCGACGTGCAGATCAATGAGCAGAGTATGTGCTGGAGCGTGGATGCCCCTCACACGCAGCGCTGCTGAATGCGTACACCAGCTTCCGGGATCGGTGCGCGTGGCGGTGGGGTGCGCTGACGGACACAGTCTTTCGCAGCGGCTGGGTGGGCTGTAGCACGCAGGTAGCAACGGGAAGAGGGTGGGGGGTGGAAAGCGGGGTGGGGGAAAGGAAGAGGGGACACGAGAGAGCATGTACGCGGAGTAACCCGCGTGAGAGCAGCCATGCATGCTGCGCCGCACACGAGCGCATCAGGCGGCGGCACCAACGCGCGGCGTCCACGCCGTCTGCCCCGCCGCCCGCCGCGCCGTGCGCGCGCCCCCCACGTGCATCACGTGACCCCCAAGCGGAGGCGCGGCGCGTCGTGTTTATTCCGTCCTCTGGCTGACCGACCACCAGGGGAGCGGCGGACGCGATGAGCGTTCCAACTCGCGCCTCGCTGCGTGAGCCGACAGACGCAACGATGTCACCGGGGCGGTCCCCGCTCAAGAGCATATCGGAGCAGGCGGCGCTGCAGGCGCTGAAGAAGCCGTGGATCTCGCCGCGGGTAAAACTGAAACAACAAGAGAGTGCGCCCAAGGCCGCGCCGGCAGAGAGGGCATACCCGCTTCCGACGCGGTCCGCGCGCGCGCGCGAAGAAGATGTATTTGGGCCGGTGCGCGCGGGTGCGCCACGGCGGAAAGCGTCCGACGCGGGTGCGGGCGCCGCGGCGCGGGACCCGCTGGCGGCGCGCGCCGAGAAGCAGGGCGCGCGGCCCACGGCGCCGTGGGCCGCGCGCCCGACGAAGGACGCGGACAGTGCACGACCGTGCCGCGCCGCGCCTGCTGGGCAGGAGAATGCGCCGGCGGACACGGCGCGGCACACAGCCGCGACGCAGCCAGCGAAGGAGTCCTCGTTCGCGGCGGCGAAGCGCCTATTTAATGCGGCGGTGCCGAACGAGTCCGCGGGCGTCGCGCGCGGCATGATCCGGCGCGACAGCGAGTCGGGCGGCGTGCTTGGGACGGCGCGGGTGCGTTTCTCGCGCCAGAGCCTCGCGCCGGCGACCGTCGCTGCAGAGGCGCCCGGCGGGACCAAGTGGATGGACAAGGGCCGTGGCGATGTGCAGGCATACGAGTATCTGTGCCACTGCAGCGAGGCGCAGCAGTGGATAGAGCGGTGCATTGGCGAGCCGCTCGGCGGCGACATCGCGAACATGGGCGAGGAGATGCGCAACGGTATTGCCTTGGCCAAGCTCGCCAAGTCGTTCGAGCCCGCTTGCGTGCCGCGCATTTTTGTGCATCCGCGTCTCCAGTTCCGACACACGGACAACATCAACTACTACTTCCAGTTCGTCGACAATATCCGTCTTCCGGGCTGCTTCCGGTTTGAGCTGACGGACCTGTACGAGAAGAAGAACTTTCCCAAGGTCGTCTACTGTTTGCATGCACTGAGGTAAGTAAGGGGGGGGGGGGGAGAAGGGGTAGGCGAGTAAGGGTGCACCGACCCTTTTCGCTCCATTGCCCTCTCTGCCCCTTTCCGCCCCTTTCCGCCCCTTTTCGGCCCCTCCCCTCCCTCCCCGCTTCCCCCCCTTTCCCCCCCTTTCCGACCCCTTCCGGCCCTTCCCCTCCCCCGCGCTTTCCCCCGACCCCCCCGCCCCCTCTTCACCCCCACTTACCCACAGCCACTTTATGGCGCACCACGGACGCGCAGACAAGGTCGACGATCTCGTCGGCAAACTTTCGTTCGACGATATGCAGCTCGACAAGACGCAAAAGTCTCTCGACGCGGCGGGTGGCGCGCTCCCAAGCTTTGGCGGCGTCGGCCAGGCGCTCGCACAGGAGATCGGCGCCTCCGGCCCCACCAACATACGCACGCGTGCCGACGGCGACTGGATCCGCGGCGGCGACGCGGGGCCTGGGAAAGCACTCCCGCCCGCGGAGCTGCCCAAGGCGGCGCCCGCCGCGCCCGTGCCCGCGCCGAACGCGGCCCCCCCCGCCCTTGGACCTGTGGCCGCGGCGCGCGCGGCGCTCCGCCATGTGGAGCCCGCCCCGCCGCCACCGCCTCCACCGGCGCCGTCTATGCCGTCGCTGCGCTCGCCGGACAAGACCGCACAGCGTGCGCTGGAGCGTCAGAAGGAGCGGGCGCGGGACGGGGGGATGGGAGACGCGGGGGTGAAGAAGGAGGCAGCGCGGATTCGAGAGGAGCGGGAGCGCAAAGAACAGTCGCGGGCGCGGACGGCAGGCAGCGGCAGGGCGCCTCTCGCGACGGCCAACCCCCCGTCGCCTGCATCCACGTCCGCAGCGGGCGGCCAGCGCGTCCAGGACCAGCTGCGTGCGCGCGCGCAGGAGCTCGCAGCGGCGCGCGCGCGGCGCACCACAGAGGCGAACGCACTCCGTGACGCGGAGCGTGCGCGCGAGAGGCAGCGCGCGGACGCGGAGCGCGAGAGGGAGCGGGAGCGGCGCGAACAGGAGTACCGCCGCGAGCGCGCGCGGACGCAGCTGGAGCACGAGAAGCTGCGCGAGGCGGACCGCGCGCGGGAGCACGCCATGGAGCTGCGTGCGGAGCGCGAGCGTGCGGAGCGCGAGTCCGCCGCGCGTGAGGAGGCCGAGCTGCAGCGCGCGATTGCGTACGAGCGGGAGCGGAAGGAGCAGCTCGAGCGCCATGCCGCGGAGCTCGAGAAGGCGCGTGCGGAGACCGCGGCGATGGAGGCGCGTCTCGCCGCGCTGGAGGCCGACGGGCGCGCGGCGGTGACAGAGCGCAGGGCCGCGGAAGAGGCCGCCGCCGCGCAGCGCGCCGCGGAAGAGCGCGTTGCCGCGGAAAGCGCCGCGGAGGAGAGCGCTGCGGCGAAGAGGGCCGCAGCCGCGGAGCACGCCGCCGCGGCGAGGGCCGCCGAGGAGAAGGTCGCCGCGGAGAGCGCCGCCGAGGAGAAGGTCGCGACCGAGCGTGCGGCCGCAGCGGAGGCTGCGGCGGCCGAGAGCGCCGCGGCCGCCGCCGCCGAGCGCGCCGCCGAGCAGGCCGCCGCGGAGGCCGCCGCCGCCGAGCAGGCCGCCGCGGAGGCCGCCGCCGCCGCCGCCGCCGAGGCGCGCGCGGCGGGACACCTCATTATCCAGGTGCAGGCGCAGACCCGCGGCGTGCTCCTCCGGCAGCGCTTCTATGGGCGCATCGAAGCGCTGGACGACTGCGAGCCGCGCGTCGTGGCGCTGCAGGCGCATCTGCGCGGCGCACTCGCGCGGCGGCGGCTCTTCGCGGAGCTGCTCGCCCTGGAGCGCCGCGGCACCGCGATCGTCGGGATCCAGAGCAGCGTGCGCGCGCTGCTCGCCAAGCGCATGCTCCTTGCGCGCGTGCAGGCCCTGCGCGCGGCGTGCGACGGCGTCTGCGCGCTGCAGGCGGCGGCGCGCGGCGCGCTCGCACGGCGGCGCTTCGCGCGGCTGCGCGGCGCGTTCCGCCATGTGGAGGTGGAGGCGTCCGTACACCAGATGCAGACGTCGCTGCGCGCGGCGCTCTCCCGGCGGCGGCACCGCGAGCTGCAGAAGGAGATCGCCTACGTGACCCCGGACGTGGCCGGCGTGCAGGCGGCCGTCCGCGGCGTGCTCGCGCGGCGCGAGTTCACGTGGTGGTGCAGCCACCTGCATGCGAGCGCGCCCGTCGCCGTGCATCTGCAGAGCCTGTCACGTGGCCTCCTCGCGCGGCGGGCGTTCCGCGCGCGCTGGGGGCGCTACCTCGCGCAGCTGCCCGCGCTCGTCGAGCTGCAGAGCCTCGTGCGTGGGCGGCAGCAGGCGCATCTGTACCGCGCGCTGTGTGCCGGGCGGCACGTTCCGCTTGCGGCGGTGCGCGCTTATGCGCCGCTCCTGGACGCGCATGCGCCGGACTTTGCTGAGGAGCTGAACGCGACGGGGCTGCGCGTGCGCATCGTGCAGCAGATCCGCGAGAACCAGGGCGTGGAGCGCGACGTGGCGGAGCTCGACGTGAAGATCGCGCTCCTCGTGAAGAACAAGATCGGGATCGAGGAGGTCGTACGCGCGAAGACGGAGCGCGGGCTACTCGGCGCGCGCGAGGCCGAGACGCGGCGCATGCTCGCGGCCGCGGGCGACCCGTTCGTGGAGCAGGTGCTCGACCGCGCGGGCGCGCGGCGCCTCGCCCTGTACCAGGCGCTGTTCTACCTGCTGCAGACGCGGCCCGCGTACGTCGCGCGGCTCCTCGTGCAGATGAGCAGCGCGCATGTCGCGGACGCGGACCGGCGGCAGCTGGAGCAGACGGTGCTGACCCTGTTCCACTATGCGCAGCATCCGCGCGAGGAGTTCCTCCTCCTGCAGCTCCTCGCGCGCAGCATCCAGGAGCAGCTCGCCGCCGTGCCGACGCCCGCCGCGTTCGCCACGGGCCACGCGCAGTTTTTGAAGCTTGTCGCGCTGTACTCGCGCGGCGTCCAGGAGACCGCGTACCTCGCGCGCGTCCTCGCGGCGCCCGTGCGCCGCGTCGCGACGGATGCGTCGCTCGACCTGGAGACCGATCCGCGCGTACTTGCGGGCGCCGGCGGTAGCGACGCGGCGGCCGCGCGGATCACCCCGGCCGCCCTAGCGGACCCCGCCGCGGCGCTGGACGACCCGGTGACGCGCACGCGGTTCATCCACCACCTGCAGGCGCTGCGGAGCGCGGCGGAACACGTGCTGCAGAACCTCTGGGCGCCGGACGCGCCGGCGATGCCGTACGGCCTGCGGTTCGTCGCGCGCGCGATTGTGCGCGGGCTCCAGGAACGATTCCCCGACGAGGCGCGCGACGAGCTGCTGCGCACCGCGGGGAGCGTCGTATACATGCGGTACCTGCACCCGGCGCTGCTCGCGCCCGAGTCCGTCGAGCTCACGGACCATGTGCTCGGCGCGCAGCCGCGGCGGAACCTGGCGGCGATCGCAACGCTGCTCGCACAGATTACGCGCGGCGACGCATTCGACGACAGCCAGCCGTACCTGCAGCCGCTGAACGAGTTCGTGCAGCAGGCGGGCGCGCGGTACCGCGCGTGGCTCGGCGCGCTCGCGGACTCGTGCGAGGATGCGGAGCTGCACTTTGGCCCGCTCGCGTACGTGGACCAGACGGGGCCGCAGAAGCCCGCGATCTTCATCTCGCCGAACGAGATCTACGCGATGCAGCAGCTCCTGTGCAACAACGTGGACTCGCTCGCACCCGATGCGGACGACCCGCTGCGCGCGCTCCTCGCGGAACTCGGCGCGGCGCCCGTGTCCACGACGCGGGAGCTGGACGCGGCGCGGAACACGGAGGTCTCGCTCGCACTCTCGAGCGCGCTCACGGGCGTCGCGGACGTGGATGAGGAGGGGCATCTGCTCTTCGTCGAGACGAAGCGGCTGCTCCTCACCGTGCTCCAGGTGCAGGCGCGCGGCGCGAGCCTGCTGGACGTGCTCGTCGCCCCCGTCACCGCGCACGAGGAGGAGCGCTGGGCCGCGCTGCACGGCGACGGCGCCGCGTTCCTGCCGGACCTCGGCGAGACGTCGTTCGCGGAGCTGAAGGCGGCGACGCTCGAGCACATGCTGCAGCTGGAGCGCCTCGGCCGCGTGCACCGCGCGAACGCGTACCAGGACATGGTCGACGCGCTCGCGCAGGACATCTGCGGGCGGCACCGGCGCCGCGAGCAGCGGCGCGCGCAGCTCTCCGTGCTGCAGGCGACGCTGCGGAAACTCGCGCAGCAGCGCGCGTTTATGGAGGAGCAGCTGCAGAGCTACCACAGCTACATCGACCGCAGCATGCAGGGCATGCAGAAGCGCGGCCGCCGGCGCTTCGTGCTCCCGTTCACGCAGCAGTTCTTCCACCAGCGCAGCCTCAAGGCCGCGGGCGTGATGCCCAAGTTCGGCTCCTTCCGCTACTCCGCGCAGCGTCTGCAAGACCGCGGCGTCCTGCTCGCCATCGAGGGCGCCGCCGTCGCCATGGAGCAGGTCGCCTTCTCCCTCGCGAGCGACGAGCCGGGCGTCTTCTCCCTCGAGGCCTTTGTGTCCGGCATCCCTGCCGGCACCGCGGAGATCCGCATGGAGCAGCTCCTCGAGGCCCAGTACAATGCGCAGTCCACCATTGGGGTCCTCGACGATACCATCAAGCTCTCCGTCGACCGGCTTATCCATCTGATCAACAAGCGTGAGTGGGGGGGAGCGGGCCCCGTGGCCGCAGCCCCCGCGTGCGCGCGTGCCTTTGCTGACCGCCAGGCTTCTACGTGTAGTGGGAATCGTGCGCGGTGGCTCGCCGCCGGGTTCTGTGGCGGTCCGCAGCGACGAAGCGCTCTGTGCCCGCGTCACTACCCCTGCCCTTAGTTCATTCGCATTCACACGTTGGCACCGCGCCACGCCGCGGCGCTTGTGGCACCCCCCTGCGCCCCGGCCGCGTAGCCCTTCCCCCTTTCTTTTCGCCCTCTTCCCCGCCCTAAACCTCCTTCCGCACCGCACCCTTCAGCCGGTCCATGTCCTCCTTCTGCGCGGCCTTCTCCTCCGCGTCGTTCAGCAGTCCCCACGTGAGATGCAGCGCAAAGTACGCCATCGTGCTGTATGCCAGGACACGGATCACCGGCGGCAAGACCTGGCGGTACAGCAGCCGGTGCTTTTCGTTCGGGTGCCGAGAGGGCGGCGGCGCGTGCGCAGTACCGGGCGCAGCATCAGGCGTCTGTATGCGTGCGGTCGCAGCAGCGGGCGTCGGCGCGTGCGCCATCCCGGGCGTCGTGGTGGCGCCGCCGTGGAGCGTGGGCCCCAACGGCCGCGCGGACACGGGCTCTGCAGCCCGTGCCCCCTGCGCATGTGCTGCGGGTCCAACAGAGTATGCGCGCCGTGCCGCAGCGCGCGCGACACGTGTGGCCGCGTCCTTTACGACACCGGTGGTCATCGTGTTGGGGGGAGTGGTTGCGGCGCTTTGTGCCCGCGACTCCACCGCCCGCCCCCTCTGCCCTTACGTAAGCCGCCGCGTGCGCGTGGAGCGAGGCGGCTGTGGAGTCCTGTGCGTGCCAGGGCGCTGCCACACTTGACGTCGGTGGGATGGCGCCAAGTCAGCCCTCGTCCCCCGCGCGGCACCACCGCGGCACGCTCGTGTGTGTGGTGCTCAAGGCAGTGCGTGCGGCGCGGCGCGCGGCTAACGGGCGCAGAAGAACCTGCCGAACCGCCGGTCCATCGGCAAACAGGATCCGTACGCGGAGCTGTGTGTGGACGACGCGGTCCAGCGCACGGCAGCGGACCGGCGCGGCGGACAGCAGCCCGTGTGGGACGAGCAGCTGCACTTTGAAATCTTCGAGGACGTCTTCGCGCCTGTCCGCAGCACGCCCGAGCGCAAGACGCTTTCCATCACATGCTTTGCCGTGGACCGCCCGAACGACGCGCTCGGCGCCGGCGCGCTGCCGCTCGACACCGTCCTGCGCGACGGGGAGCAGGACCTCTGGGTCGCGCTTGAGAGCCGGGAGCGGTACGCGGGCGAGGTATATGTGGAGCTGACGTTCTACTCTATGGTGCGTCGGCCGCGCGCGCGCTCACAGCAGGAGCAGCAGCCACGCGTCTCCGCGATACCCGCCATGCTCGTGCCGGGCAAGGGCGCGAGTGCACCGAAGTACATGCCGCCGTATGCGCGGGACGGCGCGCATGCGCCTGCAGTGCCGACCGCGTCCACGCCGCCCCGGCCCCCGCGAACCGACGCGCTCCCGTCGCCCGCGCCCCACGGCGGCGCGATTGCGCCGGCAGGGGCAGCGCACTCTTTGCGGACGCCGCCACCTCCGCCGCTCCCACCACGCCGCGGCGCGTCGCCCGCGCTGCCCACGCCGCCCCCGCCCCTCCCACGCCGCTCCCTCTCGACGGACCCCACGAACGCACTCGCCGCGCTGTCCGTGGCGGGGACGCCGCCCCCCTCCGGCGCGCAGCGCAGTCCGCCGCCCCTGCGCACGGCAGAGGACGTGCAGTGGCTGCCCGCGGTCCTGACGGCGGACGACTCGTTCACCTCGCTGGACGACGCGCCGACGTGGGATGCGCGCGCGGATGACGTGGGCGACACATGGGCATCCGCACCCGCGGGCATCTCCTCCGCGCGGCGCGCGGTGCTTCCCCGAGCGCGCATCGTCACCTCGGACACGGACGCGGCGCTTACGGCAGCCGCGGTGCTGTCGTCGCCAAACAACTCGTGGGTGCAGGAAGTGTCTGCGCACGAAGTCATCTATGGCGTGCCCAGCCCGCAGGCCGGGCTCGCATCCCCGGCCTCTCCACGCGTGCGCCGTGCCGCGGGCCGCCGCCCCCTCCCGTCGCCTACGCCGGGGCCGCACGCGGGACGCCGCCCCTGTCTCGGGGGCAGCTGGGCGGGAAGGATACCGGGAGGGGCGGGCGAACTCGACGAGGGCGAGGGGGAGGGCATACTCGACAGGGGGCAGTCTGTGTCCGCGCCACCGGGCGGACCAAAGGTGTCGCCGCGCGCGGTGACGTCGCCATACACATGCGGCGGCTCGCCCAAACCGCCTCCGCGGTCACCCGGGGCCGCGCCGGGGCCATCAGCGCGGCAACTGCTCGGGGTGTGCGCCACAGCGGTGGCGGGGGGACAACCGGGCGCAGGGGTGCCGAGCGGCGCGCCGACACCCCAGCCGCCGGACGCGCCACAGGCGTCCTCGCCCGCTGCGGACGCGTCTGCGGAGAGCGACACGCCCACGTACCCGGCGGTAACACCCCCCGCGGCGCCCGCGTCGCCTCCCGATCCGCCGTGCGTAGTGGGGTGATGGGCCGTGTAGCACGTAGGGGAAAAGTGGGGATGCCTCCCGCGCGCCTCCCCTCTCCCGCATCCCCCTCCTCGCCGTCCCCCTCGCCGCCGTGCATAGTGGGGTAATGTACAGTATAGCACGTATGGGAAGAGAGGGCATGTTTGCCGCGCCCCCCTTGCGCGCCACCTTGTGAGCCGCCCCCCGCGCAGTCTCCCCCCCCCCCCGACCGCCTCCCTCCCCTACGCCACCCGCTCCGCGTCCTCCTCCCCACTGTATCGCGAAGAGCTGGTGGCGCTCGAGTGGTACTCGCCGCCCGGGACACCACGCATTCTATCGTGAGACGGCACGCACGCGGACGAACCGCTTTCGCATGTCCAGCTGCGTGTTAGCAACACCTTGCACGGCACATACAAGCGAGCGCTTGCACTCGGAAAACCCCCGGACCGCCTGCTGGCACGCGGGGGAGAGCTCGTCGCGGTGGTCGCGCAGGCACTCCGCGCCAGAGCGGCCGTCGCGGCGGACACAGTCAGACTCGCGCAGACACTTGGCTACCTCCTCACGGAGGCGGTCACACTGCGCATAAGCGCCGCGGCACACCCGCACCCACCACGCCGCCCATGTTGTCGTCGTGCGAAGAAGCGGCTTCTCCACGTGGACGTATTCCCGATCACGTGGCGGCCTGGTACGGGGATACGGCGGATAGAGCGCTGGCGAGCGCGGCGTGCCTATTTTCCTCCGTCGCCGCCCACCGTGAACCGGGAGCGCCGCACTTTGCACGGTAGCCGGAGCTCACTCGTCGGTGCCCTCATCCACAGCACGCATCGCGCATCGGGGGACTGGACATGACGCAGGCGCCTGTGTATGGGACAGGGGAAGGCACGACGGAGCCGCGTCACGCGCTCGGCGTCGAGGCGACGCCGCTCGCCGAGGCGCGCAGCGCGCGTTCCGCGGGGAGCAGCCGCCGCCCGGGCACAGAGGAGGGCCTCTCATTTGCCCGCATGGCGTACTACCCGCAGACGACCGAGCAACGGCTCGAGACACAGGACGTGGAGGAGGTGCGTCGTCCGGCGCTCAGCTGCTCACCCGCAGCATCTCCGCCGCTGGGCGGAGCGGGAAAGGCTACAGCGGAAAAACTCGCGTGTGCGTACACGGCTCGGGCAGCACAGCGCGCTGCCGACGAACGCGTCCACGCGGCTCGTGCGTCGGCTCAGCTCGTCCTTCGCGCGCGCCCCAAGCCAAGTGCGCAGCGGCGCGCGGCGCGTAGACGACGGTGCGTGGCAGGGGCACGACGCGCTCGCCGAGGCCGCAGCCGCGCATGGGTACCCTGCGGAGGGTGATCCGGAGGAGTCGCGCTTCGTCTCCGTATCGATGAGCGAGCCCGATGAGCACGCGGCACTGCAGCCCGACGGCACAAGCGCGCACAGTGCGCTGCGCGTCGTGGACCAGGGCGCAGGGGGCGACCTTGCGTCGATCTCCTTCGACGACCTCGCAGCGCTGCACGAAGCCCAGGTCCCGCCCCGCGACGACCCGCCCACAGCGCCGCCCTTGGACGTGCCCGGTGCCTCGCGCCGCGTGGCGGATCCCGTCGTGACGTATCCGCCGCAGGCGCGCACAGAGCACGCGGAGACCCCAGTGCCGCCCGTCGCGCTGGCCCGCGCACGCGCACACAACTTCCCGACGGTGACTGTCGGGCGCGCGTCGAGTGTGCAGCACCGCCGCAGCCGCCCGCAGCGCGCGCCGCGCGCGCCGTCCGGCGCGATGGATGCGCCGCCGCAGCGTGCGGTGTCGCGCGCGATCGGCAGCATCCCCGAAGCGAGCGAGAGCCCATTCACTGGGGACGTCGTGGATGCGGCCGCTGCATCGCCGTCCACGCTGCACTCGGACCACTTTGACACGCTACGGGCGGTGCGCGTCAAGGGGTCGTTTGCGTCGGACGACGACGCGCACGCGACCACTCTGCGGGACAACGATCAGTTCTCTCCCTCCGTGCTATCTGCGCCACTCAGCAGCGCCAGCGCATACCCCAAGCCTCCTGACATGCGTGCCGCCTCGCCGGAGCGCGACGTCGGGCCCATGCACGGCTCGTGGTACTGGTCCGATTTGGTATTGGGCTGCTGTGGGTTCTGCACCTCGGACGACGACGACGAGGAGCAGGCCGCCCACACGAACCCAATGGAGTAGTGATGGTCTGGGTGTACAATTGTAATAGTGTTATTTCTGTTATATACAAGGGGGGGAGGGGGAGGGTATGGGGGCGATAAGAGGGGGTGAGGAAAGGGGGGCAGGACGGGCGCGTAGGAACGTTGGCCCTGGGAGCGCCCGCTCCCAGCGTGGACGCTGCCGCGGCCCGCGGTGCGCAATAGTGCGTCCATCGGTGCCACGCGTGGGTATAGTACGCGGTGCGGTCATGGGCCGCCATGCATGCCCACGTCAGGTCACGTCCCGTGCACCGAGCTGTGGCCACAGGTGGCCGTGTCGAGTTTCGATCATGCGGCCACCGCCCGCAATCATCGAAGGAAGGGGGCATCCCGCGCCGGACTCCCGTCTGAGCACCGGCGCCTCATCAAACGATCCCCTGCCCCGCCGCGCTGCGCAGCCACGCGTGGTGCATCCAGGTCGTGACCCAAGGCACCGGGGCTCTTTGCGGACGGGGCCTCCTCGTCGGGGGGCAGCGCGACGGGAAACGCGGCGGCGGAGGCGGGGGGCGCAAGGGGAGGCGACGCGGGAAGGGACGAAACGACGCCCATGCGGCACAGCTCTGATTCCCATGCGAGCTGCGCCTCCGTGTCGTCGTAGTCCTCTTCATAGTCCGACGGCATGGACGCGGGGGAATGCACGTCATACGACGTGTCCGCGGCATGCACCGGTACGCTCCAGTCCCATGTGGCGCGCACAGCAGCGGACGCAGCCACGTCGAGGACTGCACGCGCAAGCTCCTGGAGCCCACGCTCGCGCTCTGCACGCTCCGGTGCAAGGTACATCGACACGAACGGCCACACGTGCACACCAGCGGGCCCCGGCTCGACGGCAGTGGAGACGGGAGCTGCGCCGCTCCCTGCATGGCACAGGCGTAGGTGTGCGACCCACGCTTCGATGTCCGCCGCGAGCAGCTCGTTCCGGCCCCACACCACATGGATACCGTGCTCGAGACGCACACGCCGCCAGTCGCCGAGCGCGGGGTGCAGGAAGATGTCCGTGTCACACAGGTCGCCGACGGGCGCGGCCAGTTCGCGCGTGGTGCGCACAGGCTGCGTCACGCACGCGTCCCGCACGGCCGGCTCCGGCTCGCCGCACGCGGCGAGCGGGCCGGGCGGATGGTCTCGGCCGAGTAGGGGGCGCGCAAGGAACGCCGCGAGCATGTCCAGGCACCAGACGCACTGCGCGGCGGCCGTAGCACGGACCCACTCCACGAGGCGGTGCGGGCGCGTGCGCGGCGGCGCGGCGATCAACGCTGCGCCACGCTGCAGTACTGCACACGCGTGCGTCCCCGGACCGGCGACGCGCCGCGGCCGGCGCAGCACCCCCGTATACACCTGTGCATACTGCAGGAGCGCCTCGGGGATGAGGTAGTCCAGCTCCGGCTCCCCCCGCGACGCGCCGAGCGCCGGCGCGGCCAGCCGCCGTCCACGCCGCCGATGTGCCAGCGGGCGCAGCGCGCGAAATGCGTGCGCGTGGAAAGGACGGAAGTCGACCATGGGGCTGATGAGCACGGCGCGCCCCGGGAGCGGGAGCGCGCCCCAGTCGCGCTCGCCGAGGCCCGCATGCGAGTGCGCCTGCCCCGAGAGTGCGAGCAGCATACCCATGACGAGCGTGCCCCCCACGCTGTCGCCACATACGACCACGGATGCGGGGTCAACATGGTCGTGTTCGATGACGTGCGCGTAGCAGCGCAGGCACTGCAGGAGCGCCTGGGGGTACCGCGCGCCCGGCGCGAGATCGTACTCGACGCTCACGCAGTCGGCGTGCACGTTCCCGTCGCTCAGCCGGCGCACATGTCCGAGGACGCGCAGGAGCGCCTCCGCATACAGCGCGACGGAGCCGCTCGCGAACCCGCCACCGTGCACGTAGAAAAGGAGGACGTGCGGCTTCTCCACGTGCGTGTCGCCCGCACCGGGACCGCGCAGCCGGTACGCGCGGAAGCCGGTCGACGGTGACGCGGGCGCGGACGGCGGCCCCTCGACGTCGAACGCGTACACAAGCTGCGCGACGCCGCCGCCCGTGCGCCACTGCACGAGCGGCCCTGCGGTCCCCGACGCAAGCGCGACGCGTGGGAACTGGTAGGGGAAGCGGCTGAGGATGAAGCGCGCGCCGCTCGCCACCACGGCATACGTCATGCCGGGCACGGCGCGGCCGTCGCGGCTTGCATGCCGGCGGCCCAGGCGCCAGCGCACCCGGAGGTCGCACGCTAAGCCGAAGGCTGCGGGTGAGTGGGCGGTGCCGCGCCGGACGCACCTGTGTACACAATGCCGGCGTACACGATATCGATCATCTCGGCAACGCTGCAGGTGCGCAGGAGGTTCGCGACGAGCGTGACGAAGACGACGATCAGGTCCGCCACGTAGAACCCGCCGAAAACAGGGTCGCGAGCGCGGGTGCTCCAGGGCGTGCCGTGCGGCACGGGCCCCGGCGCGTCGTTGGCCGCGGGGGCACCGTGCTTCGCGTCCAAACTAAACCCGCCCATGGAGCGGATGTGGCGCACCCGCTGGCTGCGCGAGTGCATGCGCGGCGAGGTCCGCTCCCCGGCGCGCGCTGCCGTGCCGCCGCTCCCGCACACCGCCGCGCGTTCGAGCGGCGACCCCTGCAGCGACGTCGGCGCAGACTCCACGCACGCCTCCAGCGCCCCGTGCTCCCGTGCAACGGGGCCACCCCGATCACCCATCGTCGCCATGATGCCGGACCGATTCACTGGCACGCACCCGGTGGCGGACCCGGTGGATGGCGACGTATCAGCGAGTTGCGGCGGAGCCATCAACCTTTAGTCAGCGTGGTAAATTCCCAGGCGACGCGCCACGGTATGCAAGGGGACGCTCGGCTGGTCAGGTGCGGTTCGTGACGCAGCAGGGGAGAGGGCCCTGGGGGTGCTCGGGGGGCGTGCGCGGTGGCGTGCGTGGGGGGCGTGCGCGGGGATCGTGCGCGGGGATCGTACGCGGGGGTTGTGCACGGGGTTGTGCACGGGGGCGTTTCTGGTTTCACCGCAGAGGGGGTGTCTCTGGCCTTGCGGCACGAGTCACACCTACAGACGGCCACCGCGCGGCAGAATAGTGTCTGTGTGACATACACCGCTCCCTCCTTCTACCTCCCCATCCCTGTGCCCCCAGCCACCTCCCTCTTTTCCCCCTCTTTTCCCCCATTTTCCCCTTTTTCCCCTTCTCCCATTTTTCCCCTGTTCCCCCTCCCCCCCCTCCCTTATAAATGTCCGGTTGATTGATCCGAGATGCACTATAGGGTATTTGTGCGACCAGAGGAAAAAGTGAGTGGTGCGACAGGGGATGGCAAGAGCGCAGTTGTTGGGATGCCCATGACGTCCAGGGAAGGGAAAAACGAGGATCGCGCAGCGAGTGAGCGCGGAGGTGCGCTGTGAGTAGAGCGGCGGAGCCAATACACCGGGAGGCCGCAGGGGATCAGGCCGGGAGGCCGATGGGGGTGCCTAACCCAAAAGGCAGCAGAGTCCCTACATCGGGAGGCAGCAGTGGGGTATGCCACCAGCGCACTCCCCCCCTTTTCCCAATCGCCCTCGCGCAAGGAGCCCAGTCACCCCCCCGCCCCCTGGCCCTTCCCCGCCCCCTACGCCGCGTCTCCTA
Organism: Malassezia sp. CBS 17886; assembly: GCA_029542825.1. NCBI lineage: Eukaryota > Fungi > Basidiomycota > Malasseziomycetes > Malasseziales > Malasseziaceae > Malassezia > Malassezia sp. CBS 17886. The sequence goes on along the minus strand of CP119887.1, from coordinate 683,285 downwards.
ACACAAACGTGTTCGGTTCTTCGGCCGCACCGGCATCCGCGGAACGGCCCACCTCGTCGGGCTGCGCCCAAGCCTTAATAACCATCACGCCAAAGCCCCAGCAAAAGATTAGTGCAACCGCAGCGACAGCCACATTGAGCATGGCCATCCCATCGTCGTATCCACTGCGCATCGCGGCAAACGAGACCTCCTCGTTAGACAACATGAAGAGGAGGCCGCCGCAGCAGAGCGAAAAGCTCGCGAGCGCCTCCGACGGCGGACGCGACGGGAGCACACTCGTGGGCGGGCGCAGCCAAAGGAACGTGTACGTCACCACACGGAACATGGAGAATGCAGCGAGCATAATACCCCACAGCGTGTGGATCTCGACCTCGTACTCGTAGTCCTGGTGGTGCGCGGCCATCGCGACGCCCGTCACACCGATCACGAGTGCCGGGAACGGGTTGAACGAGGCCGCGTACGACGGCGGCGGCGTCTGCGCCGCGACGGGGTCCTGCGCGCGGCGCGCGGGAGCCGCCGCAGGGTGCGCGCGCACGATCGTCCGCGCGAGGAGCGCACGGAGACGCGCCGACTCAAGCCCCATGCCCGCGAGGCCGACAAACCAGAACATGACCGCGATGGAGATGTGCTGCACCTGCTTCACCGTGTACGGGTCGCCAGGCTTCGCGCCGAAGCGCTCCATCCACGTGTTCGTCACGCCGTACAAAAAGATGACGAAGCACTCGATGAACTCCGCGGACGGCATTGTCCGCCGCCAGCGCGCCATGCCGCTGTGCGCCGAGTTCGCCAGCGTCGGCCGCCGGTTCCACGCCCAGCCGTACTCGCCGAAGGCGCCGAGATACCGCCCATACGTGAGGATGCCGTACCAAAAGAAGACGCCACCCTTGATCCCGTGCGCGAGGCACACGTTTTTGTATCCCTTGCGGCACGAGCCCGTGTATATGGCAGTGCCCACGTACAGCACTGCGAAGGCGAGGGGCACCAGGCCGCGTGACACGGTCGTGTGCACACAGCTCATGGCGAACGCGACGCGCGGCCAGCGTGCGAGGACCGCGCGCGGCCCACGCCACAGCGCCGCGCGCCGCTCCGGCCGCGCCCCTTCGCCGCGCGGCGCAGACCAGTCCGCGCGGCCCGCATCGCGCCCCTCCTCGAGCGCGGTAAATGCCCCGCAGATAGGCGAGTCGAGGAGCACCTCGCGGTCGTCCCCGTCCCGCTGGTCAAATACCGTGAACGCGTACTTCTCCTTGCCCACGTCCACGCCCTCCTCGTGCACGGACGACGACGCGGAGGATGCCAGCGTGCGCTCCGTGCTCGCGGTCGAGCGCGTGCGCACGGGGTTCCCCGCGTGTGCGCCCGCGGCGAGCGCGACGGGTGTCCCCCCCCCCCCCCCCGCGCCAGGATCTGCGCCACGGCGCGCCAGCCGTGCAGGGTGCCCAGGCTGCGCACAGGGCCGCGCATCACGTACACCGCACGCGGCACGAGCTGCAGCGCATCCAGCGCGAAGCATGCGACCGACAACACGTACAGCCCTCGGAAGATCTTCAGGAACACATTCGGCGGGTACAGCGCCGGGGCGAGGGAGAAGTAGAGCTGCGTGAGTACCAGGGACGCGGTGAGCGTCCCGAGGTACAGCACAGCAGCCAGCGGCGCTGCCGGTGACGCGGCCGCCTGTAGCGCCAGCAGCAGCGGGAGGAGCACGAAGCACGCGAGGAGGAACAGCGCCGCAGTCGTCGCGAACAGCGTCGCGTACCGCGTCGGCTCCGTGTCTTGCGCGCGGGCGCGGATGTCCTCGCGCAGCGCGTCCCACGCCGCGCGGTAGTGTATGTCTGCGAGCGTGCGCCAGTACCCACCCGATGCGCCAATTACCGCGCGCGACGGCCACGTCTCCGCGACCTTATGTGCGGACGCGCCGGTAAAGCGCCGCAGCTCCGTGGTTTGTCCGAGCCCCGCCGCGTAGTCCCACTCCACGTAGCTCAGCGGCACAGGGCCCTTTGCCTCAAACACCCTTGTTTCGTTCAGCTCGCGTACTGGGTCGACATTCTGCGTGCCGTGGTTGTGGCCGTGCTCAAGCGTCAGGTTCGGACTCGGCCGCAGCATGAGCCCTGCCGTGTCCGCATCCGCGATGGCGTCGAGCGCATCGAGTGCAATGCACGACGCGCGCGAGAGGGGGTCGGCGGTTTCTGAAGGGGGCTCTGCGACGGTGTGTGGAGAGAGGGTGGCGGCGGTATGTGGAGAGGGCGCGGCGGCGGTGTGTGGAGAGGGTGCGGCTGCGGTCTCTGGAGAGGGTGCAGTTGCCATCGCCAGAGACGGCGCGGCTGCCGCTGGAACCCCATACGTGTCCACGGTGCAGAACTCGGGCACCGCCAGAGACACGCGCGTAGAGGACTCCCCGCCGGGCACATGTGCGACGTCCGCGTGCGCGCCGTGGCGGTCAACCAGCGGCGTCGCCGCGGCCGTCGCGACGAGATACGCGGTGGCCACAGAGACACCCGTGCGCAGCACGCGCTGAACGGAACTGTGCATTGCACACTGCTGCGGCCTTCGCGAATGGATTCCTTCACACAGAGCGTCAGAATCCCCTCGGGGGCAAAGAACGCTCCCTGGTGAATCGCCCGCTGCTGCTCTGTGGCAAGCGACGTTTCACGCCGGCCAGGTTTTTTTATCGCGCCCTTTCATGCATGGGCCCTGGACATGTCGGATTTAACGCTGCCGCGGACACAGTGGCAAACCCCAATCCGTCCACACGCATCAGGTGACGCCAAGAGTGCAACTTAGTAAACACAGGCACTTGACAAATAACGGCGCTACGGCAGGAAATCACGGCACCGACGCCGCAGCGCAGCGCGTGCACGGGACCGTGCGCGTCTGGACTTAGACGAGCGCGGCGCGCATGCGGCGCTCAACGGTGGGCGGCAGGGGCGCCTCGGCGCCGGCGTTGAGCTGCCCACTCGGCACGGAGAGCATCGCATCGGTCCACAGCGGGGACGTGTCTTCCGCAAACTGCGCGTTGCGGAATAGGTCCGCAAGTGCGTCCGAGCCGTCATGCGGCGCGTCGATGAGGTCCTGCACGGTGCGCAGGCCGAGCTTCTGCCACACCTGCTCAAGCGAGCTCACGAGGTGCGCGACATGCTGCGACGTGTGCTGCGGCGTCGGCGTGATGCGCAAACGCTCGAGCCCGTGCGCGACGGTCGGGTAGTTGATCGGCTGCACGTAGCAGCCGTACTCGTTCAGCAGCATGTCCGATGCGAGCTTCGCCTTCTCCGCGGAGCCAACGAGCACGGGCACAATGTGCGACGGGTTGCTCTGCAGCGGGATGTTCGCCTGCAGGAGCGCATTCTTCAGCTCGCGCGTGCGCAGCTGCTGCAGCTGGCGCGAGTGGTTCGACTCCATGAGCACCTCGATCGCCGTTGCAGCGCCCGACAGCACCGCGGGCGGCAGCGTCGTGCTGAAGATGAACTGCGGGGCGAACGAGCGGATCACGTCGACCATGCGGTTCGATCCCGCGATGTACCCGCCCACGTTGCCGTACGCTTTGCCGAGCGTGCCGGTGATAATGTCCACGCTGTCCATCACGGTGCCCGGAAGCTTGCCCGGCGGCATCGTCGCGTTCAGTTCCCAGTCCAGGTGTTCCGCGACGCCCGCGCCGTGCGGGCCATACATGCCGACCGCATGCACTTCGTCGAGGAAAGTGATCGCGCCGTACTTCTTCGCGAGCGCGACTGTCTCCTGGATGGGGCCAATCGTGCCGCACATGCTGTACACGGACTCGAACGCGATGATCTTCGGCACCTCAACGGGGAGCGCCTGCAGCTTTGCCTCCAGGTCCGCCAGGTCGTTGTGGCGGTACACCATCTTTTTCGCGCCGCTGTGTTTGATGCCCTGGATCATCGAGGCATGGTTGCTGCTGTCGCTCAAGATCACGCAATTCGGGAGCTTCGAGCCGAGGATCGACAGCGCCGCATCGTTCGCCGCGTAGCACGAGCCGAAGACAAGCGCGGCATCCTTACGGTGCAGCCGCGAGAGGACCTCCTCAACGCGCTCCACATGCATGTTGTGTCCAGCAATGTTCCGCGTGCCGCCAGCCCCTGCGCCGTACTTTTGCAGCGTCTCAGTCATCGCAGAAAGCACGCGCGGATGACGCGACATGTTCTGGTAGTCGTTCGAGCACCACACAGTAATTTCGTGCGCGGGACTCTCCGCGAGGTGGCCCATTGGCGCCTTGGTCGCGAGTCGGTTGATGTTGTTGAAGTACCGGTACGTGTCGTCACTGTGCTTGCGCTCGAGCTCCTTGTGGTAGAACTGCTCGAAGTCGAACCCGTTGCCTTCGTGCGGCGCCGGCTGCGGAAGCCTGCCGAGTCCCGAGCCCGGCGTCCGCTTCTGGGTTGGGTTCGTCGTGTAAGGCGCCGCCACGGGCCGCGTGCCCATCGCCGCAGATGCATGTGCGCTCCGGCGCTGCGACGCGTACGCGCGGGTCTGCTCCGTGGACCCAAGCGTGTGACCGCCGACGGGACAGCGGCCGCCCGAACGCTGCAGCCAGGACGGCGTCAGCGGGTGCGGCGCCGCCATCGCACTCGAAGCCGCACCCAGCGTCTTCCCGCTGCCGCCCTCCGAGTCCGTCGAGGTGGCGATCGCCTGGCTCATGTACGGGCACTGCCCAGCGCGGGCAAGGAGCGGTGCACTGCCACCGCCGCCCACGACTGAGTACTGGCGCACGAGCATGCCCAGCTTCGACGCCGGCGTACGCTTCACAAATGGACACAGTCCGCGCGACTGCGTCAGGATGCGTGCAAACGTAGGGTCCATCATGTGCTGCTTGCCAGTGATGATGGTATGGGGGGGCGGATTGTAAGAAGCGTACTCGAGATGTTCGCCGTTCTTTCCCATTCTCTGCCAGCAGACCGTCCCCCTATTTTCACCGCTTGCATGCCCCCCGGCGAATCAGCGTCGTGCTATTAGCCCTGATCTAGTGACTTGCTGACTAAATGCTCACCCCGACTCGCCGGCGCAACCCGTGCCGCGACTGCTCGCTGCTGCGATGGGGGTGCAGCCCAATTCGCGCATACTGTATGTTGGGGCAGTGGGACGCCACTGACGCCCACAGGCGCGATTTTGCGTCGCGGCATGCGGTGCACTCGAACGAGCTCCTTCGTCGGGCGTACAAATACATCGCACGCAACACGTCGCTTCCCTCGCGCGTCCGCCACACGGCGCAGCTGGAGCTGAACTCGTTTCCGAGCCGCTCGCGTCCCACCGCCGTGAAGGAGCGGTGCACTGCAACCGGCCGCGGCCGTGGTATCCTGACGGACTTTGGTCTGTGCCGGGTGCGTCCGTGTGCGACCCGGGAGCTGACATCCCCAGTATCAATTCCGCCAGAAGGCACTTGCTGGTGAGCTGCCGGGCGTCGAGAAGGCATCCTGGTAGAGAGCGCCTCGGTATTCGTGTGGGTGGCGGAGACGGGGTGGGGATGCATGTGACGTAGAGGGATGTGTGACGGAGGATGAATGGTTTTGGTGTAGGTAGTGGTGTTGCCACGAAAAGTATCCATCCTATCGTGAGTATCGACCAGCCACGCCTCTGGTGGGGGTCATCCTGATGCTGGGTGCGCTGGCCGAGGGGATTGCGCCCGGCGTGGCCCACATCTGCGTGGCCCACATTTGTTGCAGTGCTGCCACCGCCAAAGACACTCTCGCGGTCGCTTACCCCCGCCCCTCTCCACCCTACCGCCGCACACTGAAAAGAAGGCCAAAATCGACCAATTTATTATTCTAGGGGCAGTGTACCTGCGCCATTTGGAGGGCAGTGCGACACGCACGAAAAGGGTCCCACGGGGGCAACCCGCTTGGGTATATGCGGGCAGCGGCAAGCAAAAGACCGGCTCGTCAATGTGTGCGGCTCGTATCCGCTCTGCATCCACTACTTGTGCCGGGACGATGGCGACGCACGCTGCTCCCGCTGCTGCTCGGCCAAGCGGAACTGCTTCATAACGCCCGCGACGGAGTTCACGCGACGGTCGTCGCGACGGCGCATGTAGTACAGCTTCGCGCGACGTGTGCGCTGTAGGCCGCGCTTGCCCTTCCGTGCTTCGGCGCGCTGGATGACGCGGATTTGCTTGATCATAGGAGAGTACGCGTGGAAGCGGACTTCCACGCCTAGCTTGTGCGCAATAGCGCGCAGGACGAACGACGTTGCGACGCCCGCACGCTTGACAGCGATCATGACACCCGCAAATGTCGTCGTATTCGTGCGTGTCGGGGTCAGGTACGACTCGACCTGGACGATGGAGCCAGGCGGGATACAGTCCGGACTCCGACGCGAGAAGAGACGCGCGATCTCATCCGCCGGGTCAAGTTCCTCGCACAGCCCCGCATCCACACGCCGCATGACTCCGCGGCTCGGGTACTTTGACTCCGGCGGCGGTGTCCGGAGACCGTCTGCGCGGATCGGCGGTAGGCCGCGCGTAATTACGTTGCGCGCAAACGGATAGTGGGGGGAGGCAGCCGACGGGGGTTCCCCCTCGTGTGCGCGCGCCGACGACGCGAACGCGCGCGACACACGCACGGGCACCGTGCGCACACCACAGAGCGGCGGCGCCGGCAACAGCCCGTCTCGCAGAAGCCCACGCAGCATGGCAGTTTCGAGATAGGACAGCCGCTGGGCGCGTTTTCTTTACGTGAGAATCCCGAAAATAAGATCGTCACATGCGCGATGGGGCGGGGGCACGAGTGCGCGGAGAGCACGACTGACATCGACGAGCGGAGACAGGATGGCAGCGCGGAAGCTGCAGAGTGCGTCGGCAAGCGGCGCGGCGGGGACTCACACGCGCAGCGGAGATTGACCGCACGTTGAAGAAGGTCGCGGAGGGCGTCGAGCTTTTCGAGGGCCTGCACGATAAACTGCAGTCGTCGACGAACCAGGGCCAGAAGGAGAAGCTTGAGGCGGACCTCAAGACGCAGATCAAGAAGCTGCAGCGCCTCCGCGACCAGATCAAGACATGGCTACAGAGCAATGACATCAAGGACAAGAAGCCACTGCTAGATAACCGGCGGCTCATTGAGACGGTGCGTGCGCGGCACCGGCGCCACTGACAGCAGCAAATGGAGCGGTTTAAGGCATGCGAAAAGGAGATGAAGACGAAGGCGTTTTCGAAAGAGGGTCTCATTGCGGCCGCGCGGCTCGACCCGAGCGAGAAGGCGAAAGTCGACATGGCGCACTGGCTCACCGGCATGGTCGACGAGCTCTCGCGGCAGATCGAGTCGACGGAGGCGGAGATCGAGCAGGCGCTTGCAACGACGAAGAAGAGCAAGAAGTCCTCTTCGAAGGAGGACCATCTCAGCGAATTGGAGCACCAGAATGCGCGGCGCGACTGGCATATATCACGGCTCGAGATCTTGCTCCGGATGATGGAGAACGGGACGCTCGAGGTGGACCGCATCAGTGATATCAAGGAGGACATCGCGTACTTTGTCGAGAGTAATGGGGTGCGTATGCATGCAGCGCGCGTGTGCTCACGCGCCAGGACGAGGAGTTCGAGGAGGACGACGGGATCTACGACGAGTTTAATCTCGACGAGGAGGAGGAGGCCTTTGGCATCCGGGACAACGAAGACGGCTCCCCCATCGCGGACGCCGCGGACGAGTCCTCCTCGATGCCCGACGAGCCGCCGGCCGCGGCGCGGTCCCCGCCCGCGGCGGCGAAGGAGGCCGTGCGCCCGGCCGAGAACGCGAAGAAAGAGGAGCTGCCAGCGAAGCCAAAAGAGGACACGCCGCCGGCAAAGAAGCAAGCGGGGAAGAAAGCAGCCGCCGTCGAGACGAAGGAGCGCGTCGTCCTGTCGACCAACTTTGACCAGGGCAAAGTGCAGCCGGCCGTGTCTCCGACCCTGCCACAGAACAAGACGCCGAATGCGACACTACCTCCCATCCGCTATGCGACGGCAGCCGCGGCCGCAGTCGCCGGCACAACGTCCGCGGGTGACGCTCCAGCCGTTGCCGCGGATGCGCCGTCCGACGGAGACGGCGCGGCGGATGCGCCCGCGCCCGCGGACGCAGCGCCGGACAGCGAGGTCGCGAAGACTGCGGCGCCACGCGCTCCGGGCGATGCGCGGCTGCCGGACTCGCTCTCGGACCTCGTCGCGTCGTTCGAATCGGCAAAGCAGAAGTCGCTCCTGCGCGACACGAACATGTCGCAGATGCAGCGGACGCTGGACACCAGCTATGCGGGCGGCGTGCCGGAGCCCGTGGACTCGGAGAGCCCGAAGTACTACGTGCCCAAGGACCCCTTTTTGACGCCTATGTACTACCCCCAAACCCCTGCGTCCATCTTTGACAACCCGGCGCTGTATTCCAAGTTTGACGTTGACACGCTCTTCTTCATCTTCTACTACCGGCAGGGGACATACCACCAGTACCTTGCCGCACGCGAGCTCAAGAAGCAGTCCTGGCGCTTCCACAAGCAGTACCTTACCTGGTTCCAGCGGCACTCCGAGCCGCAGGCCATTACCGATGAGTATGAGCAAGGGGCCTATGTGTATTTTGATTGGGAGGGCTCCTGGTGCCAGCGGCGGAAGGGCGACTTTCGGTTTGAGTACCGGTGGCTGGAGGACAACTAGGATGTAGCGCTTATACCACCAATGCTTGAACGCAATGTCCAGGATATCTAGGATGTAGCGCCTATACCACTAGTGTTTGAACACAATGTCCAGCGAGGTTGTGCGCGGAGCGCCAGGCTCGCGGCCGGGTAAATGGGCGTCGGTACGCCCGCAGAAGGCGCAGGGGGGCAGAAGTGGAAGGAGGGGGGAGGAGCAGAAGTGAGAGGGAAGAAGAGCGGCAGACGTGAGAGGGAGCAGGGGAGATGGAGAGGGAGCAAAATTGGTAGCGTGCAGGGGGCGCAGAAACCGTACGGCGAAAACCCGGCTGGTCTTCCACCTGAAAGCCACCTACCAATCCGCCTGGCGCCGCCCAACAGAGCGATGTCCTGCCCGCATTCCTATGTTCGTGTCGGCTGTACGCCTCGGGCGCGCGCGTTCGCCAGTATGGACGTTGCCTTTTCGCTCACCCACCCCTCCTTCCCCTTCCCACTGCGTCTGTGTGCCACGTCTGTGACGACCGTGTGGGAACACACTTTTCCATGCGTTCCCACACACCGCTCAGATGTCCAAGGGGCCGTTGTGGTGCTCACTAAGAATGCGTGCGAGCCGCATGATGGAGGCGAACAGACCTGTGCTCGCCTCGAAGAGCTCCTTGTCTGCTGTCGCTGCGGCTGCCTCGAAAGCGGTGAAGCCCAGATCACCCCACAGACACACACGCTCGATGCGCAGCCAACGGAGGCGCCGCTGTAAGAAGTGATAGTCCTCCTTTTCAAGGTGCAGCGCAGCGCCATCCAAGGCCGCATAACTCTCCGCGCGCCGCCGGCGCACGACGACGATCTGCAGCAGGATTGCCACGAGCGACACATACACCCCGACACGCTCGAGGCCTTGTCGCTGTCGCACTGCAGTCCAGGAGTGCCGCGTGCGTCTGGTGAACCCGAGCGCTTGCCAGAAGAGGCCCGTTCCGGTGAGAAATGCAAGAACGTCACAGGCCTCGCCGGCGTACCCGACGACGTCCGCAAGCGCCGCGAGCCGCGCGGTGCGCTCGGGCGCATCCTCTGTGCTGTCCTTTGTGAAGAGTCGCCCCCGCACGTACGAGCCGCCGGCGCGCGTGATGTGCGCGAGGATCGCAAGGCGTCGCACATTGGCGAGCGCCTCCGACGACACCATGAAGCACTTGCTGGCCGCACGGCGTCGGCGGCGCGGCATTGTGCGCGAGGCTACGAACGCGACCGGGTGCATCAGTGCCGAGGCCGCGGTGCGCGGCGGGGGCACGCGAAACCGCGCATACAGGTAGAGGAAAACGAAGCGGAGCACTTGCTGTCGGTAAGCGCCGCCGCCGCCGCTGCGCGCACGAGCGTGTTGTCCGTGGTATCCCAAGTGGCAAGCTCGCTCCAGCGCATCGGGGCTCCGCTGCGCGAGGCCGCCGGCACGAAAACGAAAGACCCACACGCCACGGGACTTGACCGGCCCTCCTGTGGCGCGGCCATGGCGGCGACGTAGGATGCCAAAAGATTGCCCGCACCCAGATTTGAACTAGGGACCCTCTCATCAACCCGCCGAAGCTAGAGTACGAGTGAGAAATAATAACCACTATACTATACGGGCAACTTGTTATGGGCCCCGGTGACCGCCGGGGTGATGAGGGGAAACAAGGCGCCGAGGTGCGGCGGGCGGCGCGTGCTTCGGTGCACTCCTACGCCGCCGTCCTACAGCCGTACGCCGGCAGGGCGGTTGTCGTGTTCTACGGGTGGTATTCGTGCGGGGCGATGGGAGAGGAAGAAAAGAAAAGGCCTTCCTTGGCTCTCTCTCTGTCAGAGGCGGGGCGTGGGAGGCCTCGGTAGGCTCTCTCACTGCCACTGGAGTGAGGAGGGGGGGCCTTTTTTTTGGCTTTTTGTCTGCCACAAGGGGGGGAGGCCTTTATAGGTTTTCTTTCTCGTCCAAGGTTTACAAGCTTTCTCTCCCGTGTTGTTCGCCGCGTTGCTACGGTCGCCTTGCCTCTCTTCTCGCCTCTTCCCTCGCTTCTCCCCTCGCCTCTCCCCTCGCCTCTTCCTTCGTCTCTCTTCTCGCCTCTCCTCTCGCCTTTCCCCTCTCCTCTCCTCGCGCCTCTTCTCGCACCCCCTTTCTCCCCCTTCCCCCCCACCTCCCCGCCACCATGAGAAATACGAATTATGCGGCTACGAAATAGGGATACGCCTTGCCGCGATGCGCCGCGCCACGAATCACTGCGCATCTCCCGCAGCGCGTGCGGGAACAACCTCGACGAGGTTTCCGTCGCCCGACGAGTCCATCGCCGTGTCCAGCACGGCAGCCATATCTCCTTCTTCGCTCAACGGCACGCAAACGTCCAGCATCGGCGGCTGCTCGGAGACCGGGTGAGATTCCACAGAGAGCGCTGAGAACGGGCGTGGATTAAGCTCAGAGTCCGACTTGGGGGAGTGCAACGAGGACTTCATCGATGGCTGCGGCAGGACGAGCGTAGACAGGAGCGGAAGCCGCGTCGGCGCCTCTGGCTCCGCTGGCTCCGCATCCGCCGACGTGTCTGTGCCCACCGCCGGCGAGCCGTCGAGAAACACGTCCGCAGCGGGGCGCGTCGCATTTGTAAAGAGGCGGCCGCGCCACTGCACCATGGCCATGAACATGGCGCCCGAGATCTGCAGCGTCGGCGCGAGGACGAGCGTCAGGTTGGAGAGCGGCTGCCGTGTGAGATGGAAGGGGGAAGGCGGAGGCGGAAAGGGGGAGAGAAGGGAGGGGGCAAGGCGACGGGGGACAGAGACGGGAGGGGGCAAGGCGGCGGGAGGAGAGACGGCAGCGAGAACAGACGCCAGGGGCAAGACGACAGGAGAAAAACGCAGGAAAAAGCCAAAGGCGCAAATTCCACAATACACACCATTTTCGTCTTCGCGACGTTCTCCGGCTCCGATAGCAGGCCGAGATGCTCAGCCATCTCGCGCAGCAGGTACCACTGCGCGCAGGGGATGCGCCGCATGAGCGGCGCAAGCTGCTCGATAGCCGCGTCCGCCTGCTGGTCGCCGCCGGGCAGCTCACGGGAGCCGAGCGCGAGGGCCTTCTTGTAGCTGAGATCCAGTGTCGCGTCGCTGCGCATGGGCGAGGGGACGGTGCGTGTGGAGGACGTGTCGGAGCGCGCATCGTCTGGAGGCGACACACGCTCGGCACCGCAGACGCGGTCGAAGCCAGCGACCACGTCCGGGGGGGCGAGCCGCTCCGGCAGCTCGCGCAGATACATTTTCAGCACGCTGCACACCGAGTGCACGTCGAGGTCCGCGGGCGAGATCACCGCGAGATCCAGGTCCATGCCCGGCTGGTCCCAGAAGGCACGCAGGCGCGAGGAATGCGAGCTGCGCCCCGAGATGCGGTACAGACCCTCTTCTTCGATGCCCCACTTTTCCAGGCTCTCGATGCACCGCGTGACGAGCCGCGGCAAGCACTGCTGCTGCGCCTCGCGGCGCGTCAGGAGTGGCGGGCGCTCCGCAGGCGGCGGGCGCGCCGCGGCCGACGGCACGTCGGCCAGGTGCGGGGAGCTGCGCATCGGCGGCGTGCGCGCGCCGCCGGAAGCGCCTGGCCCCCTTGTCTCCTCGCACGCGCGCGCATCGTCCGCGGGCATCTGGATGCGCGTCAGCGCGACGGCCTGGCGCAGCGGGAGGCCGAACACGCCGCTGCTGCGCACGTCGTCCGTGCGCGTGCCGAGGCGCGGACTGAAGCGGAGCGACTGCATGCTCGTCGACGTCGACAGCACCGACGGGGAGCGCAGGCCCCGCAGCCTGCTGCGCGGCGCGCTGGACGACGGCATGGCGGTTGCCGACGACTCGAGCCAGTCGAGCCACACACGCGTCGATGTCTGCTTCGCAGGCGACGACGTGCGCGCATACGACTCGCGCGGCACGCTGAGCGGGCTCGCAAAGATGGAGCGCCGCCGCGACGGGTCCGCGCGCGCGCCGTCTCGGCGGACGGCGCCCGCATTCGGCGCGCGCCAGCCGCGCATCATGTCCCAGCCGCGCCGCCCAATCGCGCCGAGGATGGAGCCCTCCCCCTCCCCCGTGGCCGTCGGCGTCTGTGCGCGCTCCGGCATCGTTTCCGTGGTGCAGGGCTGCGGCAGATCCGCCACGCTCACGCTCGTCGGCAGCCGCGCGTCGTCCGCCACGAAGCGCGGCGTGGACAGCGCCACGTGCTTTGCGGTGCGCGGGGACGGGGGGGGTTGTACGGAGAGCGCTGCAGCGCCCTCCCTCGGTGCCGCGGTGGCCTCCCACGGCACCGCCGTTCCCGGCCGCGGCGGAAGCGCCCCTGCGGCGGTCCTCGGTGGCGCCGGAGGCGCTCCCGCGTCCGCAGGCGCGTCCGCAGGTGTCCATCCGTCGCGCCCCTCCCGCCCGTCGCGCTCCTGCTCCTGCGGCCGCTCCGCGCTGCCGGGAGACGGCGGGTGCACTGGGCGCGCTGACGGGGCTGCAGCGCCGTCTATCGGCGGCTCCGCGACGCGGTCACCCCACGCCGCCGTGCCTTCTGTGGGCGGTGGGCGCTCCCCGTCGATGCGCGGGAGCCACGACATGGCGGAGCTCGTGATGCACTCTGATACGGGCATCTTAGCCCGTGTCGTCGTTGTGTAGTCGCCCGCGGGCTGCGGCGGGTGCGCGGGATTTTGCTCGACGGGCCCCTCGAGCGCTGCCGCTGCGGCCTCCCGCGCGGCGGAGCGGTGCGCGTCGCGGGAGGCCGGCGAGCTGCTCGCGTCGCTGGCGTCCGAGCGGTAGTCGTCCGCGGGCGCCGTCGTCACTATTCCCGGCAGCGAGATGCGGCGCGACTCTTCCGTGTACAGCAGGCGTGGCAGAGACGGTGGTCCCGCGGGCAGCGGCGGTGCAGCGGAGTGTGGCGTAGGCGCCCCAGGGGACGCCGCTGTCACGCTTGGTGCTGTCGGCTGGGGCGGCGTGCCGCGCGCGGACCACGCGCGTGTAGCGGCCGGCCCGGCAGTGGCGTCCGCCCCGGCCGCCGCGGGAGCCCCGGTATCCGCCGCGGTATCCGCCGCGGCATCCGCTGCGGCATCCCCCCCGGGCGCCGCCGCGGCATCTTCAGCCCCGGCGGGAACGTCCACAGAGATCGGCGTGCTGCAGAGCGCGGACGCATCGACCGCGGCGTCCTTGCCGCCTGGCGACGCGTCGCCGCCGCTGTCGCTGCGCTGCGCGGGCGTTATGATCGAGGCAACGCTGCGGGAGCCCTTCTCAAACGACTGGCGCAGCGTGGACAGCGACGGGCGCGATGACGTGCTCGGCGTGCTGTGCGGCGACGAGGGCTCGGCGCGGTCGCCCAGTGCGTCCGCGCCACTGCGGTTGGACAGGCGGGAGCCCATGCGGATGTGGCGCAGGCGCGTCAGGCGCTGGAGCGCGCCACTCGGCGAGGCGCCGTCGCCCGCATCGCCGCCGCGGCCGAATGACGACGCGGAGATGGAGTTGTTCGACGGCTCACGCGCAAGCGCGCCGCCGTCGGAGTGGTCGGACGCATGCTCCGAGCCCGTACGCCCGAAGCGCGGGAAAAAGCGTGACATCCGTCAAGAGGGGGCTGTGTTGAGGTGCGGTGGCGCGTTGCGGCAGTCACGCAGATGGCTACGTCCAGCGCCGCGTAGTGGCTGCAGGGGCCTCGGCACCGTGGCGTCCGCAGTGCAGTGACTCGTGCGTAGACCAGCTCGTCAGGGCGCCGCGCAACGTGCCTCGGGGGTTTGCGCGCGCCCGTCCAACCCGGCGCCCCTCAGCCAATCGCCGGGCTCGGCACGTCCACAGGCACGTGGCCGCGGCTGCGCGCGGCACGTGACGTACCGTGGCGACCGTCGCGCGGTGACGCTGTGTCCTGTGCATGGCCGAGTTCCAGAAGGAGTCGCTCTCGCTCGCGGAGACGAACCGCGTGCGCACCGCGCTCGGGCTCAGGCCGCTTGAGGAGGCGGCGGCGCCGGAGGCGGCGGCGGCGGGGCCTGCGCCGACGTCGCAGGTGGCGCAGGATGCCGTGTCGGAGCGCAACTACGCGGAGCACCGCGCGGCGGAACGGGCGACGCAGAACGCTGCGGCTCTCCGCGAGCGCATTTCCAAGGCGCAGAACCAGCGCGACCTGCGGCGCCAGCTGCGCGGTGCGACGCTCGGTGACGCGGGTGCAGCGGCGGGCACGTCAGCGCGACAGTGGGTCAAGGACGCGTCGCGCCGCGCTAAGGAGAACGCGGCGCGGCGCCAGCGCGAGCTCGAGGAGGAGGAGAGCGCGGTGCAGCAGCAGTACCGCGCGTCCGAACTGGCGGGCATCCGTGTCGCGCACGAGCTCGACGACTTCACCGGCGACGAGCGCATCCTGACGCTGCGTGATGCGGACGTGCTCGACGATGCAGACGATGAGCTTGTCGAGGTCGGCATGGACCAGCGGGAGCGCGACCGGCTAAACCAGGAGCGCAAGAAGGGCACTAACGCGTACACGGGCCTCGACGACGACGAGTTCGACGACGACGGCGCGCCGCACGGCGCCGTCCTCAGCAAGTACGACTCCGTCGAGGACCTCGACGGCCGCCACAAGGCGCAGTCGCGCGACGCCGGCTTCCGCATCGGGGGTGGGGGAGGCGCCGGGGAAGCACAGCACGAGGAGCCGCTGGCGCCCCGCGCGAGGGTGGGCGTGGAGGAGGGGGGCGGCAAGAAGCCGAGCGTGAAGAAGCCGAGCCCTGACGAGACAGGTTCCGAAAAGCAAAACCCCGCGTCGGCGAGCCTCGAGTACCCGAGTACGCATCCGCGCGCCGCCGCGCGACTGACCGCAGAAAACGTCCCCGTGTCCGACTACGAGCCCGCGCCTGTGCGCTTCAAAAAGGGCAAGGTGCGTGCGCGCGCGGATGACGCTCACCACAGACGCACAGGAAGCCGCGCGCGGCGACACGCGTCAAGCTCGAGGCGGACGACGCGCTGCCGCCGCCGGACGGCGCGGCGATGGACGTGGATGGTCCGGCGCCGGTGTCCGCCGCGCGCGCGCTCCCGACGGACAATCTCGTGGACGACGACGAGCTCGAGGCGAGCCTCGCCAAGACGCGCCGCCGCAGTGCGAAGCGCTCGTTTACCAAGATGACGCCGGAGATGATCGCGCGCAATCGTACGTACGCCGCGGGGCCGCGCTCACCGCCAGTCGCCGCGCAGCGGGAGGCGGAGCAGACGTCAGCGGGCGCGGAAGGCGCGCCCGAGGCGGCAGCGGTGCTCGACGATGAGCAGGGGCTCACGCTCGACGAGACGTCCGAGTTCGTCCGCCACATATCTCTGCGCCCCGTGGAGGAGGCGCGGACGCATGCGCGGCAGGCGCCTGACAGTTCGGAGCGCGACGCGGACGATGCGGGCGACGCGCGCGTCGCGGACAGGGAAGCGGCGGACGGTGCCGATGACAGCGCGCCCGCGGATGCGGTGGCGGGCGGCGCCGATGCCAGCGCGCCCGTGGACGCGGGCATGGGCGGCGCCGCTGACGCGGACGTGGACCGCGCGGGGGAGTCCGACGACGACGATGCGACGGAGGAGGCAGCGCCGCACACGGCGGGCGTCGCGGACGCACTGCGCCTCCTGCGGAGCCAGGGGATCCTCGAAGGCACGAGCGCGGCGCAGCAGGAGCGCGAGAGGCAGCAGCTGAAACACGACGCGTGGCTGCAGCAGCAGAAGGCGGCGGACCGGCGGCGGGAGCAGGAGCGGCTCAGCTCGCGCCCACAGAGCGCCCGGGACCAGGCGCAGCGCGAGTACGAGAACAAGACGCGCGAGCGGCGCGAGGCGGAGGCGCTGCAGGCGCGCTTCCGGGACTACAACCCGGACGTGAACATCGAGTACCACGACGAGTTCGGCCGCGCCCTCACGCAGAAGGAGGCGTGGAAGCGCCTCTCACACGTCTTCCACGGCAACATGCCCGGCCACAAGGCGCAGGAGAAGCGCCTGCGCCGCATCGCCGACGAGAAGCGCCAGGAGCGCATGTTTGCCGGGGACACGAGTGCGATGACGAAGGCGTTCCAGGAGCGCTCCGCGCGCACAGGACAGGCGCACATGGTGCTGAGTGGTGTGTGTGCTGCGCTGCTCCGCTCACCGCAGTCGGCAACCGGGACACTGCGCCCGAGGATCTCGACCTGCTGGGCGACGACGCGCTCCGCGCGACGAAGCCTGCGCCGCGCCCGAAGAAGGGCCGCGCGCCGAAGGTGAAGAAGGAGGAGGAGGCGGACGCGACGCCGCCGCCCATTCCCGTCCTTGGCGAGGAGCGCGGGCGGCGGTCCGTGGTGGTGCCGCCGAGCGGGGAAGGGGGGGGGTGGGGGCATGGCGCGGTGACCCCCGGGCCGGAGAGCACCCAGGGGACGCCCGCACCAGAAAACACCTACGAGACGCCCATGCCAGAAACCACCCAGGGGACGCCCGCGCCAGACACTCCCCAGGGGACGCCCGCGCCGGAGACAAAGATGAAGCCTGCCTTTGCGCGTACGTTCCAGGGCGGCGCGCCGTCTGGCGGCGCCAGCATTCCCCGGTCCGCGCAGGACGGCGACCGATCGGAAGGGCATCCTGGTTCGTCTGCCGAGGCGGTTACACCTCTGCCGCGCGGGCCAATCAAGATCTCGTTGGGGAAGAGGAAGGCGGATGCGTGAAAGAGGGGGAGAAGGGGAGTAGGGGGCGGAGAAAAAGGGCGGGGGAGAAAAGGCATAGTGGAGAAGGCAAGAGGAAGAGGCACAGTGGGAGCAGGACACAGGAAAGAGGGGTGGCTCGGAATAGCGGACCCGCGCCCCCCTTTTCCGCGGGCTGTACACGTAGCGTCCCCATAGGCGGTGGGGAAAAGGGCAGCGTGTGGGAGGAGAAATCCGGCACGACCCCGGAGAGGCAGCAGGGGCGCAAGCGAGTACGCATCCGTGCCTCGCCTTCCCCTTGGCTGGAGAGGCAGCAGGGGCGCGAGCGAGTACCCATCCGTCTTTTGCCTTTCCCCTCACCTTTTCCCTCGCCTTTTCCCTCGCCTTTTCCCTCGCCTTTCCCCTCGCCTTTCCCCTTGCCTTTCCCCCTCCTCTACCCCTCGCCTTTCCCCACTCCTCCCTCTCTACCCCTCGCCTTTCCCCCCGCCTCCCTCTACCCCTCCCCCATTTTCATGCACACGTGTATTGACACCTAGAAAAAAGAAAACGGCATGCAGCGCGTCGAACGAGTCCCTGCCCATCTGCTGGACATCCCGACCGCTTCCATCCCACCCCTACCACCCCCTGCCCCCCCCCCCTTCCACTCCCCTACTCGCATCGATGCACAGACACCGTGCAAAAGTCGCGGAACGCGGCATGGTCGGCGGCGACGCTAATCTGCCCGCCGCCGTCACCCGAAAGCGGATGCTGCTGCTGCCACTCGGCGCTGCGCCCCGCGGCGGAGACGGCGGCGGGATCCGCGTTGGGCGGGACAATGGGCGGCGTCTGGTGCCGGAGGAGGCCCCAGGACACGCTGGCGAACCAGCGGTGCTGCTTCACCTCGGAGGCGCCCAGCTGGGAGCCCAGACGCTTGTGCTCGTCCTTCATGAGCAGCTTGCGGATGAGCGCCTTGCCCTGCGACGAAATCGGCGTGCCGTCGCGGAAGAGGACATCCGTGCGCAGCACGTTGGCAAAGGTCGCGTTGCGCGACGCGCCCTTGAACGGGGTCGTCGCATACTGCCGGTCAGCTGGCGCACACACGCGACGCACAATCATCTCGTACACAAGGATCCCGAGCGTCCACCAGTCGACGGAGCTCGTGTGGCCACAGCCCTTGATCACCTCGGGCGCAATGTACTCCTCGGTGCCCACGAACGAGTTCGTGCGCAGGTCCGCGGTGCACGAGCGCGTGTCGACCATCGGCGCACTGCGCGGCGCATTGTGCATCTGCGCCGGCGCGCCACCCTGCTGCAGCGACTGCGCGGAGAGGTCAAAGTCGGAGAGCATGAGATGCCCCGTGTGGTGCAGGAGGATGTTCTCCGGCTTCAGGTCCCGGTAGATGAAACCCATCAGGTGCAGGTACTCGAGCGCGGCGACGACCTCGGCCGCGTAGAACCGCGCGTGCTCCTCCGGCAGGCAGCGCCCCGGACGCGTTTGCAGCGCGCGGAAGAACTCGCCCCCCGCGCAGTACTCCATGCACAGATACAGGTAGTCGCGCGTCTGGAACGAGTGGTACAGCGGCACAATGAACGGGTGGTTCGCCGAGAGCAGGATCGCCTGCTCCGCGAGCACGCGCTTCACCTTGTTCCGCTTCACCATCTCCGCCTTCGCAAGCACTCGTGTCAGCGCGCGCCCCGGGTGACATACCTTTCATCGCGTACAGCGCCTCCGTGTCGCGCTCGCGCACGAGGTACACGCGCCCGACGTCGCCCTTGCCGAGCAGCTTGATGTTCCGGAAGCTGTTCGCAGACACGTCCGAGGACACCACACGCATCCGTGCGCCGCTCCCGGAGCGCGACGTCGGGAGTGTGGGCGACATCGCGCGTGTCGGCGACGGCAGCAGTGTCGGCGACGACGGCACCCGCGGCACCTGCGCGCACGGCGTCGGCGTCCGCGTGCGGGACGCGCCCGCAAATGCGGGCCCCAGCCCGCCGCCCGCACTGCGGGACGCGCTCATGCCGACGCCGCCGCGCGCGCTGTCACTCCGCGCGTCCGCGCCGCTGCGCGCACCCGCCCCGTGCAGCGGGACCGGAGGCACCGGTGTGCGGCGCAGGTCGTTGCCAGCACTGCGCAGCGCGCCGGAGCTCTTCGACTTGAACAGGCGATACAGCGAGCGTCCCTTCGGCGTCGCTTCCGGCGTCGGCATCTCGGACACGTTCCGCGCGCGCGCGCGCAGTGTGGGGAGGAAGCGCGGGCGCCGCGGGGACGCCGCCTCCTCGGTCGGTGTCGTCGGCGCAGTCGTGAGCGAGCCAAACTGGGACCCCGGCGGGGTCGACGACCCGAACTGCGTCGTTGCGAGGCTCGGCGACGAGGCCAGCTGCGGGGTCGGCAGACTGGGCGACGATGCGAGCTGTGGATACGTGCCCGCAGGCGTCAAGAATCCCGGCAGACTCGGCGACGACGCCACTGCCGGCGGCACTGGGATCGCCGACGACGTCGGCGACGCGCTCGACGATGCACTGACGCACGCATCCATCGGCAGCGGCGGCAGCGGCGGCAGCTGCGGCAGCGGCTCTGTAAGCTGTGGCGCCCCCTCGTCACTCCAGGGCAGATACGACGACGGCACGTGCATGAACGCGTCCCCGTAGGCAGCGGCGCTGGGCAGCGGAGATGGCGCGGGCAGAGGCGGTGCGGGCCGAGGCGGCGCGGCCGCGTCCCCTTTCCGCCCCCCGCCCCACCCCGCCTCCGCAGCGGCGTCCTCCTCCCTTCCGTCCCCCCTGGCCCCTCTCCCCACCTGCGGGACGACGGGGACGTCCCCGCGCCCCCCGCGTGCGCCGCGGCGCAACCACATCTTCATGTCCGGCGCACTGGACACGCGCCGGACCCACTTGGCAAAGTCGTCGCGTGGGGCGGCGCGCCGGGGCGGCTCGGGCGCCTGCGGAGCGGCCGCTTCAGGCAGCGCTGCAGCCACGGGCACGCCAGGGCCATTCGCGGCCAGCTCAAAGGGAAAAGACAGCGCGTGCGACGATCCATGCGGGTCCGCGGCGCCCGCCACATAGGGAAACGAGTTCAGCGACGAGCTGTTGCTGGTGCTGGCCTCCATCGCATGCGGCAAGTGCGGCGCGAATGGGACGGGGCGCACGGTCGCACCCATGCCTGCAAGGGGCATGCCCCTCTCCGCGCCGGTCGCAGCTGCGTGCGCAGCGCCGCCGGTGTCGGGCGCCACGGGCGCGCGGTGGGCCGCATCCGGGAGCGGCGGCGCCGCACCCGGCAGGCGCGCAGACGCGCGCAGGCGGCTCATCCAGCGGGAGCCAGGGCGGCTCGGTGCTGGCGGCGAGCCCATCGAGCCCGTCGCGGTCGCCATGTCGCCACGCGCGCAGAGGGAGAGCCATGTGTCGGTGTGCACTCGGCGTGGGCGTGCAAGCGCTTAGTCAGCGCGCCGGGCGAGCCAGTGACGCGCGACGCAGCACGTGACGCACGCCACCGCACGTCGGAGACGAGGCCGCATGGGCCAAGCAAGCGACTGCCCGGCGATTGCGTAACACGACGTGACGGCTGTCCTGGCCGATAAGCGGGGGGCATATCTGTGCGCACCGGTCCGACCCCTGCGGCCACTGACGACCCAGCGCGACGCTGCTCGGAACCAATGTGTGATGCGAGTGCGCCACCGCGCGCGCGCGTCGGCGACTATCTCCTGGAGCAGGAGATTGGCAAGGGGTCCTTTGCGCAGGTGTATCGTGCGCACCACCGGGTATGGCGCGGGCAGTGCGGGGCTCACCGCAGGACGGGCCGCGCCAGCTGGTCGCCGTGAAGTCGGTGACACGCAGCAAGCTCTCGCCGAAGCTGCTTGAGAACCTGGAGGGCGAGATCTCCATCCTCACGTCGATGCGCCACTCGAACATTGTGGACCTACGTGACTGCATCTACTCGGAGGAGCACATCCACCTCATCATGGAGTACTGCCCCGGCGGCGACCTGTCCCAGTATATCCGCCGCCGTGGTGACGTTGCGCCGTGGGCGGGCGAGGGCAATCCGCTCGGCGAGACGCAGCGCCGGCTTTTCCCACACCCTCCGGACGGTGGCCTGCACGACGACATGGTCCGTTCGTTTCTTGCGCAGCTCGCGTCCGCGCTCCGCTTCCTCCGCGGCCGGGACATTGTTCACCGAGACATCAAGCCCCAGGTGCGCGCCCTTCACACGCCGCTAATGGCAGAATTTGCTTCTGCAGATCCCCGACGAGGACTGCCTTGCGAGTGGTCATCCGCGGGAGATTCCCCAGATCAAGGTGGCTGACTTTGGATTCGCCCGCTCGCTCCCTGCGGCGTCCCTGGCCAAGACGCTGTGTGGTTCACCGTAAGTGTGGAGAAGAGGGGGGAGAGGCAGGAGAGACAGGGGGGCGGTGGAAAGGGAAGGCGGGTCTGGTGAAGGAGAAAAAGGGAGAGGGGTGTCACGAGCACCGCCAAGGCGCAGCGGGACCGGGGGGTCAGTCATGTGTCCGTGTCTGGATCCTCTTTGTCCCCGTTGTCCTATGGGTGTGACTCGGTTTCCCCGGCTAATTTTTCGTCCCCTCCGCCGCTCGGCATGTCCATTCCCGGCTTCCCCCCACCTCATCTTGTCTTCCTCGTCCCTCGGCTTCCTCTCGCCCCTTTTTGCCTCCTCTACGCCTTGGCATCTTTTTTCTCCGCTTCCCCCACCCCTTTCTTGCCCCCCTCACCCCTCGGCGTGTCTGTTCTCCGCTTTCCCCCCTCTTTTTGCCCCCCCTCATCCCAAGGGCATGGCTCGGCTTGGTCCTGCCTCCCGCTCTTTTTCCTTTGAATTTCCCCTCCTTTTCCCCTCCTTTTCCCCTCCTTTTCCCTTCCTTTTCCCTTCCTTTTCCCTTCCTTTTCCCCTCCCTTTCCCCCCCTTTTTCCCCCATTTTCTTCCCCTTCCTTTTCTGGTTTTCTTTCACGCTCCCCGTCCACCCTTCCCTTCCCATTCCTCCTTTATCCCCCCCTTTCCCCTCCTTTACCTCCCCCTTTCCCCCCCTTTTACCTCCCCCTTCCCCCCCCTTTTACCTCCCCCTTCCCCTCCTTGACCCCCCCCTTGCCCCTCCACCCGCGCCCCCGACGAAACCTAACGCAACAGCCTGTACATGGCACCCGAGATCCTCCGGTATGAAAAGTACGACGCCAAGGCGGATCTGTGGTCCGTTGGTGCGGTGCTCTTCGAAATGTGCGTCGGCAAGCCGCCGTTCCGCGCGACGAACCACGTGGAGCTGCTCCGGCGCATCGAGCAGAGCAACGACCGCATCAAATTCCCTGATGAGCGCTCCGCGCAGTCGCTCGCCAAGGACAATGCCCGCCGCGCCGTGCACGGCGATCCGCCGCGTCCGCCGCCGCACGAGGTTCCCGCCGAGGTGAAGACGCTGATCCGTGGCCTGCTGAAGCGCCATCCCGTGGAGCGCCTCAGCTTTGACGCGTTCTTCCATGACCCGCTCCTCACCAGCGTGCCGTACTGTGGCCGCGCCGTCGTAAAGACGCAGCCACACGACTTGTCCGACGTGTCTGCGGGCGCCTTGCGGCCCTCGGATCCCTATCTATCCCAGGTGCCCTCTCCGCGCCTTGCGCCGGCGCACGCGACCCTAGAGCCGATGGACGAGGGCGGCGGCGCCGAGATGGGGCAGACGCCGCTCCCCCCCCCCCCGGGCCGCCCGCCGATCCCCACTTCCGCGGACCGCGCGCCCATGAGCCAGGCAGGCGCTCGTCCGGACGCGCTGCCGCCGGCGACATACCCGCCGACGGCTGCGGACGCGCCGGCCACGGCCGCCCAGGCGCGCGCACGCGCGGACGAGTCGCGAGAGTACGTCCTTGTCGATAAGCGACATGGCGACGAGGTCGTGCTTGCGAGCCGTCTCATGGACCTGCCGCTGAATGAGCCGTCGGAGGACGTGGCGGCGGTGCCGAAGCGGGCGCCGCACGACGCGAAGACGGCGCCGAAGCGGGCGCCGGAGGACGGGGCGGCGGTGCCGACGTGGGCGTCGCACGACGCAAAGACGGCGCCGCGTGTACCGCCGAGCGCACTGTCGCGCGCGATCAGCATGGCGGGCATGCGTCTCTTCGGCATGGCGAATGACGAGAGAAATGGTGCGGACATGGTCCCGGCGGACATGGTCTGGGCAGAGACGGCGGCGCCACCGAGCAAGCTGCCGACATGCGAGGCGCCGAGCGGGATGGAGTGCGTGGACGAGGACATGTTCGCGATGCTACGGAGCCTAGCACAGAAGGCGTACGTGCTCAGCAAGTTTGCGGACGCCAAGTTCGCCGAGGTGCAGCCGGTGCCGCGGCCGTGCGGCGTGAGTCCGGCAGGGAGCAGTCCGCTCTCGCCCGCGGTGTCGCTGCAGGAGCTCGCCGCGGCGGAGGGGCTCGCGCTGTATGTGCGCACGCTCGGGTTCCTGCAGCGCGGCCTGGAGACGATCAACGGGTATGCGCAGTCGCTCGGGAGCACGGCGCCGAGCAACGAGATGCGGGACAGTGCGTACGCAGACGCGCCTGCTGACCACAGTGGCGCAGTGGTTCCGTGCGCACTTCACCGAGGGATACGAGAAGGCCATGTTTGCGCGCACCTGCTGCAGCGCGCAGCATCTGCCCGAGTCCATCCAGCATGTCGACCGTCTGATCTTTGACAAGGCGTTGGAGCTCGCGCGGGCCGCCGCGCTCGAGGAACTCGAGGGGAACCGGGACGCGCAGTATGGCTGGGACGCCACGGGCTGCATTCTTGCGTACGAGACCGCGTCCTCCCTGCTGCTCGGCCTCCTGGACCCGAGCGAGGACCGCATCGGGCTCTCGGTCAACTCTGTGTCGACTGTGGAGAAGTTCCTGAAGAGCATCAACAAGCGTCTCGGCGCTCTCAGCCGTGCGCCCATGCCGCCGCGCGCTGCGCCGCTCGCCTGACGCGGCCGGGGAAAACGTGCGCGGGTGCACCGGGACGCATCCCTGCGGTGGGCGTCCCCCGGTCACCCCGCGCCCGTGTCACGTTTCTTTCTGTAGTTGTACATTACGCCCACACCAAGACTTTTGGCTCGACCCTCCCCGTGGCCCCCCTGCGCCGCCTCCGCGGTGCTTACCGGATCCGCTCAAACGAGCTCGAGCGCCCGAGGACGACCACGGTAAAGTCCATCAGCTGGTGCCTCCCGTCAGCTCGCCGCCCCGCGCATGTCAGCCACGCTCTCGTACCCATTCACCCGCTTCCAGATACGCCCCCACGAACTTGCGTACATCCCTGTTCGACACCCTGGACAGGGACAGCGTCAGACCCGTGTTGCGCTTTATCCCAGAGAGCGCCATGCTGATCAGCAATGCGTCCACGAGCAGGTGGAACACCCGGCCCAACATGGTCGGAGCGGTGGCGTAAACGGCGGTGTGCCTGTTGGTCTCGCCTGGTCACGTGGCTGACGCCGCAGGACGGTGGCGGGACGCCGATACGGCGGGGATGCAGTGCACTACAACGCGCAGCATGCTATTGCCTGTGTGCGCACGTGCGCGGGTATCCAGTCCGTGGGGGTTTGGTCGTCAAGCGCGGGAGGCGGCGCCCGGGTGTCCCCACCCTCGTTCGTCAACTTGTCCATCGACGCAGGGAGAGCCATGACGGCTGCTCTGTGATCTCAATCCATCCCCCCTGCTTGGTGAGCAGCGCGCGCTGCCCACGCCCTCCCACAGGGAGTGCCTCGCGGTCGACACCGGTGGGCTCCGTCTTCTCGGCGGCCTCCGCGAGCGCCGAGCGCGAGTGGGCGCCGAGCCGGCTGCCGAGCGGCCCCGTGCCGCTTGCCGGGCATGGGAGAATGGTCGACGCCGACACCGAGACCGTGACCAGGGCAACGACAAATGTTGAGAGGAAGAACATTGACTCCAGCGGGCGCCGGAGTCGCATGCGTGGCGGCGCACCCAGCCGCCGCAGCCATGACATCGTCGGAGACACGCCGCCACGCTCGTCCGGCGCGCTGGAAAACCATGCTGACTAAGCCATGTGCGCCCGCGGCGCGCGCCGTCGCGGAGGCTGCCGAGACGTCGCGGCCGATGGCGGAAAGCCGCGTAGTGCGTACGTACGTGTCCGGTGCTCACGCGGCAGAAATGCATTGCCATCGTCAGCGCGCATAATGCGCCGCTCCTCGTCCGCGTGGCGCCGAGCGAAGCGGCGAGTGCGACCAAGTGGCATTTCCTCGCGCATGGCGTGTTGGATCTGCTAGAAGAGCGTGGTGCGTCGCGCGGGCACGACGGACCCTGACGCGGTAGCCGCGCATGGTACGAGCCAGTACCTTGGCCTCCTTGCGACTATTGAGGATGCGGCAATGTGTGTGCGGGGGGCGCGCGCCGCTGACGTGCACCAGCTATGGGTTCCAGACAAATACGCGCGTCAAGTTTTTGTTGATGTTGCAGCTGCGTGACGAGCGCATTGCGGACGGAGATGTGGTTGCCGTTTTCCGCGCGCTGCATGCGGTGTACGTGGCGTGCATGTCAAACCCGTTTGCGCATGTCGCTGTCGAGGACCTCCCGGGCTACGACCCGACCGCCGACGCCGCGCGAAACACGCCGCTCCCGCTTCCGAACCAGGACCGGTGTGAGCTGCCCGTTGCGAGCGCATCGCTTCGCGCGCGGGTCGATGCAGTGGCGGGGTGGGCTCCGGGGTCACGGGACGCGGCAGCCGGCCTGCGCGTGCCGGGGGAGTGATTTGGTCGGGACAGGTGAGCAGGGCGTGGGAGGGGGAAGTACATACGCGGGATGCACAGGGATGCGAAAGATACGGGGGAATGCGCGCCGAAGCGCGGGACACGCCGCGCGTGTCTGTGCCAAGGAGGACGTGCGAGAGCATCGTCGGACAGAGGCAACCAAAAACAGTGCGCCATACCCCTCGCTGTGCATCAACAGCACCTCAGATGTGGGGCGCACGCAATTGGGGTTATGCCGTCATCACGAGCCCGCGGAACGCATCGAGCGTGCACAGGCTACCGCGTCTACCGTGCTGGGCCCTTGGGACCCACACCAGGAGACGCACCGCACCCATCAGCCCCGCCCGCCGGACCGTCAACACTGCCAGTGGGGTCCGTGCACACGCTGGTCTTGGGGGAAGCGACAGGATACGTGCGTCCATGACGCCACACCACATCCTGTCGCTCCGTCGCGACCAAGAGCAACCCATTTTCTGTAGAGCCGCCTCGTCGCAGTGCCGGCATCACGCCCGCTGCGCCGTCGAGATTGCAGAGTGCGCGCACAGATACGGATGGAACAGGGAAAGGGGACGTGGGGACAGGGGCACCGGCGGACGAAGTGTACGCCGACAGCACCGGACATAGAGACCAGGCGAATCAAGCTCCCCCCCTCGCTTCCCCCGCGCATAATTCCCATCCACGCGACGGTGCGAAAAAGAATCTACGTCACCGGCAGGCTCGCAGACAGACACTCAAGCTCGCTGTCCCGGCTTGCCGCTCGGTCCAGCGCGTGATGCGACAGAGTCTCCGGCTGCGCGCGGGCATGCCGCGTGCCTTCTCTGCGCGTGTGCCGCAGCGGGTGGCACGGCGGACCGCCGCGTTCTCGACGACGACCAGCGCGGCACGAGCGGACGTCGTGCTGGGAGAGGCCATCCGCGAGCTCATGCGGTCGAGCGCGCAGCCCGTCGCGATTGTGTCTGCATTTCTACCAGGGGAGCAATGCGAAGTAGATGCGGCGGAGAGCGAGCGCGCGCGGGAGAACGGCATCCCAGTCCCGCGGTCTCCTCCACCAACGCATATCCACGCGGCGACGCTTTCCTCCTTCACCACCGTGTCCCTTTCGCCACCACTCGTTGCGTTCAGCATCCGCATACCGAGCCGGCTGGCGGACGCGCTGTACGCAGGCGCCACGATACCCGCGGGCGCGTCGCGCCCCCCGGCCGACGCACGCGAGCGCCGCCCGCACTTTCTTGTCCACCTTCTTTCCGACAAGCAGACTGCGCTGTCTACGTACTTTGCGCAGCCGGGCGCCACACCGTTCGCCCTCGACACACTGGGCGGCGCGCCAGCCGCGAACACGGACCATCCCTTCGTTACCCACAACACGCATCCGAGCGCAACAGTGGAGGGACAGTTGCTGCTGCAGGACTCGATCGGCGCCCTCGCATGCAGTCTCGTGTACGAACTGGACCTGACGTCGCCGGACCTGCACGGCACCGCGCAGTTCCAGCGCTCCGACAAGGGCGCCTCGGACGTCGGGAGCGCCCTGTTTCTCGCGCGCATCCACGCCGTGGAACATGCGCCGCGCAGTGCGGAGTCTGCTGGACCGGCGGATCTGCCCCGCCCGCTCGTGTACTGGAACAGGAACTACTATACCGTGTCGTAGGGATCCTGCAGGCGCGGTACGAATGCGCCTACGAAAAGTGGTGCATGATTCGTGGAAATTACGCATTTGCACCCACTCCACCTGCCGCCGCCTCTGTCGTAGCGCTTTTGAACGCCTTGCCTTCTCCTGCGTCCGCGTCCCCTCTGCACGTTTCCCCGCTTGCCCTCCCCTTGCTTCACCTACCCCCCGTATGCCACCCAAGCTTGCCCGGCTATGACCATACATAGACTCACACGTGCTGGTCCTTGAGCGACTCGGTCTTCTCCTCGTCGGAGAACATGCGCGGCTGCGGCGGTCAGACACGCGCGCACACTCGCGCAACGCACAGGTATGTTGCGTTCCCTGCACGGTTAGCGACACGCGGGCACCGACGGGTACGTACCACTTGGTTCCACCGACGTACGTCATAGCTACGCGGTGAGCATACGGCACGCACGCGCGGGAACACACGCTTGTATGGGTCCGGGTGTTTGCGGTGCGCAAGCATCTCCTCCGCATGGTTCAGAATCGTCGCCAGCGCACGCGGGTTCTTCTCGTGCCGGTGGCTCTCGAACTCGGCACGGATGCGCTGTGCGTCCGCCCTCCAGAGATTGCGCTGGATGTTCCAGTCTAGCGAGTTGCGCAGGAAGCGCCGGTACAGGTCCTGGACATACTTCTTGTGCAGCACACTGAAGGCCGGCGGCGCCGCCGTCCGCCTCGCCGTCGTCGCAAACATGCTGTCGTCGGTCGCCAGGCGTCCGGCCGTTGCGCGGACACCCGCCCGGTGAAGTCACGTGACCGAACGCTCTCGCGCCGCGAGGGGCGCCTGCGGCGCCGCGCCATGAACGATCTGCTTGGCGGCCTCTTTGCACTCGTGGTGCTCTGGGTGGTCCTCCGCCTGGTCGGAGGCAGTAGGTGTGGCGGGGCTTCGTTGCTGACCATGTGCAGTGCGTACCAGCGTGACGCTGGCGCCGCGGACGCCGTCGCAGGAGACGGTACGCGGGCGGCGCTGCCCATTGGCTTACGCGCGCAGGTCGATGCGGTGCACGCTATGTTCCCGGACATCCCCGAGGATGCGATTCGGTACGACCTCCTGCGGACCGGGTGCGCGGAGGCGACTTGTGAAAACATCCTGCAGCGCGGCTCTCTGCCTCCTGTGCGCCACATCCCCGCGCAAAACTGACGCGACAGCCTCCCGCGGATGTGCGCTTCGGCGCAGAGCCGCGCGCGCCGGGATCCGTGTCCGCATTTTCTGCGACGCCTGTGGGGGTTCAGACGCCCTCCTCCTCTACGTCCCCCAGTCTGATTGAGCGGTTCGCGCTGGCGGAGCGGCTCAGGGGCCGGGATGTCAACGACGCGCAGGCCGACGAGCCTGCGACGGATAATCGCCCCGCATGGACTGGGGATGTAAAGGACCGCGAAGCGGGTCTGCGCGAGCGCAAGGAGCAGATGATTCTGCACGCGCGTCGGTATGGAGCGTGGCTGGGGATGGATGACTCATCGCCAGGCGCATGGCTGCGAGAAAAGTCGGCGACGGGGAGTAGCGCATGGCTGCGGCCCGCCGGAGTTGTGCGGTGGACAGCAGGCGCGCGATGTGCGGTGCCGGGGTGCGCTGCTGGCTGCATTCCGCGAGGACCTGCCAGCGGGTGCCCAAAGGCCGCGGACTGTACGGGCGCCCGCGGATTCGCTCATGTTGTAGTCTCATCCGCACTGACTGCCGCGCAACGCGAGCTGCCCTCCCCGCCCCGCACCCGCCTTTTGGTAGCAATGTAAAATGCTTACTTTCTTACGCACTCATTGAGGGACTATGTACGGCTGGGACTATGCCTGAGTGGATGTGACTACGCATTGCTGCGTGTGTGGACCAGGGAATACGAGCACGGGCGCACGCGTGCAAAAATGTTCACGCCTTGACGAGCTGTACGAGTGAGCTGGGCCTTGGCGTCCTGCGCGCACGCACCTTGAACGACCAGGAAAAGTCCGCAAACACGACACCGTCGTCGTCTATGATGCTAGCGCGTAAGTCGCCCGCTGCGCGGCCGCGCACATACCGGCTGCGGACAGAGTTCGTGCCGCTGCGCGCGAGGAGGCCACTGGGCGCTTCGCTGGGGGCAAACCGCTTCGTGTAAGGCTCCTTGCGCGGCGGGTACGACCCAATCATCTCTTCCATGCGGTCGACTGGCAGTCAGCACGGCGCGCGCGGCCCGCGCGCACCCGGCATGCCCGCGCGGCGGACAACGTGGAGATATTTGAGCCCGGAGAAGACCTCGCGGCCGACGCTGCGCGGTCAGCGGGGGCGCCGTTGCGAACGCACGTAAAGGTAAGCACCACGTTGTATTCGATGCCCTCGATCACCTGCAGCGGGTTCTTCTCCAGCTTCTCCAGCTCACCGGGCCTGTCCAGCTGGATGCGCACCGCACCGCCCGCGAGGGCGGCGCTCTCGAGAGAGAGCGAGTGGATGACGATCTGCGGTGAGCGGACGCGGCCGGAGGAGGCGGCGCGTGGACACGCACTTTGGGCGCATTCTGGTCCACGGCGCCGTCGACCGCGCTGGCACTCAAACCGAGGTTCTCCTTCCAGCGACGCAGGCTCTCGTCCTCGGCGTCGAGCGAAGCGTACTCCTGGATCGAGAACTTCTGGCCAGGCTTGTATCCAGACGTGGCTGTCGGTGAGCATGCGCCCTGCGGACCGCGCGAGATACCCTCCCAGCTCTCACCTATCGGATCAAGACTGTCTTGTACGTCCCCGGGCGGCTGTGCACTAGCCATGGTCAGCGTGTCGTGGAAGAGACTAAGACACAGCAGCGAGCTTGTCCCGCTGCGTCGTGCATGGCCCCTGCGACGCTGAGTCAGCACACCACGCCCAGCGGCTGAGTAAAGACATGGGCCGACGACGCCTGCCGTGCGCAGAGGGTCCATCGGGTGTACAGTAGGAGCCACGCGGGATGGCCGTCCGTTCGGGAAGGACCCCGTACAATGCATGGCTGCTCGCGCGGAGAGGCTCTCTTGCGCGGACGCAGGCGGCGCCACGACGCTCTCCACGCGCGGACGGCGCGGGGGCGCCTGGATTCACGCAGTGCGGGACGACGCGTTTTCCGACGCCACCGCGCGCAAATGGCGTGCCGGGGAACGAGCGCATACTTACTGCGAGCCGGGGGGTTGAAGAAGGAGGGGGACGCGAGGATAAGGCACGCGCGCGGGGCGCCGGCGCGGGTGGCGGCGTGTTGTCCGGAAACGACGCGGCGCCGGCGCGGGCATCGCCGCGGTCGGACAAGCGCCCTCCTTTGGGTGCGGATGGGGGGAAGGCCGCATCAGCGGGCGGCGCGGTAGCGGCCGACAAGATGACGGATGCGGAGCAAAAGGCGGAGACGGGGAACGCCGAGACACCCAAGTCGCAGCGCACGCTGATGGAGAGCCCGTCGCGTACAGAGGTGCCGCCTCCGCACGCGGAGGACCGCTCGCGCACCACGGAGGTGTGGCAGAGCATGGACGATCCGAGCCAGCCGCTCGTGAGCCCGACCGCGGAGCAGCTCCTGAAGCAGCGGTTTGTGCATGCGCAGAGGCGGACGCCCGGATGCAGTTTCATGGTCGGCGGCAGTGGACTCGCAGCCGATGTCTCCTCCCTGTTTGGCGACCAGCACACGCGGCCGGGGGCGGACGCGGCGGCCAGGGCACCTGGCGCACAGGCGCGCGCCGAAAGCGACGCAGCGGCGCCTAGCGACACTGCGGCAGCGCGGGCGGCCGAGGACACGAGTTTCATGGTCAAGGGCGGAGCGACACCGCTGGACGACATGGAGGAGGACGGACTCACGCCCGCGCAGAAGGCCGGCAGTGACGCGCTGTCCCCGGACGACGTGGACGATGGGCCGGAGGAGAGCGCATCGTCTGCGGAGCTCGTCCCCTACGTACCTCGTCAAAACAACGGGCCGTTTCCCTCCAGGCGCACCAGCGTCCCCAGCGAGCAGCCGTTCGACACGCACGTCTTTGTCAAGCGGCTCGAGGACGGCGGTTGGGAGCAGGGGAAGTGGACGCGGCGGCGGCAGGGCGCGCGTGGGGACGGGCACGGGGGCGCCGTGCCGTCGGCCGCCGCCGGTGCCGCGGACCGCCCGTCGCCGGACCATGCGGAGGAAGTGCCCGGCGCATCGGCGCAGCCATCCACAGGCGCGCCGCGCCGGCACGACCCTGCGGAGGCGATCATGGACCTGACACGCGCGCTGCTGCACCAGCGGGGCACGGAGCTGGAAGACGACTACCTCGGACGGAGTGACCTAGACAACCAGTACTATCTGTTCTCCTCGGCGCTTTCCGAGCTGCGCACAGAGGTGCGCGTGCGCGCGCGGAACGACGGCGCGGCGCTGCGGAGTCTCACGTCGCTCCTGCAGCGCGAGGTCGAGGCGCTCACGCAGCGGCTGCAGGGAGACATGGAGCGGCTCAAGCACGACATCCAGGTGGACATGAACAACCGGAAGACGGAGGTGAAGGACGACAACAACAACCTGGACCAGGAGATCCAGGACCTGAACAACCGCTTCACCATCTTCCTCAGCGACCTGAAGACAGAAATCGAGCAGAGCATCAAGTGGGATGCGACGCGTCGTGCGCTTGCGCTTGTCGTGGGCATCGTTGCGATCCTCGTCATTACGCTCGCGCTCGCGGACTATCTCTCGCGGGAGGAGAAGGATTATGACGCGGGCGATGCGAGGCGCGAGTTGCGCGACGGCCGCGCCGCCGACGGGCGCACGCCCGTTGCAGCGCGCGGCGCGCGCAGTGCATCGCTGGGCGGACAACACGCGCAGGATGGGGCGCCGCTCCCGCCGAAGTCGGCGGAGGAGTGGGGGCTGGTCCCGCGGTACGAGACAGATGAGGTTCGCTATGTATAGGGGGGGATGGTGGAGGGGAGGGCGGAGGAGGGGGGGGGGGGGGGGAGGGAGCGGGGCTTGGGGGCAGGGGGAGCGTGGGAACAAAGGTGGCGGAGGGTGACGGGAGGGCGCGGCGAGTAGGAACCTCTGAAAACCGCGGGGACGGCGGGTAGGTACCTTCCAAAATTGCGCACACAGCAGGGGCCGGATGACCTCACCAACGCACACTGCGGGTCGCAGCGGACGCAGAATTGCAGCCTCCCACCTCCCCGCTACCCCCCTTCCTCACCACGCCCCCTCTTTGCCTCTCCATCCCCCTTTCCACTGTCCCCCCACCAGCTCGCCCTTCCAACCACTCGCCCCCCCCCCCCGCTTACTCGGCCCTCCCGGCCACAGTCACCGAACACCCCACCATTCTAATGGTTGAGCGAGAGCTTGTCCACATCGGGGAGACCCTCATTTGGGAGCAGCTTCGTAACCTTGCCAATGGCAATCGTGCGGCCCTCGTCACGCAGCGTAAAGCGTCCAAGCTGCGGGTAGTCCTTGAACCGCTCGAGGCAGATTGGCGCGGAGGCCTGCACGAGCGCGATGATTTTCATGCCTGGGGTGAGCACGGGGAGGCGGGCACGAACCCTTCTTCGCAAACTGTGGGCCACGGCGGCTCTTCTTCCCGGTCTTCTTGTCGTAGTAGTGCAGAAGCATCGACAAGGACACCTCCTCGCTGAGTGCGTGCGCATGCATCACCGCACTGTACCCGGCGCAGATAATGTTGCGGTGCTCGAGGATCGCGAGCTGCGCCTCGAAGCGCGTCACGACGCTCACGGGGTGCGCCGGGTCCGTGAGGACGAAGCCGGGTTGCACCTCGTCCAGGTCGACGCCCTTGAGCTTGACGCGCACATTGTCCCCGGACACGGCCGCGGGCACCTCCTCGTCGACCTCGCTGTAGATGCCGAGCACCTCGACGGACTTCCGGTTCGGCATGAGCACCAGCGCACCGCCCTTCTTCACCGTGCCGCTCTCGAGCTTGCCGACAATGTATGTGCCCATATCTGGATACTTCTCACTCACTGGGAGACGCAGCGAGTCGTTGATCTTCCGGTCGCCGAGCGCGAGCTCGTCCAGATACGTGAGCAGCGGCGGGCCGTCGTACCACGGACACACCGCGCCGGCGGGCTCCTTCAGGTTCGCGCCCGTGTACGCCGACACGGGGACAAAGAACATGTCCGTCTTCGGGTTGAAGCCTGCACTGCGCAGGAATGGCGTCAGCTTCGCGCAGATGTCGTCGAAGCGCTCCTTGTCCCAGTTCACCGTCGGATCGTCCATCTTGTTTACGACGACGATCAGGTGCTGCACGCCCGCGGTCTTCACGAGCATCGCGTGCTCGCGCGTCTGTCCGCCGCGCTCGAAGCCGGTCTCGAACTCGCCGCGCCGCGCGGAGATGACAAGCACCGCGACGTCCGCCTGCGCAGCGCCACCGATCATATTCGGCACATAAGTCTTGTGCCCGGGGGCGTCGAGCACCGTGTACCTGCGCTTCGCCGTCTCAAAGTATGCGCGGCCGACCTCGACGGTCTTGCCCTTGTCGCGCTCCTGCGGCGTGGAGTCGAGCGCCCACGATAGATACCAGGACTCGCGGCCTGCCTCTTTCGCGTCGCGCTCGTACTTGTCCAGCGTGCGCTTGTCGACCATGCCGGTGAGATACAGCAGCTGGCCGCCCATCGTCGACTTGCCCGCGTCTACGTGTCCGACGAACACCATGTTCAGGTGTGTCTTGATGTGTGCGTCGCCGAACAGGTCTCGGAGCGTGTCTGCGTCCGTCGCCTTCTGCGCGTCGTCCAGGACCTTGTCCGCGTCGACGGCCGCCTTTTCCGACACCTTTTTCTCCGCCTTTTCCTGCTGCTTCCCGGGCGCGCGCGCCGCTGCGGGCGCGTCTGTCGGTGCCGCGCGGTCCGCCGGCGGTGCCGCTACCCTGGACTCTGCCGCGGAGGTGCCCTCTGGCTGCGGTGGCTCCGCCTTTGCCGCTGCGTCCTCCTTTGTCGCTGCCTTCCCTCGCCCGCCAGCCTCGCCGCTCTTCGGCGCGCCATCGGCCTTTTTCCCGCCAAGCGAAATACTCACAGCCTTTTTCCCGCCCGCTGGTGGGTCGTTCGCGTGCACCGCCGCTGCACGCGGTGGCAGACCGCCGCTGCCCGCCCGCTGCGCGGGGGGTGCGGACATGCCGGGGGCAGCGGGGGCAGCGGACGCCGCGGATATGCCTGGGACACTGCCCACCGCTGGGACAGTGCCGACGCCCGGCACTCCACCCGCACCTGGGATCCCCCCCCTGCCGGGCAGTCCTCCCGTGGCCATTCCCGTGGACGCGGGCGCCGGGGGATCGTCAAACAGCGGGGCATGCGTATCCGGAGGGCCCATATATTGCGCTTCGCTGCCGCCGAATCCAGCGCCCGTAAATCCCTGGCTGTAGTACGCGGCATCTTGCGCGGGTTGCTGCTGCTGCTGCGGCACGAACCCGGCGACGTTGGGGCTGAAGCTGAAGGTCGGCGCGTTTGGATTCATCGTCACGGTCCGGTGGCGGTTCGCGCGATGGACACGCAGGACCGCGGCCGGCTTTCTTTTCGGCTGCCACGTGGCCGCCGAGGCTGCCGGGGGCCCCGAGCGCGCACTGAGCCTGTGCCGTCGCCATGCCGCGTGCTCCAAAGAAGGCGACACCGATCGCGCGTACGATGCCGGAAGCCGCAAGCACGCTTAGCGAAGTTGCCTCTTCGTACCGAAGGACCTCTCCGCTGCATATCAAGCTGATCGATGCGTTTCTCCTCTTCCTCTTTGTGACGGGGGTCGCGCAGTTTGCGTACTGCGTCCTGCTCTCGGACTTTCCCTTCAATTCGTTCTTGTCGGGGTGCGTGTGTGCCTGCGCTTGCTCACGCGCAGCTTTGCCGCGACCGTGGGCCAGTTTGTTCTGGCGCTTGCGCTCCGCATGCAGTCTGATTTGCGCACGAAGAATGCGGGCTCCGTATCGCCGCAAAGGTGGGTAGTAGCGTGGTGGCGAGGGAGACTCGCTTGGGGGGGTGCAAGCGTGCCATTGTTTCTTGCCCATCCCCTCTCCCCCCCCCCTTTTTTTTCTTTCCTTCGCCGCTTCCTTCGCCGCTCCCCATTCCCGCTCCCACCCCCCACCACGCCCCCGCCCGGCTAACGCGCAGGTCATTTGCCGAGTTCGTGTTCGCTTCGATTGTGCTCCACTTTACCGTAGTCAACTTCTTAGGGTAACACTAGGGCCGGTGTTTCATTTTCTCGAGATGCGCGTTTCCAGGGGGCCGACGTCTTTGTTTTGGGCATGGCGTCCGTTTCAAGCCCTGCGTCCACGGAACTCTCAGGGCGTGGAGGCAATGGTTGGCGGACTGCCTTTGTATAGGCTACATATATATAGAAATGAATGAACGCGCGTGTCCACTGGTATTATGGCAGACGGCTGTGGCGGGATGGGGAGGGAGGGAGGACGGGGTGGGGGGGGGGGGGTGCAACAGGGCGGGGGAGCTGCAACAGGGCGGGCTGCAACAGGGCGGGCAGCGGGGCACGGCGCGGGGGGGCAGCAGGATCTGGAGCGGTAGACGAAAGGGGTACAGCGCGGGATGGAGCGGGGTGCGGAGCGGTGGCCCAACAAGGAACGACCGTTGGCCCTTTTGTACGTTCCCTGGCCTTTTTCTTTTTTTTTTTTTTTTTCCCAAGGCCCCCGCTATCCTTGCCCCACTCCGCACTTCCCTCCTACCCAGCCATGTTACCCCCCCTTGCCCTCCCTTGCCCCCCACCCCCCACCCAATCCCCCCTTACGCCCCCTTACCACCGCTTCCCCCCCCCCTCCTACCCCCCACCTCTTTCATCAACCTTGGCTTTCTGCAGCGCAAACGCCGGCGTGACCCATGCGCCACTGCATCGGTCAACACACAGCGCGGTCCGACTCACCATGCGCACTGTGATCCAGCCCATGTCCAGCTGCCGAGCTTCGCGTTGCACCGCGTGTTCGGGCAGAGGATGCGCCCATGGACGACGCCGGGGACCACGTTGGACGAGTCGCTCATCCACTGCAGAGGTTCGACGAAGAATGCGGAGCACACGGACGACTGCAGGAGCGGCGCGGACCGCGCTGCCTCGGCCGCTGCATGGATGCGCGCAAGGTTCGCGGGCAGTACGCGGCGGCCGGCTGAAGCGTCCGCCATGTCTCCGCTCGCGCGCGCAGGGCGGACCGTGTTGAGTCCTTTTTGTACATTGTCGCGCTTGTGGGGCTCGAACCCCAGTTCCCCCTTCCCCGGTGCATGCACAACGACGTGCTCCGATGTCGCCAGTTCGTAGCGACACATTTTGCAGCAGAGCTGGAGCTGGCGGGGGGGCTGCGTGCCGTCCGGAGAGTCATCGTCGTCCTGCTGCGTGCCATCCGGAAGGTCACCACCCTCCTGCTGCGTGCCGTCCAAAAAGTCACCGCCCTCCTGCTGCGTGCCGTCCGGGGCGTCATCGCGCTCTCGCCGCGTGCCGTCGGCGCGCGCGCTGCTGCTTTCGCGCATCGCATTGCGGGCGCCGTCACAGCTGTTGGAACGGTAGCTCGGCCGCTCGGCCTCTGCGAAACCCGCCCCCGTCTGCGGATCCGAAAAGGGATCCGCGGGCGCCGCGTGCGGAAATGCACTAAAGAGCATGTCCGGACGGACATACCCGTCGAGAGCGTATGTCCGGCTGAGGAGGAAGCGGCGCACCGCATGGCTCTGCAGACTCACGCGGAACCGCTCCTGTTCGTACAGGGCGAGTCTCGTGTGAGCATTGCGCGCTCAGCACGCACTGGCGGAGGAATCCGTCATTCGGCTCGGCGGCGGGCCGCTGCTGGCGGATGACGGCCAGCGCCTGTTCTCGCGAAATATGTCGGCTCCACATCAGGTAGGCGGCCGTAATCTGAGATTAGCCGTGCGCAGCCGACGCACCGTGACACTGCGCGACCGTCCCGCGTGGCAGTGAACAAGTACCGACGTATCGCTTTTGGCGTGCCACAGGCCGCGCTCGCCGTTGCGCATGGTGAGCCCCTCAATCGCAGGGTCCTCCGCATCATGTGCGTCGCCGTCGTCGGGCAGCCACTCCTCCTGGAGACGGCCGGAAATAAAACGGTTGCACAGGCCAAAGTAAACAAAAAGCGGCGCCTCGTCGTCGTCGTCGACGTGGACGACGAACTGGTCCTCATCTTTGATCTGCCGCGTCTCCGCGTGCCCGCCGTTTCCCGACTGCACAGGTATCCCGCTAGGCACGCGCGGCGGCGTGCGCATGCATGACACGACATGGTGCACATTCGCCGCCTCCAGGTACTCTGGCGACAGACACGACGGCAGCTCGCCGACCCAGAGATGGGGCACCACTTCGTCCATGGCGTCGTCGACACTCTCCGGAGTCGCCGCGGCGCGCCACGCGCCGCCGTTCGGTCACGAGCCTGAAGCAATTTTGTATCGCGTGCTGTCCTAGTAGGTCCCAGGGGGGCGGCACGTGCGCACGGCCGCGTCCCACACGACCGCGGCAGCGGGCAGTTTTGCTACATGGGGTATATGGGGCGGGGTTTAGGTCCGCGCCGAGGGGCGCCCCGCAGTGAGCGCGGTGCGCGGGCGGCGCGTCGCCGGCACCATCCCCGCCTACACTGTGTGTGTGCCGCTGCCCGCGGCGACTCCGGCTGCCACACTAAGCAGCTCGCGCGTCTGCATGAGCGTGCGGCCCAGCATGTTCCGACCACGGCCGACGGAATTCGGTGGGGCTGCAGACCCCCAGAACACGTCGTTCGGGCTGGCATGCACGATGTCAGTGTCCCCGGTCTCGAGGAGCGCGAGACGCAGATTCGAGTGCTGCGTGAACTTGAGCAGCAGCACAGACCGCATCGTAATGACATTCACCCCGTCCCGGATCCAGTCGGCGCGGACGTCCTTCGCGTGCGTCCGCGCAATGCGGATCGCTTCAATGGGCGAAGACGCCTTGCGCACCTTGGCAGCAATGTTCGGCCGGTGCTCCAGGAATTTGTGCGCCCTGCGCATGAGCCATGTGCATCGAGTCGCGCGACTTACTGGAACAGGTGCTCTGCGGTCGCGTACCGCACGCCGTCCAGGGTCACAGGGTAGTCGGCATTGTTGCTGAGCCAGAAGAACGAACCATCCTTGGCAAAGAAGTCGATCCGCTGCTCCGACTCCAGCGCCTTTCCCTTCGGCGACTGGTCCCCCATGGTCACGTCGTCGGGCGGCGGCGTTGTGGGCGCGTCTGGCGAGCGTGCCACATCGTTGCCCAGGTCGTCCAAATCATCCAGCTTTGGCGTCTGCGCGCTAGAGTTTGTCCCTAGGCGCCCCGGCAGTCGCAGCAGGACCTGCGGGGAGAATTTGGATAGCCGGCGCTGCGTCATGGCTGGTCGCAAACAAGGGAGACGGGCGTTCGAAAGCCTGGGCCGCCACAGAAGGACCCCCGGCCCTAATATAGCGCCGCGCACGCCATTCGGAGCCCGACATTTGCGCCCGCGCGCTCCGCTATGACGTGCTCGAGGCTGTACACGTGACCTGTAAGACCGAAATAGCAGGGTCCGCGAAGATTGTGCCGCGGGGGAGAGGGGGGCGTAACGCCGCAAACGACGGGAGGAGGTAGGCGAGGGGAACCATGCGCATGCAGGAGCTCTTCGACGCACGCCTCCAGGCCGTGCCAAGGGAGGCTGTACTAGCATTTTGGGCGTATACGTCCAACTACAGGGTATGAACCAGAAACTCCGGCAGTAGGACGGCAGTGGCATCGCATGATCCAGCCAGGGGCACGCGCCGATGCGACCCCAGCCAGGCACACCACATCCGCAGGCCACGGCGCGCATGCACTGATCCATGCACGCTAAATTCCGCTGCAACGAGCGGGGAGGGAGCTCACGGACTTAGATACTGAACGCGACGTCCTTGCCGGTGAGCTTGCGGTACACGCTCGAGAAAGTCTCCAGCTTGTACTCGAGGCTCGTGGCATCCTTGGAGTCCAGCGCGCAGCGGATCTGCTTGTGGCCGTCGGAAGCGACGTGGGTGCGCTTCGCGGTGATCTCCGTAGGGAACACGAGGTCCTCGAGGATCGCGCCGTGGACGGCCGTCAGCGTGCGGCTGCGGGGCCGCGGCTGCTTCGCGCGCGTGTGGCTGTTGGGCTTCGGGAGGATGCGACGCTGGCCGACGAATACGATGTGGTGGTCCGAGAACTTCTTCTCGAGCTCACGCGTCAAGCTGTACGGTCAGCCTCGCGCGCTCGCGGCATCTAGCCACACATACCGCTGCTGCACCTTGTGGAACGCCTTGAGCATCGGAACCGGCACGAAGATCACGTACGCACGCTTGCCGCCCTTCACGTCCACCTCCTTCACAGCGCTCACCTGGAGCGGGCGGAGCTCCGCCTTGAGCTCCGGAACGTGCAGCTCCAGGTCCAGCAGGGCCTGGCACACATTCACCTCCTCCTCACTCGGGCTGCCAGTCGGCGCGTTCGCCGTGCGGAAAATCTTCTGGTTCACAGAGGCCATCGCGGTTGTGATGAGAAACAAGTAGATGTCGCAGAGCGCCCAGCACACCGCCGCACCAGAACTATCCAGTTTGGTGTATCACGTGATGTCTCGGCTGCGCGGGGCGTAACTGCCATGTGGGCGGCGGGGGGAGGTGGAGAGCAGGCGACAGTCCGTGCGACATTCTACGGGTCTAGTAAACCTCGAGTACGTAGCGCTCGTCCTCCTTGAGCTCCTCGAGCTTTGTCTCCGCCTGTTCTTTCGTCCAGCCGCGCTCGATGAACGCGGCGACGAGCGCGTCCTGAATATCCGGCACGGGCCAGACCGGACCGCAGAGCGTGAAGACACCCTTCTTGCCCTCTGCAATGAGCTGCGCGACCTGCCGGCCAGCCTCGCTGAGCTCGGGAGCGAGCAGGTGCGTAAGCGCAGAGCCGTCCTCCTTGATTTTGTGCTGGATGTACACCTTGCTGCCCTGGTCGCGCGAGAATGCGAGACCCAGGTGCGTGAGCAGGCCGTCGCGGCGGTATGCCTCCAGCTCCTCGCCATACAGGTACTCTGCGGCCTGGTGCCGGGAGCCAAAGTAGTAGTACAGCGGGCCGACCTCCTTGCCCTGGCTCTTCTGGTATGCGCGCGCCTGCAGGAAAGCACGGAACGGAGCCGCGCCCGTGCCGAGGCCGGCCATGATGATGGGCTGCGTCTCCAGCGGCGGGAGCTTCATCACCGACGGCTTTATGCTCACGGTGATTTTGCAGCCGGGCCGCAGCTGGGAGAGGTAGCGCGTGCACTGGCCGAAGCGCGCGCTGCCCTGCGGCGTCTTCCAGTCCACGGTGACAATGAGCAGATGCACGCTGTCGCCGACGGCGACCTGTGCGCTGGCGATCGAGTAGTGCCGCGGCTTGATCGGCTCCACGTTTCTGATCAGCCAGTCGATCGACACCTTCGCCGTCGGGAACATGTGCAGGACGTCGACATAGGTCACCGTCTCGAGGTCCGCGAGCTTTTTGAATGTGCAGTTCCCCTCCGACGAGCTGATGAAGCGCAGCCAGCGGGCCTCGTCGCGGCTCTCGACGATCTTGCCGAGCTCCTCGAAAAAGCTCTTCGGCGGCTTTCCAAAGATGTCCAGGTTCTGCTGCAGCATCTGGAACACCGTGCGCGTATCATACGTGCCGGGGTGTGTCACGCTCGGCACGCTCACGACATCGTCCGCGCAAAAGCCGTTCCAGCGGATAAACTCATTCACCTCGTCCTCGTCATTCCAGCCGTGCACGCCGAGCGCCTCGCCGACCTCGTACTTGAGCCCCGTGCCCTTCGTGTCCAGCTCCATGTGAAACAGATTCCGGTCGTACTCGAGCGGCGTCAGCCGCTTGTTCACCGAGACCTCCACGTTGTACGTCTTCTCAGTTAAGTCGGGGCGCAGCATATCCGCGTGCAGGCCGTACGCCTCGCGGAAGATGATCTGCCACGCAGCGACCGCCCACGCGCTGCGGACGACCGCACTGTCCGCCCCCGTCGCGTCGTCCGCATCCACTGCACGGAACCCATTATACTGCAGCTGCTGCTCGCGCGCGGCCGCACGCGCGGCATCTTCCTCCGAGTCCGCTGTCGCGTGCGCCCAGGACGCGTCCACTGCGACGCGCGCGGTGCCCGCCTGCGCCTGCTGCACGAGCGTCTTGTCCGCGGCAAACGACGCGCGCTTCAGCAGCACGGGCACGCGCGGCATCAGCGCACCCTTGTCGAGCGCCTTCGCCGCGCACATGAGGGCGACCAAGAGTACGGACACGGACAGGTCGCCCACATTCGGCGTGCACACCTTTCCCTTGCCCGCGGCCGCTGCCGATGCCGCCGCAGAGACGAGCGCGTCGGCGATGCCATGCGCATTCACGACGAAGAGCGCGACATTGCGCTGCGCAAGCAGCTGCTTGTCGGCCGCACAAAGCGAGGCACCGACGTCGTCCGCTGTCCAGCCGTGCCCGTTGAGCAGGACGACACCGCCGTCGCGCACAGCGGAGAACAGGTTGTTGTTCTTGAGCAGCGCGCTCGGCTCGCTGACGACGACGACATGCGACGCGCCGGGACGCGCAAGGACTTCCATAGGCACCTCGCCCGCGGTGCGATCGGACACCACCATGTCCGAACGCACGGCGCCGGACGCGGTGAAGTTGTCGTAGCGCGAAAGAAGGCGCACGTTAAGAGACGCGTCCGTCTTCCACAGCGAGTGCGCGAGGAGCGGCGCAGCGGCACGCGTGCTGCCCGCGTCCGTGCCAAAGAACGTCACGAGTTGCGCGCTGCTCAGCGCGAGGAGGTCCATCAGCTTCGCGGGCGCCTCCTGCGCACGTGCCAGCACGTCCGCGAGCACAAGCGGCGCGCCCGTCTCCGCGGCCGCACGGAGCAGGGCGTTCCACGCGGCGTCCGACAGTTCCTCGCCGGGGGAAAGCGCCAGCGGCTGCACCGTAAGCGTCTGGCCGAGCGCGCCGCTAAGCGCATCCGCGAGCACGTCGTCGTACAGCACACCGCCCTGCTCCGCGTACGTCTCCTCCACGACGCGCAGCGTCTGCACGCTCTTTGGGAGCTGACTCGCGAGCTGCGACGAGTCCCACGGCGCCACGCAGCGCACGCAGATCAGACCGACTTTGCCCCGCAGCGCCGCAGGCAACGAAACGAGCAGCGCACGCGCCTTGAGTGCCTTGGAGCCATTGGACAGGACGAGCACCGTGTCCGGGGACGCCGGGCCCGTGTACGCAAACGGCACCGGCACCGCTGCGGCCTTCGCCTTCGCGCCCGGCACGACCGTGGGGCCGATCTCACAGCCGGCGAACGCACCGTCGAAAATGTGCACAATGGGTGCTGTGCGCGCCTTGCGGGTGTACGCGTAGTGCGCGACATCAATGGCCTCCTGGCGCGACGACGACAGCAGGACCTCGTAGCCGAGGTTGCCGAGCAGCGCGGCGGTCGACAGCGTCGCCGCGTAGTCGTTCGTGACCTGCAGATCCTCGGACGTAGCCTGGCTCGCACTGGACACCTGGATGACAAGGTCCACGCGCGCCTCCGCGCTAATGCTTGCGAGCGCGGGCCCCATCGCCTGGAACCCTGGCGCGTTGGTGAGCACGGACACGATGCTGCTGCGCTGCCCCGTGACGCGCGTCGCCGTGCATCCCTCGCCGGCCACGAATCCCGCAACCGTGTTGCCCGCGCCTGCACGCGCCTGCATTGCGAACACCTTCGCCCCATCGCAGTTGCCTGTCTTATCTGCGCGCTGCTCCTGCTCTTCGCAGTAGGTGCCGAAGCCCGCATCCGACGCACTGTCGTAGCTGAATATGGTGCCGCTGTTCGCGTACGCGAGCATCTCCAGGGCCAGCAGCGTGCTGATAAACACGGGCTTATCGAACGGTACGTCCGGAGGCGACGGCAGTTCCGGCGGCGGGCTGCGCGTCTCGCCCAGGTCCATGTTCGAGTCCTGCTGGAGCGCTGGCGGAACGACATAACGCGACGTGTACGGAATGCCCACGACACCGCATTCGTTGTACATCAGATCGTGCGTCTCCCCGGGGTCCTGGTACATGCCCGACGGCGTGAGCGCGCCGTCCGACACTGCAAGGATATCCGCCTTCAGCGCCACATCCCGCGTCTCGTCGGCGACATGGCTGCGGACAGCGCGCGAGCCGCTGGAGCTGCTCTTCGCCGCTGCGAATGAGCGCGCGAGCGTCCAGAGGCCGGCGCCCACAACCGCGCCGCTGGCGAACAGTGCGACACTGTTGAGCACGTTCGGCCGCTGTGCAGACATGCCAGGAGAAGGTGGCAAACAATGTGCGCGCAGCTGTCTATCCTAGTACACTTGCGCTGCGAACGACTTCGCGGCGCCCAGCCAATTGGCATCGGCCCTTTCCACTGCTTAAAGACACGACAGTCACGCCATCGGCGACGGCCCCGTGGTACCCCTGGCACGTGCCGCGGCCGGCGAAGGAACGGTGGATGCCCGCGGCATGTGCGTGGAGCGGGCGTGGCAGTTCCGCCAAGAGGTGAATTTGGAAAGCATAGTGGGGGGGTCTTTGCGCGTATGGGGCGACGGGGCGTGTGCGCGACGTGCACGGCGTTCCGGAGCAAGGGCGCAGCCGACCGTAGGTAGGCAGATATGCGGTCGCGTGTGCAGACGCAGCTGCCAGCACCAACTACGAGCACGAACGTTGAGGCAGACGGGCGTGCAGGGGGGGGTTCCCAGCATCGCGTTCGCCAGCATGGCGTGTCCCAGCTTGGCGTTTTCACTTTCCCCTTCCTTTTCCCTCGCCCACCCCGACCCCCCCACCCTGTGCCCCGAGGCCGCCATCGGCTACGCACCGATCGCATTCCAGCGTCGAATGACCTTGCATGGGCCATGCACTCCGCTGGGCCAGCCGAATTACGACTGGAGGTGCAGCGCGGGCTGCGTTGCTGCAGCGGCAGCTGGCTGCAGCGTGATTGGCCAATACGTGCACGCATATTTGGCTATGCGTCTACCCGCAGAAATCCACGCGCACCCGAAAAGGTCTCCCCATCGAATTAAACGTAGGACAGGCTGCTCTGGTGCCCCTCGCGCAGAAAGGAGACTGCGCCACGAGCGCACGCGCTCAACTTGCTTCCATACCAAATTGCGCCGATACGAGTGCGACCTGGCGCTGTACCTACACGCAGCCGACGACCGACCAAGACAGTCCGCTTTGTGACGCGCTGGACTCCTTCGGACAGGACGGCACACGATCTGCTCGCGCGGCACCGGCGATCGTTTGAAGATGCGCAAGGCGTTTAATCCATCGAAGCTCATGGGGTTTCCCCGCCTGAAAAAGGGCGGCGGCCAGCCCACGGACACGGGTCTGGGTGTGGATGATGTCCAGCACGGTGCTACCGGGCGACTGCATGACGGTAGCAATGCGCTACGCTCCGGCGGCGCGGCACGCCCAGGAGGCACCGCG
The DNA here is from genome assembly GCA_029542825.1 of Malassezia sp. CBS 17886. Classification (NCBI taxonomy): domain Eukaryota; kingdom Fungi; phylum Basidiomycota; class Malasseziomycetes; order Malasseziales; family Malasseziaceae; genus Malassezia; species Malassezia sp. CBS 17886. The sequence continues at coordinate 638,484 of CP119887.1, read as the reverse complement.
CGCCCTAGAGCCGGCCCGACCGCTGGCGCCGCCGCGGGCGCCGCAGGTGGCGCCGCAGCGCATGGCTACGGCGATGACGGCGAAGAGTACGACGACGACGAGTACGACGACGACGAGGATCTCGCGAGCACATACGACAGCCAGGAGCCCGCGTACGAAGAGGAGGAGGAGCAGGCGGGGGACGACCTCACCGAGACGGGGTACGGCGACGAGGAGGAAGAGCCGTCGACGTCTGGATATGCGGAGGAGGAGTACGACGGGGGAGAGTACACAGAGCAGTCTGGCGATGCGGACGACTACGGCGACGAAGAGGAGTACTACGAGGAAGAGGAAGACGCGGAGACGGGCGGCACGTCCACGCGTCCGTCTGCGGACTACGACGAGGACGAGAGCGAATACGACGAGGAGAGTGCCTATGACGACGACGCGCGCGGCGCGCCGCTGGAGGACTATATCGCTGAGGAGGACGAGGAGGACGTCGCCTCGGATGACACGCTGTCGGGCCGCGGGGCCACCAACGGTATGTCCGCGCCTGTGCGGCGCCTCGTACCGGCCGCCGCGCCGCCGCGAGGTGCGCACATAGCGCAGGCGGGCAGCCAGCGCGTGCGTGCGAGTGCGCCCGAGGAGAGCGACCTTTTGGGGCCCGGCGCGGTGGCGGGCGCGGCGGCGTCGGGCGCTGCTGCGGCGGGCGCCGGCTCCCTGGGCGCGGGCGCGTACGCCGCGGGTGCTGCGAAGCGCGACCCGGTTCCGCCGCCGGAGCCGCGCGGCGAGCGGTTCCTGCGCCCCTTTTTGCGCCGCGGTGGGGACACGGAGACGAGCACTCCGACGGGGACGCTGTCGCCGCCATCGGGCGTGTCATCGCGGCGGCAGCCGGGCTTTCTTTCGCGTCTGCAGCGAATCGGACAGCGCCAGCAGCGCGCGGAGCCGGTGGCGACGGAGCCCGACGCGTTCCGCTCCAACTCCATCATCGGACGTCCGCGCTCGGCGCAGCCAGACACGGGCATGCGTGCCGAGCCCGTCGCGGCGCCCGGTGCTGCAGGGGTGCGACGCGTGCAGAACGAGCCCCGCCGGGAGGTGAGGCACAGCGCGAATGTGATCGCAGGCAACCCACGCAGCAGCGCAGCGACGAACCCGTACGAGGAGGACTCGTACGTGGACTACGAGGCCATGCGCGGGACGAAGGGCGCGGGCCAGCGCACGAGCGGCATGTCCGCCGCGATGATGCGCACGGAGACGTCGTCCGAGTACACGGAAACATCCGCGACCGCGGAGCAGCACCATCCCATGCATGGCACCTCGGACGAAGAGGATGGGGAGGACGCATTTGCCCCAACGCAGGAGGGCGACGCGGTGCCCGGGCGCCCGCCCAAGTCGACCGCGCGCGGCGCAGAGATCTTGGTGCAGGATGCGACGCGCCGGCGTCTGCCGCAGCTCGTCGACCCCTTCTCCGGGGACGTGCCGCTGGACCGCTTTGCACGTGACGTCACCCGTCCGGAGAGCATCGAGCCGAGCTTGTTCGACACGGATGGGAACTCGGGCCAGCAGCCGCCAAGTCCCCTGCTGCCAAGCACAGGCCCACTGAGCGGGAAGCCGCCGTCGTTCCAGGATGTCGCACCGCAGAATCTCGGCGCATACATGATCGACAACGGGGACGGCGGCGACGGACGCCGCAGTGCGGCGACCGCGCGCGAGGCGGTGCCTGCGCCGCCGATCATCGCGTCGGACCTCTCGTCGCTAGGCGCGGTGTCTGCGCAGCAGTCACCTGCGCAGACGACGCAGCGGCAGCATGGGCCGAGCGGCTCGATGACCGCGTCGAGCGACTTCCACTCCGTCTCTGCGCCGTCAGACCTGTCGCACCTCGCATCGCCCGCACGCATTGGCGCGCGCGGCGCGCGGGCCGTGCCGGCGGAACGCGGCGTCCCAGGCGTCCCAGAAAAAGGGCGCGCCGCGGGGCGTGCACGCGGCGGGCGGGGCTCTGCCGTGCCGCCGGTGCCGCCAGTGCCTGTGGTTGCCTCCTCGCCGGGCAGCTCGAGCGTCGCACCGCGGGTGCCACCGAAAGCGCTTGTGTCCGCCGCGCCGCAGCGCGCAAAGCCGCAGGACTTCCGCGGGCTCGAGTACAAGACCGCGCACCCGAGCCACCACAAGCGCACGGGGTCGCGTGGGCACCGCATATCGTCGACGCGCGGCAGCGGCGAGGGCCGCCGCCTGCCGCTGCCGCGGGAGCCGCAGAAGTTCTTGCTGACGCCGTCGGAGGCTCCGACCGAGTCGGACACCGAGGAGCGCGCCGCGGAGGAGGAGCGCGCGGCAAGCGGCGCGGGCGGCAAGGACACGCGCGCGTGGCTGCTGCGGGACTTGTCGCCAGAGGAGTCGCACTACTTTCTGCGTGAGATTGTGAGCAAGGACCTGGACTGGGAGCTGGACCGCGCGTGGCTGCTCACGAGTTTCGACAAGCCCATCGGCCGCACGCGCAGCACGGCGCGCACCGCGGACGACGACTCGCGCGCGGACGACTTCAGCGAGGAGGACGTCGCTGTCGAGGACGACGACGAGGAGGCCGTGTTCCGCCGCGACGTGTACGACCCGAACGTTGCGTCGCACGTGGACCTGCCGCTGCTGCGCTTTTTGCTGAAGAATGCGTTTTGCACCTTCCCGCTCTTCGTCGTGCCGGAGCGGCGCACCGCAAACGGGCAGCCGCCCCCGAACAAGGTTGCGATCGCGCGCGCATACTTCTTCGCGGGCATCCTCCCGATCCTGCGCGAAGTGCAGGCGCGCTCCCTGAGCGCTGCGGTCGACCGGCATGGCGAGGGCAACGGGTTCCCTTTCGCTGCGCAGTCGACGACGCGGGCGATCATTATGACGCTGCGCAAGTGGGCGGTGCGGTACATCGCTGCGGTGCTGCGTGTGGGGCATGGAAACCCGTACTACGGCATGGAGGCGGGGCACAACCGCGCGCTCCCGTGGCCGGAGGCAGATCTGCTTCCGCCGGAGGCGTACGTCAGTTACCGGAAGCCGACGGACCGTCTGCGCTTTGGCGGCTTCGAGGTGGACATCGTTGCGGTGCGCACGCATTCCTCGCACGACCGCGACTTCCTCCTGCGTATCCGGCGCCCGAACCGCATGGACGAGTTTGTGGTGCGCAATGACACGGACTGGGACGAGTTCCAGGCGAAGCTCGAGCAGGAGCTTGGCCCTTTCGTGCATGTGCGCCCGCTCCCGCGTCTGCCCGGGCGCGAGCTGCACAGGCGCGAGCTGCACAGGCGCGCGCAGGCGTCGTCGGAGGGGACCGGGTCGAGTGCATACGACGACGAGACGCAGACGGAGACGACCGGCTACGACGACGAGTCCGAGTACACGGAGGACTACAGCGAGTATGACGACGAGGGCTCGTACCTCTCGGATGAGTACGAGGAGGACGAGTCCCTCGGCGACGCGACGTCCGCCTCGCGGCCGCCGCGCGGTGTCTCCGCGGCAGACATCCTGAACCCGCTCAGCGGGCGGGACCGCGCGCCGCCCAAGTTCGAGGTCGACCGGCGGCTGCTGCGCTCGTGGCTGCGCGACACGCTGGCGATCCGCAGCATTGCGGAGAGCCAGGAGGTGCGTGCGTTCCTGAGCATCGGCTCCTTCAGCGACCGCGAGCTCGACACCAACGAGCTACTGAACATTGCGGAGCGGCGGCGCGTGGACTGCCGACGCATCGAGGAGCGCGAGAAGGATGCCGAGCACGCCGGGGAGAACGTGCTGGGCATCCGCCGCGTGCAGCAGCGCATCTGGCTCGACTGCGTCGACGGCGACGGCTTCCTGAAGGTGTACGACGCGCTGAAGGCGACGCCAAACTTCTGGGACCTGCCGACGTCGTACCAGACGATGGTGTCCTGGGGCAACCTGCAGGTCGCGCGCTTCCTCTACGGCATCTTTGTGCAGGGCGACGAGGCGCGCGCGAACCTCGCGCGGGTGCGCGACTTTATCGACGCGGTCCCCTGGCGCAAGCTCGCCGCGGCCATGCGCCTCCCAGCGGCGCAGGCGCTTGCCGAGTGGCAGAAGCAGTTCCTGCGCAACCGGTTTCTCCAGACCGTGTTCCAGATTGCGTTCGAGGACAACCCCGTCGCGATGGACGAGGACCTGCGTGCACTGCAGGTCGCGATCGGGTCCGACACGATGATCAAGAAGCTGCGTGCGTACGTCGAGTCGCCCGAGGATGTGAAGCGTCTCGTGCGCCAGCATGCGCAGCGCGCGGACATCCCGCTCGTCGCTGCGATTGTGCGCGGCTCGGATGCGCCGAAGCTGAGCAAGACGGAGGTGCAGCGCGTGATCCTCGCGACCCGTGCGCACGCGGACTTACACAAGACGAACCCACCGAATGCGAAGAAGGCGAAGGAGGACTCTGGCGTGCAGCTGATTGTAAACCTGCAGCGTGTGCTCCGCCTGTACTCGCTCCACCGCGACGTGACGCAGATCCGCGGCATGCTCCAGGACCCGACGATCCTCGATGCGCTCACCGTGTTCTTCGAGCCGATCTGCGATGCGCTCGTGCGCATGCACCGTATCAAGGGCATCCACCGCGACATCCTCGACCTGCGCACGTACCTGTACCGCGTGCTGGATCTCCTTGAGAGCCTGCGCGCGCGCATTCAAGACCCCGCGCGCTCGATAAACATGCTCGCGTCGTTCCTCGACCGCGGCGTGCCCGGCTGGTACAACTTTTTGCACCGCTGGGCGGAGGTGGACGCGGTTGTGTTCAGCAGCTTTGCGTGGCTGCGCCACCTCGCGATGACCGTCGGCGCCGGGTCCGAGGACCTCGCATCGATATGGGACGCTCCGCTCGAGGCGATGCAGGAGGCCGCGCGCATGGGCACCGACGACGGCGTCGAGAACGCGACCACCGCGCTGCGTGCCGCGTCGCTCGCGAAGCTGAACGCGGAGAACAACGGGGCCGCGTCCCGCGACGCACAGCAGTACCACCTCGACGACGCTGTTCTCTACGAGGCGGAGCAGCTCACCGAAGCCGCGCGGCGGAAGCGCAGCCGCCAGATGGAGATTGCCTGTCGCTGGTCCGCAGGAGATACCGAGGGCGACTTTAGTATCCAGGTGTTTGGCGACGGCTCCGGCCGCATGCGCCAGGAGCCATTCCTCCCCAAGGAGCCGCGTGTCGCGCCTAAGACCTCGGCCATCGACCGCCTCACACGCAGCTTCCGCGAGGCAGTCTCCAGCGCGCTAGCACGCTGAGGGACAATCCTCTCCTTTACTCTCGTTTGTATGTGGATTCTCGGATGTAGTGCCCGCGTTTCGCGAGTTGCATGCAGTGTTGGTAATTTTCTGTCCCACGTTCTCTGCTGCGCGTTAAACGTGCCGTTCCCCGCGCGCTGCACCCGTCTGGTGCTTTCGCAGGGTGCTGCTCCCTGTTTCTATTTCCGTGCTGTGTGCGCTCTTCCGGTGTTCTGTCCTCTTCCCTGCCCCCCCCCCCCCCTCTCTACATGCGCTCCTCCCGTTTTCTCTCTTCCTCCCTGGTCTCCCCCCTCTGCGTGCGCTCTTCCCCATATTTTCTTTCCTCCTCCCAATAACGCCCCCAGTCCCCCCCCCCCCTTTTGCGCTGCGTGCGCTTTTCACCCCCCTTTCCCCCTCTCTCTCCTCCCTCTTTCCCCAATCCCCCCCCTCTCCCTCCCCTCTTTCCCCCCGCCTTTCCTTTCCTCCCCTTTTCCCCCCCTCTTTCCCTCACGGTTGACGTGGATGTACTAGCTATCTCATACCAGAAAGGACCGTTGATATGTCACTGCGCACACTGCGCACACGCAGCGGAACTGAGCAACGTGGGCGCTCCCGTTATGCAGCCATGAGGCCGCGCACGCAGCTGCGCGACATGGTCGCGCAACCAGGGCACTCCGCCCTGGGGTTTTCAGCCACACAATCAAGATCGAGTGACGATGTTGAATCGAAAGATGCGGGATGTATCCATGCGCTCAGCAACCTAAAACTTGAGCTGCTTGACCTTCTCCCAGGTAAACTCGGGACGACCAAAGTGGCCGCCAAACGCCGTCTGGCGGTACAAGGGCCTCTGCAGGTTCAGATCACGCACAATGTTGCCGGGCTTCAGGTTGAAGTTGTCGCGGATAATCTGGACAAGCTCCGCCTCACTCTTCTTGCCCGTGCCGTAGGTGTCGACGTGGATAGAGAGCGGCTCCGCCACACCAATCGCGTACGAGAGCTGCACAAGCGCACGGCGGGCGAGACCAGCGGCAACGAGCGACTTGGCGACCCAGCGCGCTGTATACGCGGCGGACCGGTCCACCTTGGAGAAGTCCTTGCCAGAGAACGCACCCCCGCCGTGCGCACCCCAGCCGCCGTACGAGTCGACGATGATCTTGCGGCCGGTGAGGCCCGCGTCGCCCTGGGGGCCACCGATCACAAAGCGGCCCGACGGCTGAATGTGGTACACGGTGCGCTCGTCGAGCATGTTTGCGGGGATCACCTTTTCGATGATCTCCGACTTGATTTGCGAACGAAGGTCCTCCGTGGTGATGTCGTCCGTGTGCTGCGTGGAGACGACAATCGTGTCGACACGGACGGGGATCACGGCGCCACCGTCCTTCTTGTACTCGATCGTGACCTGCGTCTTCGTGTCCGGGAGCAGCCACGGGAGGCTCCCGTCGCGGCGCGCGGCGGACATCGCGTGGTTCAGCTTGTGGGCGAGGGTGACGGTGAGCGGCATGAGCTCGGGCGACTCGTCCGTCGCGTAGCCGAACATGATGCCCTGGTCACCGGCGCCGTGCGACTCCAGGTTGCCGTGGTCGAGGCCCTGCGCAATGTCCGGGGACTGCTGCTCGATGGCGACCATGACGTTGCACGTCTTGTAGTCGAAGCCCTTTTCGGAGCTGTCGTACCCAATCTCCTTGATTGTGTCGCGGATGATCTTCTGGTAGTCAAGCTGCGCCTTGGTCGTGATCTCGCCGAAGACGAGGATGAGCCCGGTCTTCGCGGCGGTCTCGCACGCGACCTTGGAGTTCGGGTCCTGCGTCAGGCAGGCGTCGAGGATCGCATCCGAGATCTGGTCGCAGATCTTGTCCGGGTGCCCCTCGCCGACGGACTCGCTGCGCGTTAGTCCCGCACGCGCACGACGCCACGCACGACGTGAAAAGGAAGTGGCCCTCAGGCAGTGTCAGGCTCTGCGACATGGTGGTGGTTACGGGGCTGGTCGGGTGCAAATGCGGTGCCGCACGACCTCCGCCGGAGTCGCGCCGCGTGGAAGCCACCCACCGCGGCGTGCGTTCGCTGGCAGCGTGCACGCGCCGGAGCCAATCCTCGTGCGGGCCGGCATGACAAGCACGCCATTTGTGCATGTGCGCACGTGGCTGACTATTGCTGACGCAATGCTGACACGTTTTCCTTCGCGCCATGCGCCGCGTCGCACGCGCAGCCTGCGACCACTGCTCGCCATGAGGAAGGCGAACGTGTTCCGACATGAGTCGGCCGTCCCACGCATGGTGCGCATGGGCGGCGCACCGCTGCTCACACGTCTAGTCGTGGTCGCCGCGTAATCTGTACAACCTGATTGCGCGCTCCACATCGCCGCTGCTGAGCGCGCAGACGTCGTTTTCCAAGTCGAGTCTCACAATGTTCCAGCAGCGCTGGCGTTCCAAGCGCCTGCTGCGTGGATACCACGGGGACTGGATTCCCGAGCGCCGCTTCAAGCGCTGGTTTCTTCCCTCGTTTCTCCCGAGCTATGCGCCGGACCACCTGACCCCCTACCAGCGCCGCGCCATCGGCGTGCCGGACCTTGGCCGTGCGCTCGATACGCCGGTGCCTCCTGTGATGAACCTGTTTGTGCGCGACGTGGAGCGCCGCTTGGACGTTGCTGTGTTCCGTGCCTGCTTCGCGCACAGCGCATACCAGGGGCGTCATCTTGTGCTCCATGGCAAGGTGTCCGTGAATGGGCGCCCGGTATGTTGTGGTGGCGCTCCCTCCGCTCACCGCCAGGTCGTGGACCCGGGCCGTCTGCTCAATGTGGGCGACCTCATTTCCGTCGAGCCCGAGAGCGTCACGGCGCTGAACAAGCATGTCGCGAAGCGCGTCGCGAGTGACCGTGCGCGCCTCTTTCCGCAGAGGGTGAAAGGCGTGCCGCCCGAGCCCCCTGCGGGCTCCAGCGCGGCGGACGGGACGTACGAGGCGGCCGGGGGCTTTGGTGGGGCGGACGGGGCCGGCGGGGTGGGACAGGCGGACGGCGCGGACGGCGCTGCGATGGCACCGGGCGCATCCCCGCAAGAGGGCCCGGCGGCCGCTGATGCGACCGCGCGCGACGCCGGGTCCGCGGACGAGGACGCCAGTGCGCCAGGGCGCGGACCGAGCCATGTCGCATCCGAGCGGGGCACGGAAGGCCCCTCGCTGCCCGCGGGCGTTCTTCCGTTCAACCTCCCGCCCTTCGCGGCGCCGTTTCTGTTTATCCCTCCGTACTTGGAGGTAAGCTTCTCGACGTGCTCGGCCATCTACACGCGGCACCCGACGATCAGCACGCAGCTGGTCCGGAACAAGAGCGATGACAGGAGCCAGCCGCGCGCATCGCGCGTATACCGCAGTGACATCCCATCGCCATACCCCGCGGGCGGCGAGATGTTCAGCATGGCCTGGGAGCTGTACGCGCGGCATGCGCCTCGCGTGCGCGCGGACGAGCGCCGCACGAAGTACCTTGCGCGCAGCGGCGCGTCGGGCTTCGATGCCGCACGCGCATGGGAGCAGGACCGCAGCCGCGTCGCGACCCGTCGTGGCTGGGGGCGCAAGCGGAAGGTGAGGCTCCTGCCGCCTGAGAGCGCCGGCCCCGTGCCGGCGCGGGCGGCGAAGTAGGCGCATCGCACGCACGAGTCCACGTCGTCAAGCACCCCTGCGGGCCCAGTGCGTGCCCGCCGCATGCGGCACAGTCCTCCAAGTAGCTACCCTGTAGCGCATACCCACCCTACTTGGGTCGACGCCGATCCCACCCTACTTGGACTGACGCCCGACTCCACCCTACTTGGGTTGACGCCCGACCGCACCGCTGGCCCCTCCGCGCTCCACCCCCGATCGCCCGATCTGCCTGCGCCGCTGTCGCCCGGCTACCATGGATCGTGATGTCCGCGCTTTGGCCAGCATCGCATGCCCGCCGTCCGCCAAGTTCTGGCGGTCGGTGTCGTGGTACGTTGCGGGAGCAGTGGCGGGCCGTGGCTGAGCTGTGTCAGGTGCCCCGACGGGACGCTGGGACTGGCCCGTGCGGAGTCGCATACGATCCACGTCCTGGACATCGACGCGAGGTCAGGCAGTCCCCGCATCGCCATCGCGCGCACGTATCGGTCTCCCAGTGCGATCCTGGATGTGCGCTGGTATACGCTGCCCTGGGGAAGTGCGGCGGTGTCTGAGTGCGGGCCCCCGCACTGGTGCTTCGCCGTGAGCAGTCGTGATGTGCCGGCGCGTCTGGTGGACGCCTGCACGGGCGCAGTGCGTGGTGTGTGCGGGCCGCGCGGCTGACGTGCAGGTGGTTCTTACTTATGGCGTTGTGAACCACGTGGAGCAGTTCGTCGCTCCCCATGCGCTCGCATTCAGCGCGGACTGCGCCCGGTACGTCGCGTTCTGCGCTGCACTGATCCGGCAGCATGTATGGCGGCGTGCCTGGCGCAGTAGTATTCTTTCCCCTGGACACGCCTGGGACGAACACGCATATGGCGCTGGACATCTCGCCGCCGTCCGCCGAGGACGCCAGCGGCGGGCAACGCGGTCTTGTTTCTTGTCTGGCTGTCGGCTCCGCACCGGCTGCGATGGCTGCGGAGCTCGGGTGTGCGTCGCTGGAGATCCTTGCAGTGGGCACGTACGCGGGCGACGTCGGTGTGTACGTGACAGATCCCGAGTGGATCCTTGGTGCGCTCGAGTCACAGCGCAGGGCGCCGCCGGCGCGGGCCAAATACTCTGCGGCGTACGCTGTCGGCGGAGAGGGCATGTGCTTGTGTGGATGGCGCGTGTGTGAGGGAAACGGCATTGCACAGGTGCGCGCGGCGCGCGCAGGAGCTGACGCCAGCTTCGGTGGCATCCGACGCAGCCGCACATTCTCTTTGTTGCAACGCGGCAATCGAACGCGATCCTCGTGTACGATACCAACTACCTGTATGGAATGGCACACCCTTTCCGATTTCCGCGGCCACCGGCGTCGGATCCTGCACTTTTGGCACGACTTCCACGCTTATTCCGGACGCCGCAGCGCTCCACGTTCGACATCGACGCGTCCGGACAGTACGTCTGCGCTGGGGACGAACGCGGACACATCCATATTTGGGCGTGGAGCGACATCGTGGCGGGCGGTCCCGGGAATGGAGACGAGTCCACCCGGCGCCCGCTGGAGGTGCGGACGGTGTCCCCGCGCGTCTCCTGGGACGCCCACAACGGTGCGTGCGCACAGCGACTCACTGACGCGCAGACGCCGTCGGCAGCGTCGCGTTCCACCCGGCGAGCTACGCGTTGGTGCTGAGCGCATGTGGCGCGCGGCACTGGGACACGGAGCCGCGGTGCGCGTCTCCCGCGCATGCGGACACAGCGGCGTGCGACGCGGGAGCGCCGCACCCCGACGCGGACGCGCTTGACGCACGCGAGGAGGGAGGAGTCTGTGCACGTGCGCCGCATTCGCTGGATGCGCGCGCAACCATAACACAGTGGACGGCGTAGACGCGCCCAAGCTAAGAAAGGGAAGCATCAGGTCGCCTATTTCTTTCGCGAGACAGGGTCTCCCGGCCGATGTGCGCACATGGCGAACGCAGGTTAGAACACGGAGTCGAGGCAGCCTGCACAGATAATGTCCTCGAGACCTGCGCGTTAGTGCGCGTGCGCACACACGGAAATACGCACAGCTGGACACTGTCAGCGCGCGTCCGGCACACGCATACATACCAACAGGCGAGGATGCCGACGAGGAAGGCGCAGCTGCGGGGTTAGTGGGCGCCGCAATCGGACGCGTACCAGGGCCCACACATGCCGTCTGTATGTCAGCACCACGCATCCTGGTCACGTACGCTTCTCATGCGCACGGGAGCGGCGCTGGTCAACCATCTGGTGCGTGTCAGCGCGGGTCTTCCATTCTACACACAGAGCCGCCCATCGGCCCCTGCTGCGAGTAGCCGCCGCCGCCGCCGTAGCCACCACCCTGGCCGTACCCGCCCTGTCCGTACCCGCCCTGCTGGGGATACTGGTCGTCAGCGAGGTCGCGGCGGATACGCACATAACCGCCTTGTTGCTGCATGATGTGAGAGTGATGTCGTGGGGAAGAGAAACACGGGATTTAGGCAATGCACGGGTTATCCGGCTCGCGTATTTATCCGTGTCTATTTGGAACGTCACATATGAAATCATGATTACGTAAATATACCCCACCCGCGCGGTGGCGGTGGAATGAGTGGCGCGCACGGGATTGCGGCCAATAGCATCGTACGGATGAAATCGGCATAGCCGGGCGTCAAGCGCGGTGCTCAAAGGCCGATTGTATCGAGTGGCGCGCGGTGCCCCCGGCCGGCGCCGCCGCGTGGCCTGGGAAGCATGCGCAGGGGCTCACTGGACTGCGGTCTCGTCCGAGGTGACGGGTTTGTCGGAGATTTGCTCCGTTGCGGGGGGCTCTGCGCCAGGGCCAGCGCTTGGCGCGTCGTGTCCCTGTTGTTTGTGGTAACCGTCCTGGGTGATGAGGTTGAGCTCCTCCTGGCGTCTGTCGACGCTGCGGAAGATCGGGTAGAAGAGCAAGCCGCCGAAGAATGCAAGCCCGGCAAAGATTGCGTAGTTGATGATGAAGTTGGGGTTCTGGGACAGGGGCGAAAATGCCTCGCCGATGGCCGCCGCCACTGCCGTCGTAAAGAGGCCGACGGACATGACGATGGACCGCATATTCTTCGGCGCCATGAGCACGGCAATCTCCAACGACGTGACGGAAGCAAATAGTTCGCTGATCGCCATGAGCACGTACGACCCCGCCTGGATCCACACATTCAGGCTCGACACGACCTCGGAGCAGTCGATCCCATTGAGCGTGACTGGGTCGCCGACGTGGTTTCCGCACGGGTTCGTCTCGTGAATATAGTGCTGCAGAACCGCGGCCCAGATCATCGCGGACGAGGCGAAGAAGAAACCAATCGTAATGCGCTTGACAGGTGTAAGCGGCACACGCAGGTAGTCCATCAGCGGGTACAGCCCGAGGTTGAATATAAACACGAACACGATGATGAACATGGGGTCAAGCACCGCGACGATCTCGCTGGGAAGCCCCGCGAGATCCATCTGGTTCGCCTGAATAATAAGGTTGTTGATGATCTGGTTGTAGCAGAGCCAATAAAAGGGGAACAAGATAAAGATCGCGCACGCTTTGATGCCGCGGCTCAGCTCGTCAATCCACTGGTCGCTGTATGTCATCCACGGCCGCAGTTCCGAGTCGGGCACGTTGCTCGGCTTCACCGCGTCCCAGAACCCGCTCGACCTGCAGCGGCGGGTGAATGTCACAGGGTTCCACGACCAGTTCTTGCGCGCTGCCAACACCCACGCCTTCACCGCCTGGGTGAGCACGGATCCGTTCGGCGGGGACTTCACATAGTATTTGCGCCCGAACCACAAAACAGGGATAGGGATAATGAAAACGAGCGTCGGCAGCAGGTATGCAAGCCAGAAGCCGACCCACTTTTCCGCAAACACCATGCCGAGCTCACCACAAAATGAACCGATGTTGATCATCAGGTAGAACCACAGATACAGGCGCGCCATCGTCAGCGCCGGGTCGATAATCACCCGCTCCCCCGACTTGAGCCGCACGACAGTCTGGTCATTGTACCGAGACTGCTCCACAATCATCACCGAGCAGTTACTCTTAAACATGCCCGTGCCGAGTCCCATGATAATGATCGCGATAATAAAGCACGCAACCCCACCTTGAGCGTCCTCGAGCACCGTCGGGAGTGCCGAGACAAGCAGCAGGATGTGACCCACCATTGCCAACGCAACACCCACACAAAGCGTATTGTAGCGGCCCAGATGCACGTCGGCAAGCCAGCCGCCAAAAAGCGGGGTAATGTAACTCCAGAACTGGTTGAACGTGACGATGCCATTCGCCGTCACGCTGCCGAGGCCGAGCGCGCCGGAGCGGTTCTCATGCATCGCCGCACCCGTCCTGCTGATCCGGCCATTGACCTTTGGAAGTGGGTTGGCGATGAAGTTCGTGAACACCTGCGTCGCGCCGTAGAAGCTGAAACGCTCTGCGAGCTCACACACGCCAATCGCAAACACGGCAAAATTGATCTTCTCAGGCACGCGACGGAGTGTTGCGCGCTCTGCATCCGTGGGAAAATGGCCCTCCCCCTCGCAGTCGTCCTCTCGCACGGCATCGCCCACATGCGTCACCGCCGCCGGAAGCTTCTCCGGGGGATGCCCCGTCTCTGCGAGGTGCTGGTTGAACTCGACCTGAGCGACCTCCGCGATAGCCCCAGATGATTCCAGGATTCCTTCGTCGACTGCACCGTGAGTACGTCCTCCGCCCAACCTCACGTACCAGGCATGGTTTCGCTGTGATACCGGGCGCGGGGAGCTGTGGGGGCGACGCAAACGAATCTGACGCCCCCACCGCGTCAAATGCATTCATTTGAGAATGAGAAACTGTATGGGGTGTACATTTTATCTGCTGACTTAGTCATCGGAATATGTTGGCGTACCTGCAGCACGTGCGACACCTTGTATTGACGTTCGATCTGGCGCAATCTCCCCTGTCTTTTCGGACTAAAACCCCGTACGGCCCTGCGAAACTAAGTTTCTTGTGTAAGGAGTTGCGCCGCGTAAAAACGTCATGCGCTCCAGAAAGCGAAATGGTGTGCGCCAACCCTAAACCGCATTTTCGTGCGCGAGAGGCGACGGCGCAGGCTGTGGATGTGCGCTTTTGGGAGAGCTAAACCTCCTCGCGCGCGGACTCGCGCACAGTTTCGACATGGCTTCGCGTCGCGTGCGGAGCGAGCGGCGCGCCAGAAAGTTGTTCGCGAAGAAAGACTCCATTGGCGGGCCGCGGGGCTGTCGCCGTGGATGGATCAGTGTCACAGTGCCTGGGTCGTTTCGTGACTTGCCGGCACTTAGCTCTGAGTACGAGCTCCGCTTCCTTTCACGGTCCACCCGTGGCAGCTCGCTTCCTGCTGCCAGAGGGGACTGCGCCCGGCCCAGGGCCTCGACCGAGCGCGACATGGGGCTCGACTTGCTTTCCGGCGAGTGCGTCATGTCCATGCCCTTGTGGGGCATGCACTGCCCAATGCGAATCCCCATTGCGCTCGCATCAGAAGGGAGCGAAATTGCGCCTTCGCCCGTAGCGTCCTGGCTCTCCACGCCACTCCGGTCAATTACGATAGATGGCGTGAACGACTTGCGGTTCCCGCGCTCTGGCGTTTCAAACGCAACTTCGCGGCGGTGCGCTGATGACAGTCTGCTTCCGTCGCGCCGCGCCGACTGCCCCGGGCTCCCTTGGAGCCAGCTCCCGCTGTCTCGGTTCCGGTCCCGTCCCGCATAGGAATTCGGGCGCGAGTTGCGCCAGCATTGCATGTCGTCCACGTCGCGACCTTTTTCGCCCGCCTGCTTGATTACCTGCATGGCAGACATGGCATTGCTGACATCCTCAGGCAGCTGCATCGCGGGAACGCGTTCCGCTTCCGGCGTGGCGCCCAAAGACACCCCCAGGGACGACCCTGATCCCGGGCGCGGCGTTGTCGGCAACGGCGAGCGCGGCCGTGCCGGCTGCGAGATGGGAACCGGCGAAAGCGGACGCGGCGGCGGAGCGGATTGGCGTTCCGCCTGCGCGCGGAGTTCCTGGGCTGCTTGGATCTGCGCGAGAAGCATATTCTGCTGCATGGCGACCTGCTCGTGTTGCTGGTTCTGTAGTTGGACGGCTGCGAGCTGCTGGGAAAGCTGCCCGACTGGATTCGGCATAGGTCCCTGCCATTGCGGATATGCAGGGGCCATGGGCACAGATCCATACGCGGCCATTGGATCAGGCATCGGAGCGCCTTGGAGCCAGTCGATACCAGTTTGGGGTTGTCCGTGCGACGCTCCGTAAGCATCAGCGAGAGCCGACGGCACGGAAGTCTGGTTCGGTGCCCCCTGCCATTGCATGATGGCAGTTGACACACCTTCCCAGCCGGAACCGCCAATGGGGGCCCGTTTGTAGGAGTCTCGACCTTGCGTGGAAGATGCTTGTCGGTCCATTCGGTCGCGTGGCAATGCTGACGAGGGGGAGACACGCCGACCTCGCGCGAAGGGGTACTCCGTTGATTACAGCGGAGTCAAGCGCCAGCGCTAATTAACGCCCTGTGCCAAAATGGTACTGTAATTCGACTGTAATCGCCCGACACGTGGCTGACCGGTGCGAGCTTCGCGCAGTACACAGCTCTGTGCCAATGTCGGACGCCAGATGTCGGATCGAGCCCTGGCTCTATGCCTAGGTCGGGATAGAAGCTGTCGGCAACTGCGCACGGGACGTGGGGGGCGCCTTTAGCACACTGCCTCACGTTGCGCAATCCACCAATGCGCGGTGCATCAGTAGCCAGGGAGTACTCCGGGGCCCGCTGCGCAGCTTGGAAGGTACGCCAGAGTTGCGCATTCCGCGTGGGCGCACGCACGTGGGAACACTTTAATGCGATATGATTGCTCCTTGATGCGCAGATGGGCGCAATCAGTGCATAAGAGGGGGATATATCACACCAGAGATATTATCGAACGCATAATGCGTTGACGAAAAGTTTTTATTGGCCCGCGTGCAGCAAATCAAACCGAAAAGGGGACAGGGATTACAACGGGCCAAGAGGATCGCACGTACCTTACCACCCCCGGTTCCTTACAAATATTGGCCATTCGTTCTCCGCCACCAGCTGATCGAGCCTCCTTGCTCGTTTCGTTGTCATGCAGTTGAAGGGCTCTTTCTTAGTTTTGGCTTCGGCTTTGGCCACGTCCTTTGTGGTTGCCCAACCGGTGGACGCCGAGGGCAAGACGGTCGACCGGGAGACAAACGACCGCTGGATGAACTGGCCCTTGGGGATGATGCAGAAGCGCGACGCGTGGGTCCCGCCGGCCGCCGGCCATGAGGGCGAGCTGGCCACGGACAAGAAGATGGTTCCTCCGGATGTCGGCCAGGTGATGAAGCGCGAGTATTTGTTCCCTCCGGCCGCCGGCCATGAGGGCTACGAATTGGAGGACAAGCGCGGCGAGCGAGCCACAGACGAGAAGATGGTTCCTCCGAACATCGGCCAAGTGGAAAAGCGCGACGCGTGGGTCCCGCCGGCCGCCGGCCATGAGGGCGAGCTGGCCACGGACAAGAAGACGGTCCCTCCGTCCATCGGCCAGGTGATGAAGCGCGACGAGCCAGCCACGGACGAGAAGACGGTCCCTCCGTCCATCGGCCAGGTGATGAAGCGCGACGATGAGACGGTCGACAAGGAGACAAACGAGCGCTGGATGAACTGGCCCTTGAGCATGATGCAGAAGCGCAAGGAGACGTTTGTGTCGCCCCCCGTCGCTTAGGTCGCGTAAGGTGTCGTGGGGAGTGTGATGTGCGCATACAAGCATCACCGCATTTGCACGAACCGTCAGGCGTTTGCATTCTTTTTCGTTTGTTATGCCGCGGAGCTGAGGAACGAGCTCTGAGCGGCTGCTATGCATGGGCTTAGTCTGTCTAGGACTGTTGGCTGAGCCACCTGGTGCGTGGATCGTGAAGAAGCGGCGTCTTTACGCTACCTGAGGTGGACAAATACAAACGCAATCCTTGCACTGGTATGGCTATTCACGTATTGCTTCGTTTTAAACTTCTCTCTCCATTGCTTGCGTACGGTTTCATGATATTGGGTCAAATATACAGCGACGTAGGGTTTCGGGTACGATACAAATAAAAAACAAAAAAGGCGTTGCAACTTTCTGACACTATGCGGGCCCATGTTCTATGTCGGCATGAAGAAGAAACTTCTTCTTTGACATGAGGGATGCGTGCATCCACTCGCGCAGATCACCACTGTTCCGCAGCGCGGGGGCATTGCGGGCATCATTCAGTCGCAGAACCTGAATATCTGTGCCGAGGCGCTCCTGAACTTTGGCTAGCAGCGACTCCCACGTAAACTCCGGCGGCATGCGCAGGGCGAGAATCTGGTCCGCGTCGCCGCAGCGCGTCACTTTGATGCGGTGGTACGGTGGCGTGCTGGTCCCATTTGCACCGGAGATAAACCGAGCGCGGTCGTGTCCGATTGAACTGGACGAGACATTGGCAGGGTCTAGCGCCGACTCATCGCTCAACCGGAGACTGCGCAGATGGCCCGTGGAGTCCGCATCATGCGAGCGGCTATACTCCTCTGCATCCGAATGCATGCGTGCGCGCCCAGCAGGATCCGCTGATGTTTGTGCAGCAATGGCGGGCGGCCCTGCCGCGGATGCGACACTTGTGCTGCATCGGTCTCCGGGGCGAAGCTCGAGGAATGAGCGCACGACATAGGAACGTGGAATGGGATCCGAGAGCGAGCAAATCTGCTCCATATACTCGCTGAGCGCACGCGACAGTGGCACCACTGTGTTTTCGTCCAGAGATTGCGGCGCTTGGGGAAGAGTCGGGAAACCAGGGCTCGTGGAAGATGAAGATGCGGGGTTGCCAGAGGGGAACTCATGAACAAGGGAGGCGTGGAATGTTTGAAAATCAGCATACAAGCGGTACAGTGCCATATCGCGGTGTTCGTGCCCTTGGTAGACTGCCGGGAGCGCGGACGATGTAAGTGCAGTCACATACGAGACACGAAGGTGGAACCAGTATTCATTCGGCTCATAGTGAAATGTGTCCACAGACGCTGTCATCATTTTGCCGGGAGGAAGAAGATGCATGGATTGTGTGGGACGCGTGCCGGCCATATCCTGCGTGCTCGGCGTCCCCGGCTGCGATGTCCTCGCGCCCGAGCTCCGTGGCGAGTCGTTGTGCAAGAGGTCGGAAAAGTAGTCGTTTTGCTCGACGCTGCGTCGTGCGCCACTTACACGGTTCCACGGACGCGCGTTTCCACCTGCGCTTCGACGCAGCTGGCTCACAGCCGGCGCAGTGATGGGCGAGGCATTGCCATCTATGCGTCCGAGGGGGATCGCGTTCTGTCGGTAACGCACGTTGTTCGCCTCCCATTCGGCCAACGTTGGCAGCTGCTCCAATACCGAATCTTCCTGTGATAGGAGCAGCGGCGCGCCCGAGGATGCATCGTAGAATGCCACGAATGCAATGGGAATCAGCCCCGGCGCACCAAGACGCCCGACGTGCTTTGCAACGACCCATTCGATGTTTGCGCGCGCGACGACGATAATGTTGTCGCCTTCCTTGGCATCGAGCTCCTGCGGTCGCTCTGCGACAAAATTGTACTTGGCATGGGCCAAGATCGTGAAGAGGAGGCCAGCCGAGGTGGGGCTGACGGCAGATGCCGACTTCCTGTTTCCCTCTGGAGTCGTGTTTCCACTGGGGCTCAACTCATTCATCGCCGCCAAGCTGAATGCAGACGGCGGCGAGTTCCGCGCCAAAATATCAAAGTGCGACGCAGGCACCAGTCCGCGCGCATTCGTAATTGGATTGCATGCCTCGATCCATCCCGGCTGGCGTGTCTGTCCGTTGTCAGAGATGACATGAAAAAAATCGCCCTTGTGGAAGTTCAGCTCGCATGGGGACTGCGACGTGTAGTCTGCGATGGCGCGAACCACCTGCTTGGGCGGGAGGAGCGAGTCCGCGTGCTTCGCCCCGCCCGCCGGAGCCGAGGCGGAGCGAGAGGAACCGGACGACCGGTCCTTCAGTGACATGTGCAGCTCCTTGAGCGACTTCATCCCTCCTCACTGGCGCACAGGCGTAGTTCTTGATGGGGGTCACACAGACAACGGTACGTGCACGTTCTGGATCGCAGTGAATTCAGAAGAAAGAAAACAAGTCCTGCAGCATGGAGCACTTCGTCAGGGGGAACAGGGAGGGTGCGAGGGGACTTCGAAGCTAATCAAAAGTATCTGCAGAAAGTCGGCCGTGCAGCCAATGAAAAAGAAAAACAACCGCTGGATTGCTGCGGTCGACCCCCCGCACAGGACTACACACCTGCATTCATTCTTGTGGGGTAGTGCCGCAAACGGACGAGATGAGGTTCGAGACAGAAAAGGGAAAACAATGATTCGCAAGTGCAAAGTCCGTGGATGCCTATCAGAAAATTGGGAGCAATTGGCTATATGATTAGATGGGGACGCGCACGCCCAGTGGCGCACGCGATGCAGGGGGTATTGTCCGTCAAGCCAGCTTGGTGCAGGTGGGGTGTGAAGCTTATCTGTTTCCCGGGCCAAAAAAAAAACCAGTGCGCGTGTTCATGCCGCAGAAATGGCATTGAACAGGAACGACGGGTTGTCTCCGCTGGCCAGAGAATTCACATTGTCCACACCCTGCAGATTGTGCATCACGCCAAAGGGCGCGTAGGCCTGCACATAAGGCTGGGTGTCGAACCACGCGGCCATTGTCGTGTGGAAAATGTTGGCCTGCGTTTGCGAGCACTGCGCACCACCATTGAAGTTTTGGCACGCGTACTCGGTGACCCAGATTGGCTTGCCGTACCGCGTGTTCCAGTTCGAGACATATTGCTGGAAGTTGCTCACAGACGTCGCGTAGTAGTGGATCGCCATCGCGTCGATCGACGCGAACACATCCGGGCACGTAGCGCGGAACTCGTCCATCCACTGCTGTCCGCTGGGCGCATTCGTCGTCACTGGAGACACAATGTAGAACCCATGCGTGTATTTCATCGGGATGACATACGTGCGCATGAGGTTGCATGCAGTCTGGGGGCTCATGTCTGACTGGCCCCTTTGGTTCACCTCATTCATTCCGAGGATGCAGCGCGCCTGGTTGTACGGGCCGTCCGGGTTCTCGACCACATTCTGGCGGAAGCTGTCCACATTCCTCTCACCCCACAGCATGGGACAGAATGCAATATCGGTCGGTGCATTGTTCCAACCAGGCGTAGCCTCCCAGGAATAGTACCAGGAGACCTTGGGGTTCTGGAAATTGTTGATCGGAATGCCGTTTTTATTGGCCCATGCAAGGCCCAGCTTTGACCGGCCTGCAAGCGGACTCAAGCCAGGAATACCGCCACCACCAGTTCCACCATGGCCCCCGGATTGAGAGCTCTGGCCTCCGGATGAGGATCCTGTGGGTGCGGCACTGGACCCCCCCCCCGAACCCCCGCCGCCCGAGGGCCCCGGCCCGAACTGGCCAAGGAACGAAGATACGCCGTCCTGGACGCCAGCAATGACATCGCCAGGGTCAGGAAGGTCGAACGCACTGAGGTCGAAGCCACCGAGCGGTGCAGCAGAAACCTGCGCGACACTGGCGACAGCAAGTGCAGAAAGAACGAAGCGGAGAGAGAGCTGCATGAGAGAGAGCGCGCGTAGAATTAGCCAATGGTCAAAAGAATGAATCCAGTAGGGCGCTAATAGCCACGCTGGCGCTCTGAGCAGAAGACGGGCGATAGACGGTGGGTTCGCGTTCTCGTCAAGTACGCCTCATATATCTCCGCAGGGCCGGCCTCGCACCCTGCTCCCCAGAGACTATCCCCCGTCCGAATAGAATTCATAACACGCGCGTAGCGCCAATTGCTGCGCTGCATTCCGCGCGCAGCACTCGCACAGACGGCCACGGCCCACCAATGCGTAATGTCAACTCGCGTTGTAAACTCTCTCGGATAAATTGCCCGTGTGTCCAGAAAAGACGCGTGTGGCTGGCTGGAAAATGCGGAGTGGAGGCGCGGAAGCAGAAATGCAGGCGCGCGCAGATCCACAAAAAGTGAAATTCCTGGGGGGACTGTTGTAAACCGACGCGTAAGCGCGTGCCGGTGGCCCAAGTTGCACATAGCAGCGCGGTTTAAACGACGCCATGCATGCAGAAGGATGGTCCATCACGGTACGCGCCCGCGGGGACGCCCACGTGCTGCATGCGCAGCCGCGCGCGTCTCTGGGTGACCTACAGGTGCAAGTCCACGAGGCGACCAGGGTCCGACCCGAGCGGCAAAAATGGTTCGTGCCTCGGCGCGCCACCGAAGCTGTGTGCGGGCGGCAAAACTGGGCCACGCTTCTGGAGCATGACACGGCGCAGCGCACGCCTGTAGCGGACGCTGGTCTCTGGGACGGCGCGGTGGTCACCGTCGTGGGGCCAACCGATGCCGAGTTTGACGGCCTGCGCCAGCGCGAGAAGCAGTGGGCGAAGGAGAATGCGCCACGGCAGCTTCATCCGAGCATGCTGCGCGATGCAAGGGTGCGTGCGTGGCTGCGGCCTCCACTGACACCAGCCGCGGTCCACGGCGACAGTGCGAGCCGCACCTGTGTTTGCGCAGTGCGCAGTGCATCCGGAGACGCCGTCGAATGCGCCTCTCTACGACGCGGTGATGTCGTGCCTACAGCGCCTCGCGCATGACCCGGCTGTGCTGCATGTTTGCCGCTCGCATGGGTATACCGTGGGTACCCTTTCCGAGCTGCTTCCGCACGAGCACGCGAACCTGCTGGGGCTTAACGAGAACCGCGGGGAGCGCATCTCGCTTCGCATCCGCACAGATGCGGGAGACGGGACGCGGGACTACAAGACGACGCGGCGCGTCCTTCTGCACGAGCTGGCCCACAACACAGTGCGTCTAGATGAAAATGCTGCGATCCGCTCACACGCAGATCTCAGACCATCCACCAGCTTTTAAAATCCTCAACAGCCAGCTGAATGCAGAGGTCAGCGCGTACGAGCGCGACGTTGCGCGAGGTTCGCATTCGCTGCGCACCGGCCCCGCGTACGAGCCGCGCGCGCGCGCCTCGACGGATTCAGGGTCGTACGTGCTTGGCGGCAGCGAGCGCGGCGCCGGGGCTGCCGCCGATCTGTTGGAGGAACGGCGCGAACGCGTTTTGCAAGCGACAGAAGCGCGTCTCGCACGCCTAGACGAGGAGATAAGCGCGCGATGCAGCGAGCACGAGGGGGTGGATGGGCGCGGCGAGGGGGAAGGGTCTGGGGACGCCAGCAGGTGTGGGCGCGAGACGCAGTTTTCGCAGGGGGGATGAGGTCTCTTCTCTTTTTCACGCACAGCGCAGAAGGGAACGAGATTGGGCAGTTGTCCGGTTGTCCCGACGGGCTGCCTCACGGAGACGTAGACGCGACACACTCTGATAGCATTTGGCATTCTTGCGCGAGGTATAGGCCGCTTCCTCCCCGTACCCTACCGACGCCATTCCAGCGCGCCGTGGAGCATCATGCGGACACCCTTCACAGGCACATACGGTTGCTTGTCCAGATGAATCGACGTGATTCGCAAGCCCGAGCGGGACTCGCCGGCGACAGCGAAGCGCACTTGCAGTGCATACAGCGGCCGGCAGGGTCCCGCGCCCATGAGCAGACTACCCTTGAGGACCGATTTTCGTATGGCAGGGAGTTTTTCGATGGTCCAGCGGAGGAGGCGCGACTGCCGGTCGAACACCATCGACCCGTTCGTGGGCGCCTGCGCGACGCCGACGTCGGGTGCCCACGATGCGCTTCCGAGGCCCGTACTGTGCGGTGCGGTGTCGATTTCGTGCGCGGACGCATCAACGCCCTGCGCGCCGTCGCCGAGGTTCCACTCCACGACGACGTCCTCCAGCGCCTGCGACGCGGAGAGGCACGGGGCGACGGTGATGGAGAAGGGGACCGCCCGCGGCGCTCCCGCGTCTTTCTCGCCCAGGTGCACCTGCAGCGAGACGGGCAGCGTGGCGTCCGCGCGCCTGCCCCGGGGGCGGCCAGGAAGCGACGACGCGTCGGCGGCCAGGGACGAGCGGAGGCGGAACTCGCCCAGTTCGAACTCGCCGTCCGGCGGTACAAAGTTCAACTTGCGGGCAGAGGCCCATGCATGCTGTCGCACGCATGGATGCCAGGCGGCATCGTCGACGAGGGACGGGTCCGAGAGGAGCACCGTCAGCTCAGGCACGCCAGACAGCTTGGCGTTGCACCGGATGCGCCCATACAGGTCGAGCGTGACAGGATGCCCGTCCCGGGCGACGATCCCGTCGAGGGACTCGATTACATCGAAGTACACTTCGTTGCGGGGGTATTTGCTGTTCGGCCGCCGCCACGGCACGGGAGAGGAGAGCGTCGTGCGTGTGCGCTCCGGGGCCCTGCATGTCAGTGTTCTGTCTCCGGGCAACCACGCACGACCCGAGGCCGACAGTCTGCACGAGTTTGTCGAGCCAGCTGGGCGGGAGCACGATGTCCTTCAGCGTGTTCACCTCGGTGAGGAGCACGTTGCCCTCACCGTCGAGCATCTCCTCCAGCAGCTGGTACACGACGTCGAAGTGGTCGCAGATGAGCTCCTCTGTGAGCAGCGCCGGGTCCGTAGACCCGACCAGATATACCTGCAGCACATCGACCACCTTGCGCAGGAACTCGAACGGGAGCAGGGGATCCACTGCCCAGTGAGACGCGCCCGCCGCGCCACGCACCGTCGCGCGACACTGGGCACAGGAGCCGCAGCTCGCCCACCTTGATGTGGCACAGCACAGACCCGCCATCGAAGCGGAGGAGATGCGGCGCTGCGGGCCCCAAACTCTCCTCCGCATCGCGGTCCGTGGGGGTCGTGCGCTCGTCCGTGCGGTTCGTCGTCCACACATTCTCCTCCGCAGGCGCCCGCACGCTGCCGGCGGCCCATTCCCCCGCCCCCACGCCGTCCACGCCGTCCACGCCGTTCTCCGTCTCCGCATCCCCACCCTCCATGTCGGACTCCTCGCCGTCGCCCAGGTCCCCTTCCTCGTCGCTCCCACCCGCATGCCGCTCGTCCCCGTCAATGGGCACAGAGAGCACCGGCGCGAGATCTCGCTCCCCAGCCGCGCCCGTGCGGGTGCCGCGCGCACCCGCAATGGCATGCACGACATAGTCCGCATGCATCAGCGGATACACGGGCGACTGCTGCCGGAAGCGCGACAGGACGATCGGCCGCCCGCCCGCGCCGAGGATCACGAGGCCGTCCATGCACCAGCGCAAAGGGCGCGCGCGCGCCCCAGGCGTACGTATGGAGGTGTGTATTCTAAGGGGGCGTTTTTTTCCATCGCCGCTTTTGCTTGCACTCCCCGACGACGATGTCGAGCTATGCCGCGCGCCCCGGCGCCGTCGCGCGCGGGTACGGAGGCAACGCGGTCAACTATATCTGCGCGGGTGTGTAGGAAGGCACTGTGGCGCTCATCTGCAGACTGCTCCGCGGTGAATGAGATCCGGCCGCGCGAACCGATCCGGTGTCGGGAGTGTGGACACCGCATCATGTACAAGCAGCGCACGAAGCGCATGGTGCGTGGCAAATGCATGCGTGGCTGACGTGCAGCTCCACTTTGTCGCGCGGTAGCGGCGCGCATCCCTCTGTGCTGCGTCGGTAGCACGAAAATCAGCTGTAACGACGCTTTCTGTCTTACAGGCGCGCTATGGCGTGGCGTGGGGAGGGGGGGGCGGCAGTGTACCCCGTGCAGCCCCCAGGCGCGCGGCTCCTGCGCGCCGCGCCGCTCCTCCCGCTGGGTGCCTCGACGGCACGCCCCTCCTCCCCCCCGCTAGCTGTCTCGAGAGCGCGCCGATCCTTCCTTCCTCACACCCCTTCCACCCCCGCCTCGCTCCTCGCTCCTCCGCTAGTTCCCCCCCGCGCGCCGCCTCTTCCGGTCGCGCTCCCGGTCGCCCGCGCGTCTGTCGCGCGGGTCGTCGCGCGGCGCGGTGTCCTGCGCACTGCGTCTTCCCCATGCGCGCGGCGGAGCGTCGCGCTCGCGGTCAGAAAGAGCGCGGCTGTTCCACGCGTTCATGGGCGCACGCGCGGGTGCGCCAGGGCGCTCTGCGTGCTCGCCACGGTCAGCGTCGTTCGCGTGCCGCGCGGACTGGTGGATGCGCAGCTGTGGACGCGCGTCGTGTGCGGGGGCGGCAGCATCGCGTGGAGGCGCAGTGTCGCGAGGGGGAGTTGCACCCTGCGGCGGTGGGGGCGGTGCGGCAGCGGGTGCATCGCGCGGCGAGCGCGCGTCCTTCCTGAAACGCTTGCTCTCCGGCGTATCGTCCCTACCGTTTGCAGTCTCGCCGGAGAACGGCCGGTGGTCCCCTGTGCGCACCGCCTCAGCGGGCGCCGCTGCGTCCGAGGAGCCGAGGCGGTCTGCGAGCGAGCGCCTCCGCGCCGTCCGCAGGTCATCCGCATCAGGCTCCTCGCGGGGACGTGGCGCGGGGTCCTCACGCGGAGGTTGTGCAGCCTCCTCCCTGGGTCGCTGAGCGCGGCCCCATGCCGCGTTCGACGGCGCGGGCCGGGGCGCGGAGGCGCCGCGGGTCGGCTGCCGCCGGTCCGCGGGGGGATCGGTCCGGTGCGCAGGCGGCGGGCCGTCGCCGTCGCGACGGCGGCGGTCCATGCCACCCCATCCAGACGCAGACGCGGGCACGGAAAGCGATGCGGGCGGCGAGGCGCGTGGCGCTCCACGCAGCGGTTCGCGCGCGGTGTCGCGGGGGGAGTCGCGGGGTGATTCGTATCCCTCTTTGGTATCCCGCGCATCCCAGATGTCTCTCCGCGTGTGTCTTTCCCCCGCGCGGAAGTCGTTCCAGCGATCGCCCCGGTCTCGCGGCGCCCATCCTCGGTCGCGTCGATCAAATGCCGCACGTGATGCCGGAGGGTCGGCGCGGCGGTCGAGAGGAGCGTCAGTGGGCCGCTCGGGCGCACTGTCGCCGCGGCGCTCGGGAATGCTGTCGCCGCGGCGCTCGGGAACGCCCTCGCCGCGGCGCTCGGGAATGCCCTCGCCGCGGCGCTCGGGAACGCCCTCGCCGCGGCGCTCGGGAACGCCATCCCCCCTCCGCTCTGCGATGCTCGGCCGTGCAGACCCCTCTCGTAGAGGCTCGCGCGCCCGCAGCGACTGTTGCGCTGTCCGCTCACGCGCCCGCTCCGCGCGACCGCCCCTCAACGTTGGGTTCGTGGGAAGATGTGCCGAGGGGAGTGACGACGCGGGTGTCCCTGCGGAGGCGACCGCGGCACCGTCGACAGTACGGTCGGCCGCGTCCCTCGCCACGTGCACGCCGCCTTCGCTGCGCGCACGCGGGTCCTCCTCCTGCTGCGCAGGGGGCGAGGGCTCGGCAGGCTCTGTGTCCACATCGCGCCCGCCAAAGTGTCCGTCGCGCGTCCACTCCTTGGACCGCTTGCGCAGCGTTGCCACGAGGCCGTGTGCAAGCACCTTGAGGTCGCCACGGGCCTCGCCGCGGACCAGCGCTTCCACCGTCGCGAGCAGCGCGCGGCCATGCGCACGGAGGAGCGGAAAGTGCACAGACACCCGCGTAAGGACGACGATCGCATTGCGCATACGCATGTACTCGCCAGAGGAGAGGCATGCGGTAAATGCGTCAAAGAGCGCGGTATGCCAGGCATGCGCAAGACGCCGGTATGCGGTCCACGACAGCGGTGCCGCGCGCGCGCGGCCACGGATGCCGCGGCGCACGCCCCAGGCGAGGGCGAAGCCGGGAAGCCCGTCGCCGATCGCCTCGCGTTCGTACACCGCCTCGCTGCGGACCCATGCATTCGTGTCCGCGAGGAGGCTGCTGAGGAAGCGCGCGTAGTTGTGTGCCTCGTTTTCCGTCGCGAGAAACAGCGTCTGGGCGACGTGCTGGAGGAAGAGGGCATCGTACACGGCAAGCGTCGGGAGATTGCGCGTCCCGTTCGTGTGCAGCAGGCGCAGAAAGCGTGCGGCGAAGATGGCGTCGAGCGGCGACAGACAAGCGCGCGGATGCAGGCACTGCTCGACCAGCTGCTGCGTCAGCAGCGCGCGGTCGGTGCCGTCCGGGAACCAGTGCTCGCGCTCGACCGCCAGGCGGCGCCGTGTCTGCTGGTGCGCGAGCGTCTGCTCCTTCAGCTCCACGGCCAGCTGCACCGCCGTCTCCTGCAGACGTCCGCGCGCCGACTTGCGCATGTTCTCGGAGAGGTCCCGGGCAGAGTCGATCTCGTGCGTCCACTTGCGCACGCGGCCGATGTCGTGTTGGTACCGGTCCATCGGCACAGTAATGTCCGAGAGAGAGAGCTGCCAGAAGGTGACGAAGAAGGGCGCGCCGACCGCGCTGAGCTCCGGGAGGTGTGTCGCAAATGCGTTGATGGTTGGCTGCAGGGCAGGGAGCCAGGGGGGGGGGCGGGGCGCCAGTGGGGACCCGGCCGGTGCCGCAGGCGCCGTCTCCGCGACAGGGGTCGCCGGGGCAGCCTCCCCCGCAGGTGTCGCCGGCGGCGCCGCCTCGCATGCCACCTCGTTGCTGATCCCCGCGGCATCGTCGTTCTCCGCTCCCCCTTCATCGCACCCTGCATCGCGTTGCCCCGCTGCGCGCTTGGTGTCCGCTGCCGTATGGCGCTCCGTCGCATCCGCCTGCGCGTCCCCTCTCTCCTCGCTCATTTCTTCGTCCAGAGGCCCCGCTTCACTGCGCTTGTCCGGCAACGCATCTCCCTCGTCCGCGCCCTGCCCCTCGTCCGCGCCGTCGGCGGCGGCGCCCTCCTCGTGCCCCTCGCTGCCGCTCTTCTTCGCGCCCAAGTCGTGCGCTGCCACATCCTCGTGCTCGCCCTTTTTCATCCCGCCCCGCACGGCGCCCCTCTGCGCCCGGCCCAGCGCATACGCAAGCTTCGCACGGGCGACATGAAAGGCAATCGGGGGGTCGATCCCAAAGCGGAGGCAGAGCACCTCTGGGCGCGGGAGGAGCGCGGCGAGCTCCGCGGGTGGAAGCGCGAGGGCGAGGAAATGCACATACTGGAACAAGATTGCCTCGCAGGTGTCGTACGTGCCGCCAAGCGCCTTGATGTGCGCGTCGCCGTCGGGGACGAGGAACACGCAGGCATGGAGCTGTTGCGCGAGAAGAACGAGCAGCGGGACCGCCAGGCGCGACTGCAGCAGCACACCCGCCAGGCGCACGGCCCCCTTCTTGTACGCGGTGCGGGCGAGCAGAACCGCGGTCGGCGCCGCGGACGGGAGCACGGCCATAAGCGCCCCGTGCTGGAGGAGGGGCCCGCCGGTGAGCGCGGCAATCTGCGGCTCCGAGAGCTCGCCGGTCAGCTCCACACCGGTCATCTTGAGGATGAGCTCAGAGAGCACGACAATGTCCTTCACGTTGCGCGTATGCAGGCGGTGCGCGACGTACTCAAGCACCGGCGTACAGTCCATCGCCGGGTACTTCTTGAAGAAGGCGCCCGCGAACGACGCGAGGCTCTTGAGCCACAAACTCGTGTTCGTCCCGTCCGACTTGGTGCGCTCCTTGTCCGGGTTGCTCAGCGCCTCCAGCACGCTGAACACGAACACGTCGTACTCGAGCGGCGTGAGGTACTTGGCCGCGTCCACCACGTGGTCGATGAGGTTGTCGTACGACTGCACCTGGTTCAGCACCACGGCAAAGAACACGGTCGGGTTCGCATGCGCGGCCTTGGCGAGGTTCCGCCCGGAGAGCCGCAGGTTGTCCGCACTCATGCGTCGCAGGATGCCGCGCGCCTCCCGCTCCGTCTCCTTCTGGCAGAAGCGCAGCTCCGCCCGTCTGTAGGTGCGGTGGCGCCACTCGCCGTACAGCGCAAACCGCTGCATGTACGGCAGCTGCTGCACCGCGCCCCAGACCTCGTACAGCAGCCCGGCATTCGACGGCGCGAGTGAGATGGCGGGGAGCACCTGCGTCCGCAGCACATGCGTCCACGCGTCCACGTCCGCGCGCAGGTGTGCGGCGGCCGCGCGGCAGAGGAGCTGCACGAGCGTGGTGTCCTGGTGGATGTGCACGCCGGCGGCCGCGAGCAGGGGAAAGAACCGGCGCACGAGGTCGCCCGCGGTGACCGCGGGCACCTCGCGGTCCCAGTCGCCGACGCAGAAGACGAAGCGCTCGCTGCACGTGGCGCGTGGCACCGGCGCGTGTGGCGTGAGCTGGAGCCCCGGGACGCGTCCGCGCGGCGGCTGCAGGTGCCCGAGCGCGGTGTGCGGCGCCCGGTGCGACAGCGACACGTCCGCGGCGACGCGGCGCAGCATGTGGCGGAGCAAGCGGATGTACGACGCCGTGAGCGCGGGGAACGCGCCAAAGAGCCACGTGTGCTGCGCGAGGAGCGGGCGCGCGACCTCCAGCGCACCACAGCCCAGCAGCGCATC
Source organism: Malassezia sp. CBS 17886 (assembly GCA_029542825.1). Classification (NCBI taxonomy): domain Eukaryota; kingdom Fungi; phylum Basidiomycota; class Malasseziomycetes; order Malasseziales; family Malasseziaceae; genus Malassezia; species Malassezia sp. CBS 17886. The sequence goes on along the minus strand of CP119887.1, from coordinate 609,363 downwards.
CACCACGCCGACGACCTGCGCGGCGGGCGGCGGCGGCGGCGCGTCGGCGTCTTCGACCGCGGGCGCGGCGTCTGCCGCGTCTGCCGCATCGGCGAGCGGCGCGGCCATCGTCAGCGCGTTCGCGCCCGCGCCCGCGCTCTTCGCGCCGAGCGCATCGTCGTACGCGGCCCTGAGCGTGTGCAGTCCCGCGTCGCCCGGCGCCAGGTACGGATAGAGTTCCCGCCACGCGACGAGGCCGTCGCGCAGGAGGAGCGCGGCGACGAGGCACAGCTCGCGCGGTGCCTCATCGCGCACGTCCGCACTCGCATAGTGTGCAAAGTGGAAGCCCAGGACGGGCGCGAGCAGGTGCGCCGCACGCGTGCGCGCGGCCCAGCGCGCGAGGAGGTCGAGATAGAACGCATGGTGGTGCACCACGTGCACGGTAAAAACGCCCAGCATCACATCCAAGGCGCGCGCCGCGTCCAGGTGGAAATAGCCAATCAGCGCGCAGACCGTCGTTGCCAGCGAGTCGGCGCGCGCGCCCCTGTCCGCGGCGGACTCTGGTTGGACGACCGCGACGCCGCCGGTCCAGGGCGACCCGCCGTCGGTGCGCACCGCGCGCAGCGGCGGGCCGCGCTGCGCCACGAGCTCCGTGAGAAGGCCAGCGTACCCCTCGCTCTCCTCGCGGAGCAGGTTGTACTTGTGCTGCTTGAAGAAGGACGCGGTGCGGATCTGGATCCCGCGCCGGGTGAACAGTGCCGGGTCCACGACGCCGAGCGCACCGAGCAGCGGCGCATCCTCGCGCACACACACAGCCGTGCGGTCCACGGAGCCGTCCGTCTGGCGTGAGCACCGCGCGCACCGCACACGCACCAGGAGCTGCGCAAGCACTTCCGCGAGGCGCGCGCGCGCGGTCGCCGCGGTGACCGCACCCGCGCCGAGGAGCGCGTCGGACTGCGCGCCGTCGGACGCGGTCGCCGCGGCGACCTCGCGGCGTGCGTCGACCTCCCAGTCGACGGCCCACAGCGTGTCGAGCAGGAGGTCACTCCACGCGCGTGCGCCTGTCGGCGTACGCAGCACGCCCGCCACCGAGTACGCCGCGGGCCGCTGCGCGAATGCATAGTGTCGCAGGAGCGCTGCGACCGCCGCCCTCGCGGCCATCGGCGTCGCCGCCCATTCCTCCTGCAGGCGACAGCGCCTCCGTGTGAGCGTTCGCCCGCTGCACCACGCACAGGTCGTCCAGGGAGCTTGCGTCCTCGCCGCCGTCCACAGCGCGCGCAAGCCATTCCGCAGGCGCTGATTGTCCTATCGACATGGCCGCGCAGGGGACGTTGCGGGTGGGGTCCAGTACGGAATGCACGATTCGTCGCAGCGGTGTCGATTTGTGGAAATGGGTCGCGTGGGGCCACGTGGCGGGGGGGGAGGGGGGGGCGCCGGGGTTGGGCGGGGGGTGGAAGGAAAAAGAGGGGGTGGAGGGGAAAGGGGGGCGATGGGCGAGGAGCCCTTCGGCACGCATGCGCGGCGCTTTCCCCCATGGCTGCCAGACCCCCTCGCCCTCCCGCTCTTCTTTCATCCTCTCCCCCCTTTGGTTTGCCCCATCGCGCTTTCACCCCCCCCGGGTCTCCCCCATCGCGCCCTCCCCCGTCTCGCCGCCCCACCGCGCCCTCCCCCCGCTCCGCCGCCCCACCATGCCCTCCCCCCGCCCCGTCACCCCACCGCGCCGTCCCTCTCGCCCGCCCCCCCCCGTCTCCCCCCGCTACGTGACACTAATATACACGCCGGCGGCCGTCGTAGCCAGCATAAAGACAAGCGCGGTAAACATCCACGCGTGCTCCCCATACGTGAGCGGATCGAACGGAGCGCGCGCAGGCGGCACATTCGATGCAGGCAGGTCGCGCGCATCCGCGGCGCCCGCGGGCGGCGCGTACACACGCTCCGAGGCGGCGGCGTCCCGCAGTTCGTAGGCCTCCGCGGCAAGCACGGGGTCCGCGGCGAGCGCTGCCTCTGCGTCCGGCGCCGCGGAAAGGGCGCGCCCGAGTCCAAGCGCGACGGCGCCGTGCGCGCGGTGGCGACGCGGGGGCGCAGGCGCAGGCGCGGCCAGATCGGCGGACATGCGGCGCGGAGGGTACGTCGCGGCGTGTGGCGCGTCGTGGAAATATGCGCGCGACGCGTTGCGTGTGGGGTCACGCGTGATCAGCGCACGGAGCTCAGTGGCAACCTTTCGTGTGGCAATACTAGGGGCGCCGGGCATGGCGACACCAGGACCCCTGTCCTCAGGATGACTACGTTTTCTGCGTATGCTGCACAGTATCTCGCGCGGCGCCCTGCGCCGCGCGTGCACGGACGTGCGCCGCCGCCCGCGGCGGCCGGCGGTGCGGACGACGGTGGGTTCGCCTGCCGCCACCCCGCTCACGCGGCAGACCGCAGCGCGGGCTCGGAGGCGTCCGAGTCTGAGGAGGAGACGCACAGCCGCTTGCTGCGCTGGCGCGGGGGCGACGCGGCGTCCGGTGCGGTGCCCGGCGCCGCGGGCGCTCCATTGCCACAGCTGCACGACCCGTTCCTGGCGGAGCCCGAGTCGCCCCCGCCCGGCGCGTCGCTGCTTGCCGCGGCGCCCGACGGGGCGGAAGCGCGACCCGGCGGCGCCACGCGGCCGCCCGCGAGCCGGCTCAGCGTGTACGACGAGGCGGCGATGGGCGGCGAAAGCGACGGCGCGTCCGAGTCGAGTGGCGGCGGACGCAACGGCATCTGCGCGCGCCGCGCGCGCCACGAGCCGTCGTCGCTTCTTGTCTCGGATTTCGCCGCGCTCGCGGGCAGCAGCGTGCGTGCGCCACGGTGGGCGCCCGCGGGAAGCACGGAGAACAGCAGCGCGGCGTCCCTGGCGGACACACATGCGCTCCCCTCGCACACGCCCGTGCATCTCACGCTGAGCGCGTGGGCCGCCCGGTCTGCGGCGCGGAGCCCGCTGCAGCAGCCGCTCATGCACGACACACAGTCGCCGCTCGCGGCGGTCTCGCTTGCGGACGCAGCGCCTGGGCCCGCTGTGTACACGGCGGCGCGGGCCGCGCCGGCGGCCGCGGCCGCGCCGCCGCTGCACAAGTGGCACGATGTCTCCTTCGTGGTGCTTTTTGCGGCGGCGGTGCTGGGCGTGGTCGCCGTGGACTCCGCCGTGCTCTGGGACGCCGAGGTACGCCGCCGCGACCGCGCCGCTCACCGCAGCGGCCCTCGCTCTCGGGGCCGGCGATCGGGCGGCCGTCCCCATACTACGCGCTGTCGCGGTCGGTGCCGATGCTCGTGCTCGTGATGGTCTGTACGCTGGGCGTGTCGCTCGCGTATCTGCACGCGCTGCGGCACGCGCTCCGCTGGGGCGCCCCGCGTGTGCTGCAGGTGAGCCTTGTCGCCGTGCCGGCGCTGCTCGGGCTCGCGTGGGCGTGGGCGTTTGCGGGGAGCTTTTTGTACGACGAGGAGCCGCTGTACGGCGGCGCGTGGAGCACGACCGGGTGCGTGTTGCGTCCGCCGCGCTCACCCACAGTCTGCGGCTCCTCTCGCTAGTGCCGCTGCTTGGCATCGTGCGCATGGCCGTCAACGCGTGGCGGCAGCGCGCGCAGCTCGCGGCCGCCGCCTCGCAGCTGGAGCGGACGCTGCACTTTGCCGCGGCGACGCAGGGCGCGCTCCTCGTCCCGCTGCTCGCCACGATGCTCGCGACAGTGCTCGTGGCCGCCGGCGCGCTCACGCTGCTTGCGCAGCTCTTCCTCGTCGGCGAGTTCCGCGCGCACGGCGGCATGCTGCTGTGGAGCACGGACACGGCCGCCGTGCTGCTGATTGGCATGACGCTGTATGCGTGGCTGTGGGCGACCGCCGTCGTCCACAGCGTGCTCACCGCGGTCGTCGCCGGGGCGGCGCGCGTGTGGCACCGCGGGGCGCCCGCGCACGCGTACGATGCGTATGCGGCGGTGCAGACGGCGGCCATGCGCGCGTGCGCGCCGCTGCTCGGCTCGCTGTGTGCGGTGACGCTCGGCCTGTCGCTCGCGCGTGTCGTCCTGGTGCTGCTTGTCGTGGTGCGCGCTGTGCGGCGGTGCCTCGGGCGGCTCGCGTCCCCGCACGCGGGGGTCGCGCGCGTGCTCGACGTGCTTGCGCGCGTCGCGGCGTCCCGCTCCGACGCTTGTGCACGCCGCGTGCTCGTGCTCGTGGGCGTCACGGAGGCGGACGCCTGGACGGCCCTCTGCGCGGCGCTCGACACGACCGCGCAGCCACCCCATTGTGCGTCTTGCGCGGCGATTGCTCATCGTCAGTGCCGCTCGTTCGTACGCTGCTGAGTGGGGCGAGCGCCGCATGCGCGTTACTCGCGGGCATTGGTGGGTTCCTATTTTGTGCACACCAGATGCATGTGCCTGCGGACTCGCTTCTTGTGGCGGTTGTCTTTGCGGGGGTGACGCTTTGTATGCTGCGGATTGGCCAGAATGTGCTGTGTGATGGGTATGTGAGGGGGAGGGTAGGAGCTCGTATGCGTCGCGCATCATGCTGACGTGCAGGATGGAGGCGCTCGCTCTGTGTGACGCACTCGACGACGTCGAGGACGTGCGGGGGGAGTCCTCACCGGCGCCGAGGCTGGGGAAGGCGGCCGGGGGCAGGTAAGGGGGGGGTAGGCGGGGGGGAGAGACGGGGGGGTGGGGAAGTCCGTTCGGGGGGGCGAGTATGCGGGGGGGGACAGACAAGTCCGTACGGGGGAGGGGGGGGGGGGGGGGGGGGGGGGGACCACCATGCAAGCAGGCGGCCGGCGCACGGGCGGCGCAGAAAGAGGGGAGAAAAACCACAGCAACACGCGGCATGCAGTACGCGCGCGGCTGCCAATGGAACAGTGTACGGCGGCTTTTCGCTGTTGCCGTGCACGCGGGGAAGGCGCGCGCAGGGGGGGACGCCGGCGGCGATTCATGTAAGAGCACTACGACAGCGACGCTCTACGGCTGCTGCTGCTGCATAAGGCGTGCGCTGGCTTGTTAATAGGGAGACGCTCGGTGTGGCGCCCGACGGGCCGAGCACCGCCACAGTACATACTTTTCTTCGCCAAAGCGCGCACCGACGCGCTCCGAGTGCTTGAGGAACTTTTGCGTGCAGTTCGAGACGCAGGTCGTCTGCGGGTAAGCGCGGCGCGGCTGCGACGCACCTCCTTGCCCGTAAGCGCCTTGCTGGTGAAGTCGTTCGCGCACGAGTCGAAGCAGCGCTCGACAAGGCTCGTGTACAGACGCATAAAGTCCTTCATCTGCTTCTGCTCGATGATGCGCTGCATCGCGAACTGGTCGCCGGACGAGAGTGACGAGACTGCGCGCATGAGCGGGGCCACGCTGGTACTCACGGTCCATGACGTTGGGTGGAGACGGCGCCGCGGCGGCGCACGTCGTGGACGCCGCTGCTGACCTCAGCAGGCACCGGAAAAAATCCTTCCGCCCGCCTGCAGGGCACACTGGAAACGACGACGATGGCGGTGCGCTGCCAGTTTGAGAACTCGTCGGAGATCGGCGTGTTCGCACGCCTCACCAACACGTACTGCCTCGTGACCATCGGCGGCTCGACCAACTTTTACGCGACCTTTGAGACGGAGCTCGGCGACGTCATCCCCGTCGTGCACTGCTCCATCGCCGGGACGCGGCTCGTGGGCCGGCTCACTGTCGGCAACCGGCACGGGCTCCTCGTCCCGATGTCCACGACGGACCAGGAGCTGCAGCACCTGCGGAATAGCCTCCCGGACGAGATCGCGGTCCAGCGCGTGGAGGAGCGCCTCAGCGCGCTCGGCAACGTCATCGCATGCAACGGTGCGTCGCGCGTGCGCGCGGCTCACCGCAGACTATGTCGCCCTCGTGCACCCGGACCTGGACCGCGAGACGGAGGAGATCATCGCGGACGTGCTCAAGGTCGAGGTGTTCCGGCAAACGGTCGGGTGCGTGCACTGTGCGCGCGTGCTGACGCGCAGCGACAATGTCCTCGTTGGCTCGTACATGGAGCTGTCGAACCAGGGTGCGCTCGTGCACCCGAAGACCTCCCTGCAGGACCAGGACGAGCTCTCCTCTCTGCTGCAGGTGCCCCTTGTCGCGGGTACGGTGAACCGCGGCTCTGACCTTATTGGCGCGGGTCTCCTTGTGAATGACTTTGCTGCGTTTGTCGGCATGGATACCACAGCGACGGAGGTCAGCGTCATTGAGTCTACGTTCCGGCTCCAGGGCCAGCAGCCTGGCGCGGTCGTGAATGAGCTGCGCGATGCTCTGGTAGATTCGTATGCGTAATGGGGTCGGGGGGCGTAAGCCGGGGGCTGGATCCGGGGGGGCAGTACATCCGCGCGAGGGGGGCAGCGGAGGTTCCACACGGGTGGTTCCCTCCAAGAGGGGGACGGGTGCTTCCCACGCTGGTGGCTCCCATGTGGGTGGCTCTCTCTTCCACTTCATTTGCCCCGTCCTCCGCCGGCGCCCCTCTTTTTTCCTCTCCCATAGCCTCGCCCGGGGACCTGTGCGGCGCCCTATGCCGCCCCGAGGGGAAACGACCTACTGTTGCAAGTGATGCGGTCCGGCGTGGGCTGAGCAGGTGTAGGTGTGGATGTGGATGCAGATCGTGTCCTCGCTACCCCTATGTATACTCCGCCTGCCCATGTCCGTCTGCGTCGCCCTCCCCCCCGAGCTCGCGCGTGCGGCCCTCTGCACCCACCTCGGGCACAGTCGCGCACTCGTCGTGCGCGCGCGGCAGGGCACTGCGCGCGTCGTCGCTGCCGGCGGGGGGCGACGCACGAACGGGCGTACCCTCGCGGGCGACGTCCCGCACACGCGCGGAGGCCGCGTCGGAGGAGGCGAGAATGTCCGGCGCAAGGAGATCACTGCTCGAGCGCAGAGACGCAGAGCGCGACAGGTCCACTGTGCGCGCGGATGCAAGACTCACCGTAGACGGGGTCGCGCGCAGCAGCATGAGCTGCGCCTCCTCGCGCTGCTGCGCACGCACGGCGGCCGCAGACAAATCGGCAAGGCCATGCGCGATGCCAACGGCAGCGAGATAGTGGCGCAGCGGCGCGGCGAGCGCGGGGACGACGCCAACCTTGTCGAGGAGCTCGACGACGAGCAGGTAAAAGGTGTGCGTGCACGCGTCGCGCGCCGCGGCATCCGCAAACGTGGGCGACTCGTACAGCGCCGCAAGGCCATGCACCGCCTGCGCGACAACGGGGGTCCACGCGGTGATGTTGCGCGCCTGCGTCTCGTTGTCGAGCGGGAGGAAGACGGAGATGATCTCCTCGGCGAGCGGGAGGAAGCGCTGGCTGATCTCCGCGTGGTGCGCCTGCACGGCGTCGCGCGGGTCGCTCTGCATGCGCAGGTACACGTGGACGAGGGTGGACGCGGAGGTGCTCTCCTGCTTGAGCAGGTTCGGGAGCTGCTTCATGAAGCCGACCTTCCAGAGCGCGGTGCGCAGCGCGCGGTTCGCATTGAAGCGGCGCGAGAAACGGTACGAGTCCTCGAGCGCCTGCGTCAGGCGCAGGAGCTGCTGCACGGGGATCACCTCGTACACGGCGGGATGCTGCAGCAGCTCGTGCGTCGTCTCGATGAGGAGCAGCTGCAGGACGCACTTGACGATGATCTGCTTGAACGCCTGGCGGCGCTCCGCGGCGCTCAGCGACGGCGCGGGCGCGCTGAGCGCCGGGTCGAACACCTGCGCGGCGGTCGTCGCGCGGAAGAGACGCAGGAACGCGTCCGTCGTCTGCTGCCAGCGCACGTCGTCCATGCGCGCGACGTTCTGCACGATGAGCTGCTGCAGACAGGAGGTGCCGATGCGCGCGAGCGTGTCGTTCTCCTGGCAGATGCAGGCGCAGAGCAGCTCGAGGAGGCCCGGCAGCCGCCGCTGCAGCGTGCCGAAGTACACGGTCCAGAGCGCGACGAGGTGCCGCAGCGCCTGGATCATCGTTGTGCTCAGCCACACGCTCATGTCTTCCTGCGACGAGAACCGCGTCACGTCCGACCGGTTCCGCAACACGTTGAAGATCGGGAACAGGACGTCGTCGCACACCGTGTCCCAGAACGCCGGCGGAAACGTGCTCCCGTGCGCGGTGAGCGTGGCAAAGAGCGCGTCGAGCGCGACGCGGCGCACCTCGAGGTCGTCTCCCGTCATCACGATGTCGTACAGCGCGAACAGGACCGGCAGCCAGTGGTCCAGCAGGGGGAAGAGCGGGGGGGAGCGGGAGCGCGGGGTGACGGGGGACCGGGGGGAGGACGAGGGCGCCGCAGCGGGGAGGGCCGCGTTCCGTGTCGCCGCGTCCGCCGCGGGGTCTTGGACAACGCCCGCCTCTGTCGCCCCCTTTTCTGCGGCCGCCTCGGACGCGGCCTCCCCGGCCGCGGCCTCCTCCAGATCGAGCGTCGTCGCGTCGCCGTCGCTGGTCTCGCCCCCCGTGCCCGCCGCATCGCCGCTGCTCGCCGCCTCCCCCTCGCTCGCCGCGTCGCCGCCGCTCGCCGCGCCGCCCTCACTCGCCGCGTCGCCGGCGCTCGCCGCTGCGGGCTCGTCTGCCGCCTCCTCGACAAGACCACGGAGCATATCCGTGGCAGGGAGACTAATGCGCTGGTTCCCCGTCTTGGCAAAGTGCGCAATGCATACACAAAGATCCGGAAAGGACCCGTTCGCCACGATGGCATCCAGGTGGCGCGCGTGCACATCGCGGACGAGGTCAAACGCATACGCGGCAATGCGCTCGGGCGTGGACGCGGCGACGCCAAACACACCGAGCATGGTGGACCAGCCGGAGCGGATGCGCTCCGCGCGGCTCTGGACCATCTGCTCGAGGCACTGCAGCACCATCTCTTTCGCGCCGAGATTGCCGTTGCGGCGCATCGTGCACTCAAAGGGGCGGAGAAAGTCCTTCTGGAAGGTGAAGTGGAGCAGCTCGTCCTTCTCCAGGAACTGCGACGCAAGCTGGCGCAGCGAGTCCAGGCCGAACGCACTCACGGCAGGATTCACGTGGCAGCAGACGTGGTTGAAGTGCGCGCCGAGGATCGCCCAGAGGCGCGACCACTCCATGCGGATGCGGCCCATGTTGTAGTAGCTGATCTCGACGAGCTTCTGCAGGGAAAAGAGGCGCGGGTTGTCGGACATGCCCGAGGACTGGATCTCTTCCCAGCTCACGTCGCACAGCGACTGCACAAAGTCGACGATCGCCTCGCCGGAGAGGCGCGGCGTCGTGGAGAAGACGCGGTCCGCAGCAAGCGTGATCTCCGTGGACGCGCCGGCCTGCACGACGTCGTGCTGCGGCAGGTGCACGCCGGCCGGGCGCGCGCCCGCGCGGCGCCCGAGGTCCGGGAGCATGCGCTCGTCGACGCCGCCGCTGATCAGCTGGAAGCGCTCGAGCTGGCTCACGCACGCCAGCACCTC